>OZ025281.1:2746239-3223739 GCA_964019165.1 Mastigias papua | reverse complement strand
CTTTTTAACAGAAAAATGAACTAAATTATTCAATTATTGAGAGATAACTTTAAGTTTATGATCAGGATTTACATTCGCAAATAGACAGTCGATTTGTGGACTCTGTATCTTTTTTCAGAATTAATGCTGCAACACATTTGATCATAATTTCTATTCATGATTTAGGCACGTTATGCTGTTTTTAAAATCCTTTCTTCTGCAATAGAATCCTTCTGTGTTGCTTCCATTTTTGGCTTTATAAAATGCAATTACTTTAGATGAAATTTTTTAACCGTTATAAGTCCAATCAATGACAAGAACTCTTCACGAGAAATGACGTAAAAAGCTCTGGTTTTTTAAGGACAGGCTTGCGATTCTTCACAGCAAAATCAATAAAGTCAATTCCTGGTTGAGTCTTATATTGACTTTTGTCTAGATTCTTGTGAACATTAAATTGCGTAATTGTTTCGCCTGATTAACCTTGTGTGATGTCATGAAGAAAAGAATTTGTATTGCTTCATACAAATTTAGAAGAGCGAGAACTACTTACGAATGAATTCTCATTACAGCCATACTTCTCAAGTGTATCTTTTTAGGCGCGTAGCACACTGCATACTTGAGCAAGACATATGTCAAGATAAGCTAGGCCGTCTGATTCAAGCGTACAATGGAGTGATTGCAAGCCACCTGCAGAAATCATCACAAACCGTATGGCAAGGCTTTTGCCGGCTTTCAAACGATGAATGCAAACACCTAACATATAAAAGCGTTATTCGGCAGACGTATAACAATATGCAGCAAATCAGAATGCCGGATTTTACTTCAGGCAGCGTTTAATTTTAGCAATTTCTATACAATGGGAGGAGCCAGAAATAGGTAGCCAAGACTCACATTTTCCGCCACTGTAGCGCTGTGAAGGACTTTGTATGACGTGTAAACACGTTGAATTCAGTTGATGGCTGGGACTCATAGCAGATGCTTGTAGAGCCTCCATTTTTTCACAACACCAGTTAATATGGGACATGAAGATAAACAGTCCTCCGCGACATTTCAAAAATTTTCTTAATTCGATGATCACTGCCGTTATCTGTTAATAATGAAAATTGCAGAGAAAATATAGCAGGAGATGGTGCTGTTTTATGGATAATATAGATGAATACATAATAGCTGTGAAGTAAGTTTTTTATTATCAGCATCTCTTTATTTGAATGAATGGCTGAAACACTTAAGTATCTGAAAATGAAATGGAATCAGAAAATGAAAACTGCCGAACATGGCTTCATATTTTGTACTACCTCTTGGTTCTCTAAATTGGTCTGTATTTTACTTTTGGGACGCGAATAACTGACCACCCATTCATGCATTGGACCTTTAGTCCTATTTTCCCCATTTTCTATTTATTTCTCAATTTGATTTGCACTGTAATTGGTATGTGATGCTTTATGGTAGTCTACTTTGCGCAAGATCTATGGTTCAATGTCGCGCCTTGTTCCACAGTTTGGATCTTTGCTCATTGTCCACCCTGCAGCAAAGAGTCCTGGTAACAACACTCATCGCTATCATCATCATCATCTGTCTGTCTGTCTGTCTGTCTGTCTGTCTGTCTGTCGGTCTGTCTATCAGTCTATCTGTTGGCCTATCTGTTGATCTATCTGTCTGTCTGTCTGTCTGTCTGTCTCTCTGTCTCTCTGTCTCTCTGTCTGTCTCTCTGTCTGTTGGTCTGTCTATTAGTCTATCTGTTGGCCTATCTGTTGATCTATCTGTCTGTCTGTATGTCTGTCAGTCTGTCTGTAGGTCTGTTTGTCTGTCAGTCTCTCTGTCTCTCTGTCTGTCTGACTGTCTGTCTGTCTGTTTGTCTGTCTGTCGGTCTGTCTATCAGTCTGTCTGTTGGCCTATCTGTTGATCTATCTGTCTGTCTGTCTGTCTGTCTGTCTGTCTGTCTGTCTGTCTGTCTGTCTGTCTGTCTGTTGGTCTGTCTATCAGTCTATCTGTTGGCCTATCTGTTGATCTATCTGTCTGTCTGTATGTCTGTCAGTCTGTCTGTCTGTAGGTCTGTTTGTCTGTCGGTCTCTCTGTCTGTCTGACTGTCTGTCTGTCTGTCTGTCTGTCTGTCTGTCTGTCTGTCTGTCTTCCTTTTACGGGCCATGGGCTGACCCTGAGATCAGTGACTGCCTGTCAATTGCTGAAAAGAGATTATGTAGTTGGCTACACTCAATCCACTTTGTTACCCCAACAGTTACTTGGCAGAACTGCAGCCTCATGTGCTCAGCCTGATTTTCACTGAAGGGTCCTGGTTGAACAGTTTGCCACAGGTCATCGACAGCTACCCCAGTTCTGAATCTCTGCAAAATGAATCGCTTTCAACGTAAGGATTGTGTCTCTCTAAACCCGCTCTCCACCACGAGGAGGTCTCCAACCATGAGTTAGCATCATCAGCATCATCATCATTTTCATCATCATTAATCATCAGCATGATTATTATCAATCATCATCATCATTATTTGTCATGGCCATTTACTTATTTACTTATTTATCTATTTATTTGTTTATCTATCTATTCATTGCTGGCTTTTTACAAAATTACATTCACACCAATTCAATCCATCAGCTAAAATACACGCAGAAAAATAACACCCTAATTCATAAATCTACTTTACCATTTCCAACCAACCATGCCACATTTTATAGTTGCAATTATCATTAGTCTTAGTTAGTCAGCTGAGGAGAGATGGCTGCGAGGAAGGAACTGGCTACCATACCTCACCATGACAACGAGGCAGGATAAGTGTCCTAGCTAACAGGCCATCCACAGCTTGCAAAACTTTGCATGGAATCTGCCTTTACTTTGACTCTAGCTGGATTAAATATCTCTTGAATTGCTAAATTCATGGATGATGGAAGCAGCTACGCACACTGATGAACGTGGTATTAATCAGTTAAACGATCAGAAATTCGTTGATAACGCATACAAAATAGCATTATAGATGAGACGTTTGGACTCATAAGTTCTTGGAGGAGCAGGTGGACATTCAAAGTTGTGATTAATAAGCCAGGAAAGACGTAGTTTTCTTTTCAATTCAATCCCAAGGTAGGGAGAAGTGAAGCTATGTCTTTAGCAGTGAAGCTTAAGAAAGGCAGAAAACAACAGGAAATTAAGGTGAACTTAGAGCTAACTCGTGCGTTGAACCAAACTCGCATGGTAAACTTAACTAGTAGAATTGGTAAATGCATAGGTTCAAGATGGGTTCAAGTCAACTACGCGACTTTTTTTATAAGGAACCTAGCTCAAGGCCTAGTTCCAAAGTTCCTTATTTTTGGACTTCCAATAGTCAAATTGTAGCTTTAAAAGTTACTTAACAGTTCCTTAGTTTTCAGCGCATAATTAGTGCCACAAGAATGGTACAGACACATGTAAAACAATGGAATTCTTAATTTTCCCTTTACTTTAGACTGCAACATAAGATCGATGAACAAATGAAGGACTTAACACAATCATTGAACACTATCTATGCGGGTTTTGGCTGCAAATGAATGGAACCAGCTTCTTAATCCTTGACTGTTAGGTGTTAAGGAATTTTTTCAAATAGGAAAGTTCCTTAGGTAATTTTCCTTTAGTAGTATAAGTTCTTTAAATATTTCTGCATTCTACATGTAAGCTCCTTATAAAGTGGTTCCTTACAAAAAAGCGTGTATGGTTCATCGTATAAAATGATCCTAAGGTTAATTGTGACAAAATGGTAAATAAATCACTTAATATAGCGCAGTTTTGATGTAATATCTTCAAGTGCGTTTCACAGTTCCTAAAAATCCCTAGAAACCTAGCATGCCAGTTTAAAACTTAGTAAAAAGAAATTCGATGAACTCATGAGCTAAACACAATGGCCTGTAAGGGTTGATGACCAAGACTATAGCTCCAGACAGTTGATTTAGATACAAAATAAAAGCTGATGTAAAAGCGTAAGCGAAGGAGCCAGGGGGCTAGGACGAATGCAGCCTTCTCATTTGGGCAGAAGTCCATTTCATTCGAGCGATTTCTTAAGACGAACACAATAGCTTTTCCAAAAATAGCTTCAGCTTAACTCAACTAGGTAACAACACAGCAGATATGAACTCAGTAGCTTGTGAGTAAACAGGATATATATGTATGTGTGTGTGTATGTGTGTGTGTGTGTGTGTGTGTGTGTGTGTGTGTGTGTGTGTGTGTGTGTGTGTGTGTGTGTGTGTGTGTGTGTGTGTGGTGTGTGTGTGTGTGTGTGTGTGTGTGTGTGTGTATGTGTATGTATATATATCCAAATTGCAAAATTATAAAGATTATCAAGAGATAAAATGTTTATTTATTTATATTTTATATATTCAGCATATTTAGGTAGACATTTCATTACTACGACTTTGGTTATTTTGGCATTATGCAGTTCCTTTTATTTTAGACACCATCGTATGTTTTATCAAAAGGTGGTTACTTAAAGGAGCCGATGTTTTAGTAGGCCTGGATTTATCAATTATCATTGTTATTAATTGGTTTTTGAGTACTTATTTAATAATTGATAGCTGTGGAAGTTCCGATGACCACCATTCCTGTTTGTCGCATTTGATGAACTGATTAGTGATCATTTGGAAAGTACACACTATTTTTAAGCATAGACTGTTTATAAGCACGTGAGCAAAATACACAGTATAAATCCCCCCTCAGCCAGCCGTGGCACAGAACGGAGAGCATTCTGTTGATGATGATTCGGAGTGCGCCCAAGTGAGTGCGTCTGAAAAAGTCATGTTTGGTGTGCGTTTGCTATTTTATTTGCAGTCGATTTGAAATAAATAGCTAGGTATAGTTTACTCTAAGAGGACCTTCACATGAGAAATTTTAGACCAGTTTGAAACTCACGCCGGCCTGGATTCATTTCGGGTCACGCCGATTTGACATCTCAAACCGGTTCGAAAAGCCTAATTGTAACTCAGGGCTGCGTGAGTTCCAACTCACCTTACTCATGTGAATACTCAGAGGGACTTGATCACACACCGAACTGAACTCAAGCCGGCGTGAGTTTCTCATGTGAAGGTTCCTCTAAATCGACTAAATTGCAAATCATTCAATAGCACCTAGAACCCCTGAATGCTGAACTGTTGCATTTAGGTACAGAGCAGTTGTATTGTAAATGCATTCACACTCTTTTATAAGAATATGACCTAACGGAATATCATGTCTCAAGTTCTATGACATTTAAGAATAATTTATGAATAATGCAAAGCTCAAACTTCATCAAGGTTTACGTTGTTTGCTGATCTGAATTTGTTTTAGAAAGCAAAGCAAGTGAAAGTTCACTTGTCCGGTCTGAGAATCTTTACACTATGGTGCACCCAGCAACTCTTGGCGTAATGTTAGTTAGATAATCTTACATTTCTATAAGAGAATTAATGCTCAATAATATCGCTAAAATTTAAGAATAATTTAAGAACATTCACTGGCTCAATATCAAAACATTTTAAGAATATTCAGGCTCAGTGAAAAATTAGGTGTTTTTATCATTAAAATGTGTGTATCTAGGCAACGAACAATTTTTCAAATCTGCTTGTGTATGTGTTAAGTCCTGTACAATGTGCATTGACGATTGCTTAGTGTGTGGATTTAGGAGTGTTGTGAAGAAAAGCGTTTTTTATAAGAAAACATTGATAAGAAAATGAGGCTCAAAATCCCAAAATGTTAAGAAAATGTTAAGAAAATCATAAGGCTCAAGTTCAAAAAGTCAACTTCTTTGCATGCCAGGAATCGATATTAGTTCATTCTTTGCAAGCTCCTTTACACGGATTGAAGCTGTTCTTTGATAATCTTGGTTAACAAAGATCAAACGTTTTATAACAAACAATAGTAACCTCTTCTATCCAGTTTACAGAAATAAAAGTTAAGAAAATCGCAGCGTCAATTTCGGGAAAGTTAAGAAAATTGAAGCTCAAGACATAATGTGGCTTTCCTATAAAAAGAACGTGCAATTCTTCAACAATATTTGTCGGTTTGGTAGACGTCTGTGTGTCCGAAATTGAGAGATGTAGATCTCTTCGGCGTTATCTTCAGGCTAACTTAAATCACCAGTCGAACCCTCCCGCATTCTGCGCGAGACTACCGCATTCTGCTTGCGATTCCCGCATTCTGCGTAAGACCCACTCACTCTACTCGGTCCTTTTTGCACATATATGTGGAGCAAGAAGTCTCCAACCCACCTTTCGTATATGCTCATTTATCCACACATCCGACTTTTAGAAATTAATAGGCAAAGTTATTTCGCAGTGTGAAAGAATGACGTGATTTTGACACTAGCTAATCAACTTTAAAAAAGAAGATGCGTGTTGTGCCTTCCAAATATTTTTAACTCGATGTCAGTCTTTGATCCGTCTCATTCATTTCTCAGTTTTCTTGTTTTCTTCATTGCAATTTTATTTAACACTTTAAAAACATATCTCGCATTCTCATTTTCACACATCTGCAGGTGTGAACTAAGCCATAGATAATGTAAAGTGGACTGGATTGACAATGGAGGTCTGGGAACTATAAGCTCTTTTGTTTTATGGTTGTTGATGTTGTTTTATCGAAAGTTCTGGCTTCAGGCAGAAGGTTCATTTCCAGCTTGGTAACAAGTCTTGATTATTCAGAGCAGCCTACAGTATTTTATCCATTGATCTTATCGTAAGAGTGCCCAATCTTTTTGCATCGAGTTTACTTCTCACCACTACTATCGAGTTCACTTTCCATTGCCTATGAGTAAACAGCCATGGCCAATGCAAACTTGCTTTTTCAGAATGTGAAACAGATCAGAATAAGGGACCGGTCATTAATTACTTGTGGGGAGGGGGTGGAAGACATTCTCATATATTTGATGGAATTTTCGTTCCCCCTCTTAGGTTTATGTAACTATTTTGATCCACACTCCAGGATTTCAGAAGTAACTCCTAGTCCTTCTCTTAAAATGCCTTTATTTTTATTCCCCCTCCCTCAGAGTGTGCAGAATTTTGGGCCCCCCTCCCAGATGTTTTCCACCCCCTCCCCTGGAAGAATTAATGACCGGTCCCTAAGAACTCGTACTCATATAAATTGCTAGATACAACCATCAGTTGGGACTTCAACATATTTTGCTATTTTGCTTATCGTCTGTCCTTGTATATACAGTCTAGCGTGGTATACAGATAACGGACCGTCTCTAAGGAGATATAACAAGCGGTCCAAGTCCATCTGAGGGTTCCATTCCATTTGCAACAAAGTCAAATCTGCATGTCAAAAGTAAAGCTAGCAAATAGGCGAAATAGGCCCTCAGTTCACTGACATATTTGTGACAATCGACAACACTTTCTTAAAACGATTTGAAACTGATAAAAACTTTATAAGTTCTACAATGTTTGCTAAAATCCCACGAAACACTAAAATCATCAATGTGTAAAAAGTCGTAAGTGTACGAAGACTTTTAGCAAGGATTATACATCCGTAGGAACGTATATCTTTTGTCTTCTGCTAATGTTATTAATAATAGTACCTGTTTCATGAAAATAAAATGTTCTCTGGTATATTGTCTAAAGGCAACACTCAAATAATTTAAGAGCAAATTATGAACAATTCAGCCTCAAAATTTTTGAAAAATTAAGAACAGTCAGCTTGAACCTCAAGTGTTCTGGTTCTTGTAAAAAGAGTGTACAATAAATTTTCAAGTCATCCTCCCCACTCGAAAAAGTCCGCTTTGAATAAACCTCCATGTTAGAACTAGAGTTTCTTAGGCTAATCTCCAGCAAGCTTCCTTCTCAGACAATGGTGTAGATATTGTTGTAACTTACCCTTTTTTGTTGCGACGAGTTTTTATAATGGGCTATTTTATGGTGCCCACGTAAGAACATTTCACAACTCCCTTCGTATAAGCCGCCTTTAATAATCCCCCGTCCAAATATAAGAAAGATTCCCTTTTAGGAAACATTACAAATTGCGTAAGGTTAGGACATTTTAGCCCAGTGAGGATTTTTTTACTCAAAAAACGATTTAGGAAGGCGTCCTAATATCATATACTGTATAAATCAAGCCCGAGGTACTTACTTTTCTCTAAATGGTATTGTATTTTGCTGCTGATGGAAGATGCTTTTCGGAAACTGTGGAAATTTGAGAAAATAAGTGCCTCCGAGAATTTTACTGCAGGTATGATAGTTACTGAGGAGGAGCAGGTGATAGCGTCATCGGGGTGGCGCATTATAATGGCCTAGGTTGCATTTGAATTAAAGGGAGGAAACACCAGAAGCAGAGAAATGGCAGTTAACGTTTACAGCACTAGTGCAACGGCAGAAAACCTGAGCAGGCATGAGATGCTTGCATGGATTAATGAATCACTGCAAACATCTTTCCAGAAAGTTGAACAGCTTTGCACAGGTAAGTGGATTTCGGTAAAACTGGAGTTTGTCCTCGACGAGAGATAAGTGATAGGCCCAGTTATGACTCACAATATAATAGGTACGCTTTGAAGGCAACGTTTCGAAGGGGTCTTTGAAATCAAGCGGCCCTTTAAGTCTTTGAATTAGATTTAGCTATTTGCATTTACCATATCCTTTTTGAACCCCATGATAGCATTTTAGATAGGTAAAGTGACTCGAGTAACACCCACTCATTTGGTAAATTAGAATATTTGTGAGAAATTACAAACACAGTGTAAACTGTTCTATTTAAAATACTACAAAATAGAATACTTTTAGCTAAACATAGGAGTAAGCTATCCTAATGCACTTATCCCTTCAAAGCTGACAGTTCTGTAATAGTAAGAATGCAATTTTGTTTAATGTTCCAATAGGCTGTAATGTTTAGGAATTTCCCTTTGCATTCATATAAGCTCTGAATCGTATTTGTATTAGTTTACTTTAATTTTTTTTCATCATTAATTTCATCACCCATGTTGTCTTTACTACTGTCACCACTGCCACCATCATTGTCACTTCATTACTAGTTGTCATCAACACAACCAACCTCACCACTAATTTGACCAGCTGCAGTCATTATATAAGCAGCCTGGTTTATCTTATGCACTTAAGTACCAGTCTCCCTTACTTGTTGCTCACCTCATAGCACTGTCATGGTTTCTTCTTGTAAAATGACTTCTGATAAAATTCAGTGCCAAAATTTGAGTGATTTTGACTATTGGCAATGGCCTTTGAATTTCATACAATAATCTTAGAAAAGCACAATTATTGGTGTATCACCAAAGTCAAATTCCCAAGACCAACAGCATATATGGCAGCACCATTGGTGTTTAGAGTGGTACCAATATTGCATAGGCAAGCACTGGTCTGTATTTCTGTAGCTAGATCCTATAAAATATCTATGAAATTGGTGTCTTGAAATCTATTGTGGTTGGTTATTGATGATTGTTACTTATTTTATCTCTAATGTTTCCAAAAAATAGATTTATTTTGGTGCCATTCAATTCATTTGTAGACAGTGCTAATAATGGTATTGTAAAAGTCTGTAGACTACATATACTGATATTACCTCCATGTCCACTAAAGCTTAGTGCCACCAGCTTCTCCTTCAACCTCTAGATTATTGATCTAAGGGGCCATTTGAAAAATGTGTCATCCTGATTTTGACCCCTCCTTCCCCACAGAACAGAAAAAATTGACCCTCACCCCTATGTGATATCACAAAATCATTCTTTTTAGGGAACTTGAGTCATATTTCCAAATTGCTTTATACAAATAAGAGCACTCTGGGATCTTTTTTGATTAGATTTACTATATATTTAGAGAGCTCCTCTGTATTCAATCTATTTATTTTTGCCTTTTTTCCCTACTGTTTTGTTGATTTGTCAATTGTTGTGAATTTAGTTTTATTGTAGTTATTTTTAATACTGTATATCAAATAGATTGATAAAAGGAAAAATGACATGAAAATGAAATGGCTATATTAACAGGCCAAGTTAAAGAGTTAACTAGGCTGACCAAAGTATGCACATATGTGTGAAATTTTTCTTTATTCCACTTGCCTACAAGGCTATCTTGATTTCATTTTTGAGAAATAAAGAAAAAGAGAGTAGGATTGTTCATAATATGAAAAAATAGATTGAGATTGCTCAGACTTTTGGAGCATGGCATCACAATTCTCCAACAGCCAGCCTCTCCCCTGAAAAGCTGCTACACTCTCTCACAATATGTATGCCCCTACCCTCCTTTAGCAGCATGGCATATTTTAATGGCCCCTAGGAGCAAGCAATATAGCGGTTTTGATTTCCCACCAAGAGCATACAGACAGCTATATTTATCACATATTTTCACACTTGCTGACTCATTGTCTTTCTCATTTGTAGGTGCTGCATATTGTCAGTTTTTGGATATGCTGTTTGAAAGTATGTTTCTAAATGTTTTACCAAGTGTGCAAGGGCCACAATAGTTTCTCAGTTTCACCTTCTGCTATGCATAGTAGAATTTAGCATTCTATTATTTTGGGGTGTTGATTTTTCTTATACCCTGGGGTCATATTTCATTCATGATAATCTTAATGTTGGTTTAGACAAATTGGACTTATTTGAGTAGGCTTATAAAATTACCTGGCACATATTACATGAATATCATTTTCAAACCTCCTTTTCTCCATGTTATTAAAATATCTGTCTCAATATATATATATAGGCATTAGTCTATAATAAGCTCTATAGAATCTTCTTTGATGAAGCTTGTTACATGGGAGATTGTTACAATTAAGTTGCAGTGCTAAAGCACTTTCACATTCAGAAATTATGGGTGTGTGATCAACAATGCAGGCAAGCAAATTGGAGTGTGTGTGATTAGAAATGATTTGATAGCAACATAACAAGTTTTCTCTTTGCAATACACAACAAGAACTATGATTTTATAGTTTTGAGATTTTATAGTGTAGACCCTGCTTACACAGTATCAGATTCATTTGAATCTAATATGTTTTCATACTGTGTTTGCCTTCTGTTTACACTTCAATATGCTTATGAATATGGTATGAAAGAGATATAGCTTATTACTGCATCTTTTGCAAAAGTGAAAAAGTGAACAATATGTTGCATAATTTTAAAGTTGCAAAGATGTTTATATATGTATGTTTACATATATATATATATATATATATATATATATATATATATATATATATATATATATATATAAATTTATATATATATATATATATATATATATATATATATATATATATATATATATATATATATATATATATATATATATATATATATATATATATATATATATATATATATATATATATATATATATATATATATATATATATATATATATATATATATATATATATATATATATATATATATATATATATATATATATTCTACAAATATAAACAACTACTCACTTCACTGATCCTCATCTTGCAAGTGCATCTTATTAAATCAGCAGTGATAATAAGAATCAATATTTTTGTTTTCACAGATTGTATCCCCATGAAAAAGGTTAAGTTTGATGCCAAGTTAGAACATGAATTTATACAAAATTGGAAAATATTGCAAAACGGATTCAAGAAATGTGGGATTGACAAGGTTGGTTTTATGTGGATGCATGTTACTCTGTTTTATTAGTATGTTTTTTGAGCAAGAGTTGACTTAATAACTTTTTCATTATATATAGTTTTAATTTTGGATAGCATAACTGCCTATCATCTGATGTCCCACTGCAAAGAACACAATACATAATTCTGACCTATTTAGCAAAGCCTTTCAAATTGTGAAGTTTCTGTAAACAATATTCCTCTTGAGCAGGCAAGCTTATCTTGTAGCATCAGGTGTTCTGCAGATGATTTCTGCATGGTAATCACTTTATTGAAATTGCTCTGAGTTAATTAATTGAAGGCAGTTTTTCACCTGCTTGAATTGGAAGTAATTTTATAAGAATGTCTGATTGTACCATTAGAGAGCTTTGCTGTGCTAGGACTGGTCTTCAACTGCCTCTGTTAAAGACTTCTAGTGTTCAGAGGTGCCTCTCCTTTGGAGGAGCAAGATTCTGGAATTGCCAAAGCACTGATGTCCAAAATGTGCAAACCTGAAATCAATGCAAAGTTGCATACAAAATCAGCAAGCTGTCTTTTCATTAACTCCATTTTTTATTTTCAGTTTTGCTTTTCTTGCTTTTATTTTTTTATGTATATATATTATTCTTATTTTACTTTGAATTTAATTAGGTTATTTGGTTTGGTTTCATTTTGCAGGGCAATATATAAATCATTGTTTAGCTGTATACTCTACCCTGGTTAAAAAATTTATAATGAAATGAATGAACATAAGTGTCTTTTGTTTTCTTCAGTCACCAGACTAGCTTACTTTATGCTGTTTGTTCCTGCCACACTGCAGTTGCATCCAATATCCACTCAGATTTTATTCTTGCTAAAGCCACTAGATAGACTTACATTATCAAGCTTACTGTTGGTTTTAAGCTTAACTTAAAGGTAGACATGGAAGTGCAAGAGAGCAGAATGTTGGTTTTTAAAGAACACCTTAATTCTGCTTAGTTCAGTGTTTAAAATCAGAATGTTTCTTATAGATGCCACAGGAATACTCATGGGCTAATTCAAGGATTTACAGTGCGTAAAGCATTCTTTCACAATTTCAATCATCTCTAGGTTATCCAAGTAGAGCGTCTAGTTAAAGGCAAGTTTCAAGACAACTTCGAATTTTGCCAATGGTTTAAAAAGTTCTTTGATGCCAACTATGCTGGAGGGGAGTATGATGCAATCAGAGCTCGTAATGGTGTCGACCCATCAATCAGCGGACCAGTAGGCCTGAACATCAAGAAAGCCACCACGGGAATCGCAACCGGGGGTAAATCAAATAATAAGAATTTTTGCGAAATTTAATAAGCGAATGTTCTTTGTTACACTTGCAGTAGACTGAGCTTGCTGAGTAAGTGGCAGTTAGTATGCAACTGTAGTTCCCCGTCTTTTCATGTTTTTTCATACTTGTTTCCGTCAATGTTTCGTTTGCCTTGTTTTATTTGTCACTTACCTTGATATAACTAACAGTTCATCATCATTATATTATCTAACTTTGCATTATATATACATGGTTTGTAAAAGCAAATGAAAACTAACTATTTAGAAATACTGCAGAAAGGTTCTTTAAAAAATGTAAGCCCATCTCCAGATGGATTGTCCGCATATGATCGTTTTTCGTGCATTTTCCCGTTTATTTTTTCTCTAGATTCCTGCATGTATCTCGAATTTTTTATTTATCTCTCTTCACCTCTACTTTTATTTGCCATTCTATCTTTAGTTCCCACCTTATCAGCGAGGCTTTTAGTGTACCATGGGCGTTGTGCCCCCTGAAGTAGATCACTCTTGGTGTCTAATAAACCCTCCCCTCCTGCAAATTTATTTTTGGAACATTTTCCACCTAGGACATTTTTATTCCAGCCCCCCTGCCCGCCTTTTAAGTTTTAAGTAGGCTCCCTCCCATGATAATTTTTGAAGGAGTAAATATGTCAGGCAAATATGAACTATCATTTATAAAAGTCACGCTGATCACGCATGTTGCATTGTTTAGTATTGTCTCAATTTGTGGATTCATTTTTGCAAGTGTTGTCCAGACCACTCGTGTATCAAATGTTTGGTCGTTTTCCAACCCCCCCCGTTGATTCCAACCCCCTACCCCGTTTATTTGGTTTTTGGAACTTTTCCAACCCTACCCATTTATTGCAACCCGCCTTCTGGTCAAGACTGGTTCCTAATCATTGCTACAATAGTCACCAAATTACCACCAACGTCCCCCTCCTAAAGATTTACAAAAGGCCTGCCCTTGCTTTTATGTCAACAAGTCATCTTTATTTTTACAGTGGCCGCAAGGAAACCAATATCCTCGGCAGGGACTAAACGTACCCCGGTCGCAGCCACAAAATCGGCACCAACTCGTACATCACCGGCATCCGCTGCTAGTGCGCCAAGTAGGACAACGCCAAAAAAGCCTGAAAGTAATTCTGTCGCTGTCAACAGCGAACAAATTGAAGAACTCACAGGACAGGTAAGCCTTACCTTCTCAATATATGTTTATTGTGAATCCTAGATCTTTGATTGGTTAAGGTGGCCGCTTCAGCTGAAATTTTTAACCAATCAGATCATGAGATATTGTAAGCAAGCTCTGATTACATATTCTTGAATATAGGGTCAGGTGATAGGTCATCGGTTTTGCGTGTTTACTTTATACAGCATTACTTGGAATAGGTTTGGATGAAAGTTCTTTTGTGTCCACGTTGATGCAGCCAAGGCAAGGCATCATATTTCGCACAATTTTCTATTGTTGCACACAGCGATCGCATTTGTGAAAATTATTGTTATGTAATTCTTAGAAATTATCTGTTGGTTTTTATCTCTCTCAGTCAGGACATCTTTTTAATGGGCATCTTTTTAATTTCACTACTGCGCCATTGGCCTAGTGGGACCTCTTCTTGTCCCAAGTACAATTTAAGGTTTTTAGTCTACAGGCTAAAGTACCAGAACAAGGGAATATTGGTTTGCTCCTCGTTGGGTGTACAAACCAAACGTGGCTCAGATTAAAAAGAGCCCGCTTGCGGTCTTTCCCACTAGTCAAACTTCCTTAAGAGATGCCCCTGCTCTCAGCTATTCAATGTTTGAGCCATTTCCCCGATTCTATTTTATATTCAGTTTGCTTTGAGCTTGTATCTGAGAATAGCATGTTAGTACTGATTAAGGCAAGTGTTTACTACAAATTACCATGCAAGTCACTGTAATCGCTAGCTATCAGGACCAGTAACCCAAAAGACCATATCTGAGCGCCTGAAAAATATTCTCTTACGACCCCTGTGACTCCACTGATTGAGTTATTTTGATTGCATTAGTTGTATCTCTGTGACCCAAATGACCCGCCTGCGACTCCAATGACTCAGTGTGATGCGTATGAAAGCAACTGCCTACGTCATCAGCAACCTTCGCGACTCCAACGATATAATGTAAATATGTCATGTCGCTGGGGCTTTTTCAGCGACTCCAACGACTCAAGCCACTCCAACGACTAAACGTGAACCAGGCTTTATAATTAAAAGAAGAAAGAATGTCACACGCTAGGAAGATCTAACTACAGTTATTGCTAATGTAAGTTAATCTACAGAAATCCTACACCCTGTATAGAAAATGTCACTCTTTATATTTACCGAAACGAAACCTTTCTTCTGTGAAGGTATCGGAACTTCGTGTCACAGTCGAAGGATTAGAAAAAGAGAGAGATTTTTACTTTGGAAAATTACGCGACATTGAAGTACTCTGTCAAGAAAATGATGGGCATGGCGATTTCAGTGAGAAAATTCTGCAAATCTTATACCAGACTGAGGTAAATATTAAATATCTTTTTCATTGCTCATTGCTTTTTTCCAGTATTTCGTAGTTTTCTTTGGCCTTTGCTCTTTTATTTTACTCATTAATTCCACTTCTGTTCCTCATTAGTCCCTCTTTCCGTTTTCGATCCTCTGCCGTTCCTCTTTAGGTCAGTCCACTTTTGTTCCTCATTCTTTCCTCTTGCCAATTTCGATCTTATTTCTTTCCTCTTTAACTCTTGATTCCTTCTTCTTTGCTCTTTCGGTTCGTTTCCTCTTTCGTTCCCATTGTTGTTCCTCTTTCCTCTCTTATCTACTTCATCTTTTGATATCTTACTCCTTACCTGACTCTTCAGCCAATCTTAAGCTTTACTATGTGTATTGTTTATAAATAGGATCATAGACTGCAAGGTATATTTTACAACTTTTTATAAATGAAAGCTTGCATATTGCATGCTGTCAGATGAAGCAAAGTACTACGTTTTTCTCTTTTATCGACTAGCTAGTTCAATGGAACACCGTTCATTCCAATACTTTGGCCGTAGTTTGTTCATGATACATTTCAACGTCTCTCTACAGGCGGGTAACTAGGATATTTTAAGGACAGGGGTCTAATTGACAAGAAAGGGCATCTTGAAATAATAGTTTTTCAAATTTAGGAACAAAACAAATCATACAAGAAACTACAACATTTCTTTACTTTCATGTATAACACAAATAATAAGTAATTTCTACTTAACAAAAATACGATAGACAATTTAAAAATTCTGCAAGAATAAGGACACCTTTGAGGAAAAGGGCAAGAGTCTAGACCCCCAGGACCCATCCACCCACCCAGTCATTGCGCGCGTGCTCTATGTCTTATAGTCTAATATTATTATTCTCGTACCATTACTCGTATCATCCATAAGTTTATTTTATTTTCTATTTCAGAATTATTTCTATTTCTTAGTGCCAAAATATGATATGACTGTTTTCTCATCATGTCTCCATTACGATTTCAAAATCTATTACCTGGTTCCCCTATTATAATATATTTGAATGGAAGCCTCGTGTTTCATTATGTGTTAGAGTATATCAGCTGCATTTTTGTGGGATGACTTAGTATTTAGTGCCTGTAGTATGATTCTTCTTATTGAATAGTAAAGGGCTCAATACTGATCTTTGTGGCATGCCAGATAATAGTGGTAGTCCGTTGGTACTGCAGAATTTCACTATTGCGCGATAAAGCAGAAACATTGTTTAGTTTACTGAAAGTACTTTTTTGTCGCACATTGGTCAGAGTATGTATAGGTAGGTATTGATGAAAAGGCAAAGCTAAGTATATAACGAGACACAGATAAACTTATGTGGCAGGAGGAATTCTGCATCCCATTGGCCACATGCTCTGGCCAATTGAAACTTACTAACACCTAGTTAGCTGAAAGTGTCAATTGGCCAGATCATTTTTTAATCTGGCGCAGTATTCTTCGTATCACTTGACTTCATCAACATCTGAGTATACATGGAGGCACAACTTTCGATAGTTTTCTGACATTCCGTATGCACGCTGATGAGTTGGACAAATGTGTTCTATCAACATGATGAGTTCAATCAACATGATAAGTTCTATCAACATGACAGTAATATTGCTGATTACCATTCTGGATTTTATCCATTTGTCATGAGTCTTTTCTTCAATATTTTATAATTATCTAGAAGATTGATTGTATATACAGAGCCGTGATATGTTTCCAGAACGATCCATTTTTTCTTATGGAAAGTTTCTTCCGCCATGAAGTAATCTCCTTTAAAGCACTACAGCATCGTTTGTTCACTTCAAACTGATATTGATTAGAGTTGATATTTCTTGTAGCACGAGCTTGAATTTTGATTCTTAGCTATTTTGCAAATACTTGAATTCTAGTGTTTTTCCTCTCAACCCCTTTTTTGATCTTCCTTTAGTATTTAGATGTATTTTAAAGTTTATTTATGTATTTATCTATTTGCAACAGCCTGTATATAGATATCTAATTTAAACAAGCTGTTTGCAAAAGGGAGAGCTTACAGTAATATCTAGAGGAAGAAATTAAAACCTGTCTGCATAGTAGTATTTGCCAAGGATCCCCCGAAGTTGAATGTTATCGAAATTATCCTTCCTGCCTTGATAACCTGCTACTTTGTCCTCAGGATGGATTTGCACCTCCAGAAGAAGGGGATGGCTTAGTAGACGAGCAAGATGAGTATTAGGAAATATGAGGAGAAGAGAGGTAGACATTTTTGTTAATTAACCGCAGAATAACACGTCTTATGTCTTCAATGCTAGCAACTTGTTGCACGTTCTTTCGTTCATTGTGACGTTGTTTGACCAGGGAGTATATATAGTGTTATGTTCACCGGAAATTGGGCTTGACTTATTTTCACAAGGGTAGAAGTCTAGTGACTCAGAGCGTAAGGAGAGTATGGTGTATTGTTGAAAAAATTTATGTTTAAGCATTTTGAGGAGTTAAGGAAAGCAAGGACTAGATCTCCTGTAGAATAGCTTTTCTCCAATATCATAGAAATGAGTTTCATGCTCTGGAATCCCTAAAAATCTTTACAGTAAAGACTATCACGTGTTTATTGGGAATTTTCCGGATTATTAATGGTGTAGGTGTCTATGCAATTGTCGGTATACTTGTCGGTGTAATTGTCGGTGTAATTGTCGGTGTAATTTTTCGGTGTAATTTGTTGGTATAGTTTGTGGGTGTAGTTTGTCGGTACAGTTCTCGGTTGCTGAGAACAACTTGAGACTTTCATTGCCTTCAACTGACTTATCACGCCCTCGAATTTTCGCTAATAATTTTGCTGGTTCTAATCTACCATGGCCTGTTCTTGCAACATAAGTTTTGTTAAGTGACACGCCAGGCCTAGATTGTTTGAAACATCTTTTTATTTTTTCAAATATCCTCAAGATCGTAATTCTTCCTCCTCATCTGCAGTTTGTTCTCTAGAAAATCCGTGTTACCCTAGATGACGCTTTGTTGGGACCAACGAGCATAAACACCACTGATTGTAGGATTTTAAAACCAACTTAAATTGAACTTCCGTCTTGCTATCTGTTGCTAGCCATGAATACCTCAGTAAATCGATCTTTAGGGCTTTCAAAACTGCGTTCATTGATAACTGTCCAGTAATTTCTCATTCGCTGAATTTCACATTGTATGAAAATTATGAAAGTTAAACGGCAGTTGCTGCAGAGTTCAACTCATGTAATAACTAGCCTCTGCTTAGCCTCTCATTACAAGAATAGCATTTAATTTTTTCGTATTACATTCTAATGGCTTAGATTTTCCTTGTGTTCGATTCCGATGGGGTATTTGGAGTAATCTCTTGATTTTTCAAAATGAAATTGAAGTAGTTTCCATAAAAGTGAATCTCTACAAGAAATTGCAAAATTCTTCAACCAGAAAGGGGAATTTGTACCTAGAATGCTGAAGAGCGCTGTTTTTGATATTAATCTAACTGCACGTCCCCTTCTTCCTCTTCCTCTTCCTCTTCTTTCTCTTCCTGTTTGTTCCTCTTTCTTCCGTTTTTTCTCTTCTACCTTTACCTTTTCTTCCTCTTCTTTCTCTTCTTTCTGTGCTTCTTCTGCTATCTGTTCTTCCTCATCTTCCTCTTCTTTCTCTTCCTGTTTGTTCCTCTTTCTTCCGTTTTTTCTCTTCTACCTTTACCTTTTCTTCCTCTTCTTTCTCTTCTTTCTGTGCTTCTTCTGCTATCTGTTCTTCCTCATCTTCCTCTTCTTTGTCTTCGAGAGAATCAAAACCCCAATCTTACTTGTTTGCTTTTGACTGTGTTTCTTCTTTATTTGGCTACTTTCGAATTGTCCAAAAACTATTCTGAATATTTGGCATTATAGTCCCCAAAGCTTTGGAAAGATACTACTGGATAGGAACGACGACAAAGAAACATATCTTTCTTGAACTTAAGATGTTTCGACTTTCCTGTTCAAATTTGCCAGTTGACTTAACCTGCACTCCTCATCATATAAGACGTCATTGTGTCAGTTATTCAATTGTCAGTGTCGAACAATCCATCAGTCCAGGAAATGTATGTTTTTTGTCACAGTTCTTAACATATATTTAGCCATATAATTGAAACATGCAAAGTGAAATGCTCTTACTATTTTCTCCAGCTGACCGTGTTTTATTTACATCCAAAACTCCCTTAATCAACATACTCCCAAGCTTTCTTATGGCCTCCTACCAAGGCCCCAGAGTACCCATATATTTCTGTAGACTCGTGTTTCAGTGTCAAATTAGAAGTTGAATTTCTAGCAAATAAATGCCTAGGTTTATGGTCTATGTTAGCTACAAGGTATTTTTTGAAGCAATCGTTCTTGCATTAGTGTAGCCATTGCTAGATCGATAGTTTTACCAGAATGTTGAAACTAGTTATGATTCCTTGTTGTATTTATATGATTCTTGAATACAATCCTTTCCTGCTATTACAACACGTATAAGCTGATATATTATTTGCCAGTGTTTATCTCTATTTCTACTTTTGTCGTAGTATTAATATATACCACAAAACCATGGACTATATTCAACATTTCTAGCACAGCCATAACGTACAATGGCGCTTTTCGAGTTTGGCTCAAACAATTAGATTATAGCCTTTGGTTTTTCATGAAAAGCAAGCTTGGCTAAGATAGATGGACTTTGACTTAGAAATTAAGGCTATAGCCTTCAAGTTCTCATCAAAATTACCCCCAATTGAAAGATGGATCTAGCTTGACTAAAAATATAAGATTATAGCCTATCGTTTTTGAAGAAAATCAAGTTAGTCAAAAACCAGTTGCGTTTTACTTAAAGCTAAGGTTATCGCCTCGGGCTGAAAGGTGGCTCTCGTTTGGCTCAACATGTAAAGTTATACCCTTCATTTTTGATGAAAATCAGGCATGGTGAAGTAGGCCGACTTTGACTCAGAAAGTAGAGTTATTGGTAGATTGACAAAACAAGGCCTTATCATGCTGGTCCCCTTTCTCCCCGCGCCCCTTTTCTGTGCAATAGGTTCAATGCCCTAAATCCGACCAGTCAGTATTCAGCGTATTTCATCCTCACTCTTCACCAGCATTTTTCATCCTCACTCTTCACTAGCATGTTTCATTCTCACTCTTCACCAGCGTTTTTCATCCTCAGTCTCCAGCAGCGTGTTTGATCCTCACTCTTCAACAGCATTTTTCATCCTCACTCTTAACCAGTGTGTTCTTCCTCAGTCTACACCAGTGTGTTTCATCCTCACTCTTCCCCAATGTTTTTCATCCTCACTCTTCCCCAGCGTTTTTCATCCTCACTCTTCACTAGCATGTTTCATTCTCACTCTTCACCAGCGGTTTTCATCCTCAGTCCCCAGCAGCGTGTTTGATCCTCACTCTTCAACATCATTTTTCATCCTCACTCTTCACCAGTGTGTTCTTCCTCAGTCTACACCAGTGTGTTTCATCCTCACTCTTCACCAGTGTGTTCATCCTCAGTCTACACCAGTGTGTTTCATCCTCACTCTTCCCCAGTGTTTTTCATCCTCAGTCTACACCAGCGTGTTTAATCATCACAACTCACCAGCATTTTTCATCCTCACTTTTCACCAGTGTGTTCATCCTCAGTCTACACCAGTGTGTTTCATCCTCACTCTTCCCCAGTGTTTTTCATCCTCAGTTTACACCAGCGTGTTTAATCATCACAACTCACCAGCATTTTTCATCCTCACTTTTCACCAGTGTGTTCATCCTCAGTCTACACCAGTGTGTTTCATCCTCACTCTTCCCCAGTGTTTTTCATCCTCAGTTTACACCAGCGTGTTTAATCATCACAACTCACCAGCATTTTTCATCCTCACTTTTCACCAGTGTGTTCATCCTCAGTCTACACCAGTGTGTTTCATCCTCACTCTTCCCCAGTGTTTTCATCCTCAGTCTACACCAGCGTGTTTCATCCTCACTTTTCACCAGCATTTTTCATGCTCACTCTTCACCAGTGTGTTCTTCCTCAGTCTACACCAGCGTGCTTCATCCTCACTCTTCACCAGCATTTTTCATCCTCACCCTTCACCAGCATTTTTCATCCTCACTCTTCACCAGCATGTTTCATTCGCACTCTTCACCAGCGTTTTTCATCCTCAGTCTACATCAGCGTGTTTGATCCTCAATCTTCAACATCATTTTTCATCCTCACTCTTCACCAGTGTGTTCTTCCTCAGTCTACACCAGTGTGTTTCATCCTCACTCTTCACCAGTGTGTTTCATCCTTTCTCTTCACAAGTGTTTATCATCCTCACTCTTCACCAGTGTGTTTATCCTCAGTCTACACCAGCATGTTTCATCCTTTCTCTTCACCAGCGTGTTCATCCTCAGCCTACACCAGTGTGTTTCATCCTAAGTCTACACCAGCGTGTTTCATGCTCACTCTTCACCAGCGTTTTTCCTCCTCACTCTTCACCAGCATGTTCATCCTCATTCTACACAGGTAATCTTCAAGAGAATTTATCTCAGTCTACGTTCTGCTGTATTGACTTCATGTTAGTAAAAGTTTCCATCAGTTTGTTGGTTAGCTTGCTTTCCGTCAATTTTCATATTGGCTCATTCCTTAGTACCACACATTCTCCACAGTCACAGCATCTAGTTCATTTGCATTCCCTTTATTCCTTCTAAGTACCTTATCCGCTTACCAGTCCCAATTCCAATACTGGTGCACGACACCATACACTGGGAGCACTTTGACTCCTGTTACTCCTAGACGTGTTGTGTAGCGACTGAATGATCCCTGTCTACACCAAATTGAACAACTTTTTTGGCCATACCGTAAGGCTATAGCCTTGGTATTTTGCTCAAAACTGTCCAAATTTGAAATTGATTGATTTTGATTGCAGATTGAAAAGTGATGAAAATGAGCCATTTTTGGCCAAAAAGTAAGGCTATAGCCTTGGTATTTTGCTCAAAAATGACCAAATTTGAAATTGATTGATTTTGATTGCAGATTGAAAAGTGATGAAAATGAGCCATTTGTGGCCAAAAAGTAAGGCTATAGCCTTGGTATTTTGCTCAAAAATGACCAAATTTGAAATTGATTGATTGCAGATTGCAGATTGAAAAGTGATGAAAATGAGCCATTTTTGGCCAAAAAGTAAGGCTATAGCCTTGGTATTTTGCTCAAAAATGACCAAATTTGAAATTGATTGATTTTGATTGCAGATTGAAAAGTGATGAAAATGAGCCATTTTTGGCCAAAAAGTAAGGCTATAGCCTTGGTATTTTGCTCAAAAATGACCAAATTTGAAATTGATTGATTTTGATTGCAGATTGAAAAGTGATGAAAATGAGCCATTTTTGGCCAAAAAGTAAGGCTATAGCCTTGGTATTTTGCTCAAAACTGACCAAATTTGAAATTGATTGATTTTGATTGCAGATTGAAAAGTGATGAAAATGAGCCATTTTTGGCCAAAAAGTAAGGCTATAGCCTTGGTATTTTGCTCAAAAATGACCAAATTTGAAATTGATTGATTTTGATTGCAGATTGAAAAGTGATGAAAATGAGCCATTTGTGGCCAAAAAGTAAGGCTATAGCCTTGGTATTTTGCTCAAAAATGACCAAATTTGAAATTGATTGATTGCAGATTGCAGATTGAAAAGTGATGAAAATGAGCCATTTTTGGCCAAAAAGTAAGGCTATAGCCTTGGTATTTTGCTCAAAAATGACCAAATTTGAAATTGATTGATTTTGATTGCAGATTGAAAAGTGATGAAAATGAGCCATTTTTGGCCAAAAAGTAAGGCTATAGCCTTGGTATTTTGCTCAAAAATGACCAAATTTGAAATTGATTGATTTTGATTGCAGATTGAAAAGTGATGAAAATGAGCCATTTTTGGCCAAAAAGTAAGGCTATAGCCTTGGTATTTTGCTCAAAAATGACCAAATTTGAAATTGATTGATTTTGATTGCAGATTGAAAAGTGATGAAAATGAGCCATTTTTGGCCAAAAAGTAAGGCTATAGCCTTGGTATTTTGCTCAAAAATGACCAAATTTGAAATTGATTGATTTTGATTGCAGATTGAAAAGTGATGAAAATGAGCCATTTTTGGCCAAAAAGTAAGGCTATAGCCTTGGTATTTTGCTCAAAAATGACCAAATTTGAAATTGATTGATTTTGATTGCAGATTGAAAAGTGATGAAAATGAGCCATTTTTGGCCAAAAAGTAACGCTATAGCCTTGGTATTTTGCTCAAAAATGACCAAATTTGAAATTGATTGATTTTGATTGCAGATTGAAAAGTGATGAAAATGAGCCATTTTTGGCCAAAAAGTAAGGCTATAGCCTTGGTATTTTGCTCAAAAATGACCAAATTTGAAATTGATTGATTTTGATTGCAGATTGAAAAGTGATGAAAATGAGCCATTTTTGGCCAAAAAGTAAGGCTATAGCCTTGGTATTTTGCTCAAAAATGACCAAATTTGAAATTGATTGATTTTGATTGCAGATTGAAAAGTGATGAAAATGAGCCATTTTTGGCCAAAAAGTAAGGCTATAGCCTTGGTATTTTGCTCAAAACTGACCAAATTTGACATTGATTGATTTTGATTGCAGATTGAAAAGTGATGAAAATGAGCCATTTGTGGCCAAAAAGTAAGGCTATAGCCTTGGTATTTTGCTCAAAAATGACCAAATTTGACATTGATTGATTTTGATTGCAGATTGAAAAGTGATGAAAATGAGCCATTTTTGGCCAAAAAGTAAGGCTATAGCCTTGGTATTTTGCTCAAAAATGACCAAATTTGAAATTGATTGATTTTGATTGCAGATTGAAAAGTGATGAAAATGAGCCATTTTTGGCCAAAAAGTAAGGCTATAGCCTTGGTATTTTGCTCAAAAATGACCAAATTTGAAATTGATTGAGTTTGATTGCAGATTGAAAAGTGATGAAAATGAGCTATTTTTGGCCAAAAAGTAAGGCTATAGCCTTGGTATTTTGCTCAAAAATGACCAAATTTGAAATTGATTGATTTTGATTGCAGATTGAAAAGTGATGAAAATGAGCCATTTTTGGCCAAAAAGTAAGGCTATAGCCTTGGTATTTTGCTCAAAAATGACCAAATTTGAAATTGATTGATTTTGATTGCAGATTGAAAAGTGATGAAAATGAGCCATTTTTGGCCAAAAAGTAAGGCTATAGCCTTGGTATTTTGCTCAAAAATGACCAAATTTGAAATTGATTGAGTTTGATTGCAGATTGAAAAGTGATGAAAATGAGCCATTTTTGGCCAAAAAGTAAGGCTATAGCCTTGGTATTTTGCTCAAAAATGACCAAATTTGAAATTGATTGAGTTTGATTGCAGATTGAAAAGTGATGAAAATGAGCCATTTTTGGCCAAAAAGTAAGGCTATAGCCTTGGTATTTTGCTCAAAAATGACCAAATTTGAAATTGATTGAGTTTGATTGCAGATTGAAAAGTGATGAAAATGAGCCATTTTTGGCCAAAAAGTAAGGCTATAGCCTTGGTATTTTGCTCAAAAATGACCAAATTTGAAATTGATTGATTTTGATTGCAGATTGAAAAGTGATGAAAATGAGCCATTTTTGGCCAAAAAGTAAGGCTATAGCCTTGGTATTTTGCTCAAAAATGACCAAATTTGAAATTGATTGATTTTGATTGCAGATTGAAAAGTGATGAAAATGAGCCATTTTTGGCCAAAAAGTAAGGCTATAGCCTTGGTATTTTGCTCAAAAATGACCAAATTTGAAATTGATTGAGTTTGATTGCAGATTGAAAAGTGATGAAAATGAGCCATTTGTGGCCAAAAAGTAAGGCTATAGCCTTGGTATTTTGCTCAAAAATGACCAAATTTGAAATTGATTGAGTTTGATTGCAGATTGAAAAGTGATGAAAATGAGCCATTTTTGGCCAAAAAGTAAGGCTATAGCCTTGGTATTTTGCTCAAAAATGACCAAATTTGACATTGATTGATTTTGATTGCAGATTGAAAAGTGATGAAAATGAGCCATTTTTGGCCAAAAAGTAAGGCTATAGCCTTGGTATTTTGCTCAAAAATGACCAAATTTGAAATTGATTGATTTTGATTGCAGATTGAAAAGTGATGAAAATGAGCCATTTTTGGCCAAAAAGTAAGGCTATAGCCTTGGTATTTTGCTCAAAAATGACCAAATTTGAAATTGATTGAGTTTGATTGCAGATTGAAAAGTGATGAAAATGAGCCATTTTTGGCCAAAAAGTAAGGCTATAGCCTTGGTATTTTGCTCAAAACTGACCAAATTTGAAATTGATTGATTTTGATTGCAGATTGAAAAGTGATGAAAATGAGCCATTTTTGGCCAAAAAGTAAGGCTATAGCCTTGGTATTTTGCTCAAAAATGACCAAATTTGAAATTGATTGATTTTGATTCCAGATTGAAAAGTGATGAAAATGAGCCATTTTTGGCCAAAAAGTAAGGCTATAGCCTTGGTATTTTGCTCAAAAATGACCAAATTTGAAATTGATTGATTTTGATTGCAGATTGAAAAGTGATGAAAATGAGCCATTTTTGGCCAAAAAGTAAGGCTATAGCCTTGGTATTTTGCTCAAAAATGACCAAATTTGAAATTGATTGATTTTGATTGCAGATTGAAAAGTGATGAAAATGAGCCATTTTTGGCCAAAAAGTAAGGCTATAGCCTTGGTATTTTGCTCAAAAATGACCAAATTTGAAATTGATTGATTTTGATTGCAGATTGAAAAGTGATGAAAATGAGCCATGTTTGGCCAAAAAGTAAGGCTATAGCCTTGGTATTTTGCTCAAAAATGACCAAATTTGAAATTGATTGATTTTGATTGCAGATTGAAAAGTGATGAAAATGAGCCATTTTTGGCCAAAAAGTAAGGCTATAGCCTTGGTATTTTGCTCAAAAATGACCAAATTTGAAATTGATTGATTTTGATTGCAGATTGAAAAGTGATGAAAATGAGCCATTTTTGGCCAAAAAGTAAGGCTATAGCCTTGGTATTTTGCTCAAAAATGACCAAATTTGAAATTGATTGATTTTGATTGCAGATTGAAAAGTGATGAAAATGAGCCATTTTTGGCCAAAAAGTAAGGCTATAGCCTTGGTATTTTGCTCAAAAATGACCAAATTTGAAATTGATTGATTTTGATTGCAGATTGAAAAGTGATGAAAATGAGCCATTTTTGGCCAAAAAGTAAGGCTATAGCCTTGGTATTTTGCTCAAAAATGACCAAATTTGAAATTGATTGATTTTGATTGCAGATTGAAAAGTGATGAAAATGAGCCATTTTTGGCCAAAAAGTAAGGCTATAGCCTTGGTATTTTGCTCAAAAATGACCAAATTTGACATTGATTGATTTTGATTGCAGATTGAAAAGTGATGAAAATGAGCCATTTTTGGCCAAAAAGTAAGGCTATAGCCTTGGTATTTTGCTCAAAAATGACCAAATTTGAAATTGATTGATTTTGATTGCAGATTGAAAAGTGATGAAAATGAGCCATTTTTGGCCAAAAAGTAAGGCTATAGCCTTGGTATTTTGCTCAAAACTGACCAAATTTGAAATTGATTGAGTTTGATTGCAGATTGAAAAGTGATGAAAATGAGCCATTTTTGGCCAAAAAGTAACGCTATAGCCTTGGTATTTTGCTCAAAAATGACCAAATTTGAAATTGATTGATTTTGATTGCAGATTGAAAAGTGATGAAAATGAGCCATTTTTGGCCAAAAAGTAAGGCTATAGCCTTGGTATTTTGCTCAAAAATGACCAAATTTGAAATTGATTGATTTTGATTGCAGATTGAAAAGTGATGAAAATGAGCCATTTTTGGCCAAAAAGTAAGGCTATAGCCTTGGTATTTTGCTCAAAAATGACCAAATTTGAAATTGATTGATTTTGATTGCAGATTGAAAAGTGATGAAAATGAGCCATTTTTGGCCAAAAAGTAAGGCTATAGCCTTGGTATTTTGCTCAAAAATGACCAAATTTGAAATTGATTGATTTTGATTGCAGATTGAAAAGTGATGAAAATGAGCCATTTTTGGCCAAAAAGTAAGGCTATAGCCTTGGTATTTTGCTCAAAACTGACCAAATTTGAAATTGATTGATTTTGATTGCAGATTGAAAAGTGATGAAAATGAGCCATTTTTGGCCAAAAAGTAAGGCTATAGCCTTGGTATTTTGCTCAAAAATGACCAAATTTGAAATTGATTGATTTTGATTGCAGATTGAAAAGTGATGAAAATGAGCCATTTTTGGCCAAAAAGTAAGGCTATAGCCTTGGTATTTTGCTCAAAAATGACCAAATTTGAAATTGATTGAGTTTGATTGCAGATTGAAAAGTGATGAAAATGAGCCATTTTTGGCCAAAAAGTAAGGCTATAGCCTTGGTATTTTGCTCAAAAATGACCAAATTTGAAATTGATTGATTTTGATTGCAGATTGAAAAGTGATGAAAATGAGCCATTTTTGGCCAAAAAGTAAGGCTATAGCCTTGGTATTTTGCTCAAAAATGACCAAATTTGAAATTGATTGATTTTGATTGCAGATTGAAAAGTGATGAAAATGAGCCATTTTTGGCCAAAAAGTAAGGCTATAGCCTTGGTATTTTGCTCAAAAATGACCAAATTTGAAATTGATTGATTTTGATTGCAGATTGAAAAGTGATGAAAATGAGCCATTTTTGGCCAAAAAGTAAGGCTATAGCCTTGGTATTTTGCTCAAAAATGACCAAATTTGACATTGATTGATTTTGATTGCAGATTGAAAAGTGATGAAAATGAGCCATTTTTGGCCAAAAAGTAAGGCTATAGCCTTGGTATTTTGCTCAAAAATGACCAAATTTGAAATTGATTGATTTTGATTGCAGATTGAAAAGTGATGAAAATGAGCCATTTTTGGCCAAAAAGTAAGGCTATAGCCTTGGTATTTTGCTCAAAAATGACCAAATTTGAAATTGATTGATTTTGATTGCAGATTGAAAAGTGATGAAAATGAGCCATTTTTGGCCAAAACGTAAGGCTATAGCCTTGGTATTTTGCTCAAAACTGACCAAATTTGAAATTGATTGATTTTGATTGCAGATTGAAAAGTGATGAAAATGAGCCATTTTTGGCCAAAAAGTAAGGCTATAGCCTTGGTATTTTGCTCAAAAATGACCAAATTTGAAATTGATTGATTTTGATTGCAGATTGAAAAGTGATGAAAATGAGCCATTTTTGGCCAAAAAGTAAGGCTATAGCCTTGGTATTTTGCTCAAAAATGACCAAATTTGAAATTGATTGAGTTTGATTGCAGATTGAAAAGTGATGAAAATGAGCCATTTTTGGCCAAAAAGTAAGGCTATAGCCTTGGTATTTTGCTCAAAAATGACCAAATTTGAAATTGATTGATTTTGATTGCAGATTGAAAAGTGATGAAAATGAGCCATTTTTGGCCAAAAAGTAAGGCTATAGCCTTGGTATTTTGCTCAAAACTGACCAAATTTGAAATTGATTGAGTTTGATTGCAGATTGAAAAGTGATGAAAATGAGCCATTTTTGGCCAAAAAGTAAGGCTATAGCCTTGGTATTTTGCTCAAAAATGACCAAATTTGAAATTGATTGATTTTGATTGCAGATTGAAAAGTGATGAAAATGAGCCATTTTTGGCCAAAAAGTAAGGCTATAGCCTTGGTATTTTGCTCAAAAATGACCAAATTTGAAATTGATTGATTTTGATTGCAGATTGAAAAGTGATGAAAATGAGCCATTTTTGGCCAAAAAGTAAGGCTATAGCCTTGGTATTTTGCTCAAAAATGACCAAATTTGAAATTGATTGATTTTGATTGCAGATTGAAAAGTGATGAAAATGAGCCATTTTTGGCCAAAAAGTAAGGCTATAGCCTTGGTATTTTGCTCAAAAATGACCAAATTTGAAATTGATTGATTTTGATTGCAGATTGAAAAGTGATGAAAATGAGCCATTTTTGGCCAAAAAGTAAGGCTATAGCCTTGGTATTTTGCTCAAAAATGACCAAATTTGAAATTGATTGATTTTGATTGCAGATTGAAAAGTGATGAAAATGAGCCATTTTAGGCCAAAAAGTAAGGCTATAGCCTTGGTATTTTGCTCAAAATGACCAAATTTGACATTGATTGATTTTGATTGCAGATTGAAAAGTGATGAAAATGAGCCAGTTTTGGCCAAAAAGTAAGGCTATAGCCTTGGTATTTTGCTCAAAAATGACCAAATTTGAAATTGATTGATTTTGATTGCAGATTGAAAAGTGATGAAAATGAGCCATTTTTGGCCAAAAAGTAAGGCTATAGCCTTGGTATTTTGCTCAAAAATGACCAAATTTGAAATTGATTGATTTTGATTGCAGATTGAAAAGTGATGAAAATGAGCCATTTTTGGCCAAAAAGTAAGGCTATAGCCTTGGTATTTTGCTCAAAAATGACCAAATTTGAAATTGATTGATTTTGATTGCAGATTGAAAAGTGATGAAAATGAGCCATTTTTGGCCAAAAAGTAAGGCTATAGCCTTGGTATTTTGCTCAAAAATGACCAAATTTGAAATTGATTGATTTTGATTGCAGATTGAAAAGTGATGAAAATGAGCCATTTTTGGCCAAAAAGTAAGGCTATAGCCTTGGTATTTTGCTCAAAAATGACCAAATTTGAAATTGATTGATTTTGATTGCAGATTGAAAAGTGATGAAAATGAGCCATTTTTGGCCAAAAAGTAAGGCTATAGCCTTGGTATTTTGCTCAAAAATGACCAAATTTGAAATTGATTGATTTTGATTGCAGATTGAAAAGTGATGAAAATGAGCCATTTTTGGCCAAACAGTAAGGCTATAGCCTTGGTATTTTGCTCAAAAATGACCAAATTTGAAATCGATTGATTTTGATTGCAGATTGAAAAGTGATGAAAATGAGCCATTTTTGGCCAAAAAGTAAGGCTATAGCCTTGGTATTTTGCTCAAAAATGACCAAATTTGAAATTGATTGAGTTTGATTGCAGATTGAAAAGTGATGAAAATGAGCCATTTTTGGCCAAAAAGTAAGGCTATAGCCTTGGTATTTTGCTCAAAAATGACCAAATTTGAAATTGATTGATTTTGATTGCAGATTGAAAAGTGATGAAAATGAGCCATTTTTGGCCAAAAAGTAAGGCTATAGCCTTGGTATTTTGCTCAAAAATGACCAAATTTGAAATTGATTGATTTTGATTGCAGATTGAAAAGTGATGAAAATGAGCCATTTTTGGCCAAAAAGTAAGGCTATAGCCTTGGTATTTTGCTCAAAAATGACCAAATTTGAAATTGATTGATTTTGATTGCAGATTGAAAAGTGATGAAAATGAGCCATTTTTGGCCAAAAAGTAAGGCTATAGCCTTGGTATTTTGCTCAAAAATGACCAAATTTGAAATTGATTGATTTTGATTGCAGATTGAAAAGTGATGAAAATGAGCCATTTTTGGCCAAAAAGTAAGGCTATAGCCTTGGTATTTTGCTCAAAAATGACCAAATTTGAAATTGATTGATTTTGATTGCAGATTGAAAAGTGATGAAAATGAGCCATTTTTGGCCAAAAAGTAAGGCTATAGCCTTGGTATTTTGCTCAAAAATGACCAAATTTGAAATTGATTGATTTTGATTGCAGATTGAAAAGTGATGAAAATGAGCCATTTTTGGCCAAAAAGTAAGGCTATAGCCTTGGTATTTTGCTCAAAAATGACCAAATTTGAAATTGATTGATTTTGATTGCAGATTGAAAAGTGATGAAAATGAGCCATTTTTGGCCAAACAGTAAGGCTATAGCCTTGGTATTTTGCTCAAAAATGACCAAATTTGAAATCGATTGATTTTGATTGCAAATTGAAAAGTGATGAAAATGAGCCATGTTTGGCCAAACAGTAAGGCTATAGCCTTGGTATTTTGCTCAAAAATGACCAAATTTGAAATTGATTGAGTTTGATTGCAGATTGAAAAGTGATGAAAATGAGCCATTTTTGGCCAAAAAGTAAGGCTATAGCCTTGGTATTTTGCTCAAAAATGACCAAATTTGAAATTGATTGATTTTGATTGCAGATTGAAAAGTGATGAAAATGAGCCATTTTTGGCCAAAAAGTAAGGCTATAGCCTTGGTATTTTGCTCAAAAATGACCAAATTTGAAATTGATTGATTTTGATTGCAGATTGAAAAGTGATGAAAATGAGCCATTTTTGGCCAAAAAGTAAGGCTATAGCCTTGGTATTTTGCTCAAAAATGACCAAATTTGAAATTGATTGATTTTGATTGCAGATTGAAAAGTGATGAAAATGAGCCATTTTTGGCCAAAAAGTAAGGCTATAGCCTTGGTATTTTGCTCAAAAATGACCAAATTTGAAATTGATTGATTTTGATTGCAGATTGAAAAGTGATGAAAATGAGCCATTTTTGGCCAAAAAGTAAGGCTATAGCCTTGGTATTTTGCTCAAAAATGACCAAATTTGAAATTGATTGATTTTGATTGCAGATTGAAAAGTGATGAAAATGAGCCATTTTAGGCCAAAAAGTAAGGCTATAGCCTTGGTATTTTGCTCAAAAATGACCAAATTTGACATTGATTGATTTTGATTGCAGATTGAAAAGTGATGAAAATGAGCCAGTTTTGGCCAAAAAGTAAGGCTATAGCCTTGGTATTTTGCTCAAAAATGACCAAATTTGAAATTGATTGATTTTGATTGCAGATTGAAAAGTGATGAAAATGAGCCATTTTTGGCCAAAAAGTAAGGCTATAGCCTTGGTATTTTGCTCAAAAATGACCAAATTTGAAATTGATTGATTTTGATTGCAGATTGAAAAGTGATGAAAATGAGCCATTTTTGGCCAAAAAGTAAGGCTATAGCCTTGGTATTTTGCTCAAAAATGACCAAATTTGAAATTGATTGATTTTGATTGCAGATTGAAAAGTGATGAAAATGAGCCATTTTTGGCCAAAAAGTAAGGCTATAGCCTTGGTATTTTGCTCAAAAATGACCAAATTTGAAATTGATTGATTTTGATTGCAGATTGAAAAGTGATGAAAATGAGCCATTTTTGGCCAAAAAGTAAGGCTATAGCCTTGGTATTTTGCTCAAAAATGACCAAATTTGAAATTGATTGATTTTGATTGCAGATTGAAAAGTGATGAAAATGAGCCATTTTAGGCCAAAAAGTAAGGCTATAGCCTTGGTATTTTGCTCAAAAATGACCAAATTTGACATTGATTGATTTTGATTGCAGATTGAAAAGTGATGAAAATGAGCCAGTTTTGGCCAAAAAGTAAGGCTATAGCCTTGGTATTTTGCTCAAAAATGACCAAATTTGAAATTGATTGATTTTGATTGCAGATTGAAAAGTGATGAAAATGAGCCATGTTTGGCCAAAAAGTAAGGCTATAGCCTTGGTATTTTGCTCAAAAATGACCAAATTTGAAATTGATTGATTTTGATTGCAGATTGAAAAGTGATGAAAATGAGCCATTTTTGGCCAAAAAGTAAGGCTATAGCCTTGGTATTTTGCTCAAAAATGACCAAATTTGAAATTGATTGATTTTGATTGCAGATTGAAAAGTGATGAAAATGAGCCATTTTTGGCCAAAAAGTAAGGCTATAGCCTTGGTATTTTGCTCAAAAATGACCAAATTTGAAATTGATTGATTTTGATTGCAGATTGAAAAGTGATGAAAATGAGCCATTTTTGGCCAAAAAGTAAGGCTATAGCCTTGGTATTTTGCTCAAAAATGACCAAATTTGAAATTGATTGATTTTGATTGCAGATTGAAAAGTGATGAAAATGAGCCATTTTTGGCCAAACAGTAAGGCTATAGCCTTGGTATTTTGCTCAAAAATGACCAAATTTGAAATCGATTGATTTTGATTGCAAATTGAAAAGTGATGAAAATGAGCCATGTTTGGCCAAAAAGTAAGGCTATAGCCTTGGTATTTTGCTCAAAAATGACCAAATTTGAAATTGATTGAGTTTGATTGCAGATTGAAAAGTGATGAAAATGAGCCATTTTTGGCCAAAAAGTAAGGCTATAGCCTTGGTATTTTGCTCAAAAATGACCAAATTTGAAATTGATTGATTTTGATTGCAGATTGAAAAGTGATGAAAATGAGCCATTTTTGGCCAAAAAGTAAGGCTATAGCCTTGGTATTTTGCTCAAAAATGACCAAATTTGAAATTGATTGATTTTGATTGCAGATTGAAAAGTGATGAAAATGAGCCATTTTTGGCCAAAAAGTAAGGCTATAGCCTTGGTATTTTGCTCAAAAATGACCAAATTTGAAATTGATTGATTTTGATTGCAGATTGAAAAGTGATGAAAATGAGCCATTTTTGGCCAAAAAGTAAGGCTATAGCCTTGGTATTTTGCTCAAAAATGACCAAATTTGAAATTGATTGATTTTGATTGCAGATTGAAAAGTGATGAAAATGAGCCATTTTTGGCCAAAAAGTAAGGCTATAGCCTTGGTATTTTGCTCAAAAATGACCAAATTTGAAATTGATTGATTTTGATTGCAGATTGAAAAGTGATGAAAATGAGCCATTTTTGGCCAAAAAGTAAGGCTATAGCCTTGGTATTTTGCTCAAAAATGACCAAATTTGAAATTGATTGATTTTGATTGCAGATTGAAAAGTGATGAAAATGAGCCATTTTTGGCCAAAAAGTAAGGCTATAGCCTTGGTATTTTGCTCAAAAATGACCAAATTTGAAATTGATTGATTTTGATTGCAGATTGAAAAGTGATGAAAATGAGCCATTTTTGGCCAAAAAGTAAGGCTATAGCCTTGGTATTTTGCTCAAAAATGACCAAATTTGAAATTGATTGATTTTGATTGCAGATTGAAAAGTGATGAAAATGAGCCATTTTTGGCCAAAAAGTAAGGCTATAGCCTTGGTATTTTGCTCAAAAATGACCAAATTTGAAATTGATTGATTTTGATTGCAGATTGAAAAGTGATGAAAATGAGCCATTTTTGGCCAAAAAGTAAGGCTATAGCCTTGGTATTTTGCTCAAAAATGACCAAATTTGACATTGATTGATTTTGATTGCAGATTGAAAAGTGATGAAAATGAGCCATTTTTGGCCAAAAAGTAAGGCTATAGCCTTGGTATTTTGCTCAAAAATGACCAAATTTGAAATTGATTGATTTTGATTGCAGATTGAAAAGTGATGAAAATGAGCCATTTTTGGCCAAAAAGTAAGGCTATAGCCTTGGTATTTTGCTCAAAAATGACCAAATTTGAAATTGATTGATTTTGATTGCAGATTGAAAAGTGATGAAAATGAGCCATTTTTGGCCAAAAAGTAAGGCTATAGCCTTGGTATTTTGCTCAAAAATGACCAAATTTGAAATTGATTGAGTTTGATTGCAGATTGAAAAGTGATGAAAATGAGCCATTTTTGGCCAAAAAGTAAGGCTATAGCCTTGGTATTTTGCTCAAAAATGACCAAATTTGAAATTGATTGATTTTGATTGCAGATTGAAAAGTGATGAAAATGAGCCATTTTTGGCCAAAAAGTAAGGCTATAGCCTTGGTATTTTGCTCAAAAATGACCAAATTTGAAATTGATTGATTTTGATTGCAGATTGAAAAGTGATGAAAATGAGCCATTTTTGGCCAAAAAGTAAGGCTATAGCCTTGGTATTTTGCTCAAAAATGACCAAATTTGAAATTGATTGATTTTGATTGCAGATTGAAAAGTGATGAAAATGAGCCATTTTTGGCCAAAAAGTAAGGCTATAGCCTTGGTATTTTGCTCAAAAATGACCAAATTTGAAATTGATTGATTTTGATTGCAGATTGAAAAGTGATGAAAATGAGCCATTTTTGGCCAAAAAGTAAGGCTATAGCCTTGGTATTTTGCTCAAAAATGACCAAATTTGAAATTGATTGATTTTGATTGCAGATTGAAAAGTGATGAAAATGAGCCATTTTTGGCCAAAAAGTAAGGCTATAGCCTTGGTATTTTGCTCAAAAATGACCAAATTTGAAATTGATTGATTTTGATTGCAGATTGAAAAGTGATGAAAATGAGCCATTTTTGGCCAAAAAGTAAGGCTATAGCCTTGGTATTTTGCTCAAAAATGACCAAATTTGAAATTGATTGATTTTGATTGCAGATTGAAAAGTGATGAAAATGAGCCATTTTTGGCCAAAAAGTAAGGCTATAGCCTTGGTATTTTGCTCAAAAATGACCAAATTTGAAATTGATTGATTTTGATTGCAGATTGAAAAGTGATGAAAATGAGCCATTTTTGGCCAAAAAGTAAGGCTATAGCCTTGGTATTTTGCTCAAAAATGACCAAATTTGAAATTGATTGATTTTGATTGCAGATTGAAAAGTGATGAAAATGAGCCATTTTTGGCCAAAAAGTAAGGCTATAGCCTTGGTATTTTGCTCAAAAATGACCAAATTTGAAATTGATTGATTTTGATTGCAGATTGAAAAGTGATGAAAATGAGCCATTTTTGGCCAAAAAGTAAGGCTATAGCCTTGGTATTTTGCTCAAAAATGACCAAATTTGAAATTGATTGATTTTGATTGCAGATTGAAAAGTGATGAAAATGAGCCATTTTTGGCCAAAAAGTAAGGCTATAGCCTTGGTATTTTGCTCAAAAATGACCAAATTTGAAATTGATTGAGTTTGATTGCAGATTGAAAAGTGATGAAAATGAGCCAGTTTTGGCCAAAAAGTAAGGCTATAGCCTTGGTATTTTGCTCAAAAATGACCAAATTTGAAATTGATTGATTTTGATTGCAGATTGAAAAGTGATGAAAATGAGCCATTTTTGGCCAAAAAGTAAGGCTATAGCCTTGGTATTTTGCTCAAAAATGACCAAATTTGAAATTGATTGATTTTGATTGCAGATTGAAAAGTGATGAAAATGAGCCATTTTTGGCCAAAAAGTAAGGCTATAGCCTTGGTATTTTGCTCAAAAATGACCAAATTTGAAATTGATTGATTTTGATTGCAGATTGAAAAGTGATGAAAATGAGCCATTTTTGGCCAAAAAGTAAGGCTATAGCCTTGGTATTTTGCTCAAAAATGACCAAATTTGAAATTGATTGATTTTGATTGCAGATTGAAAAGTGATGAAAATGAGCCATGTTTGGCCAAAAAGTAAGGCTATAGCCTTGGTATTTTGCTCAAAAATGACCAAATTTGAAATTGATTGATTTTGATTGCAGATTGAAAAGTGATGAAAATGAGCCATTTTTGGCCAAAAAGTAAGGCTATAGCCTTGGTATTTTGCTCAAAAATGACCAAATTTGAAATTGATTGATTTTGATTGCAGATTGAAAAGTGATGAAAATGAGCCATTTTTGGCCAAAAAGTAAGGCTATAGCCTTGGTATTTTGCTCAAAAATGACCAAATTTGAAATTGATTGATTTTGATTGCAGATTGAAAAGTGATGAAAATGAGCCATGTTTGGCCAAAAAGTAAGGCTATAGCCTTGGTATTTTGCTCAAAAATGACCAAATTTGAAATTGATTGATTTTGATTGCAGATTGAAAAGTGATGAAAATGATAAAAATCAAGGCGTTGAAAGGTAAGTGAAAGCTTGTTGAAAAATGTCATTAAATCAATTTCCTGTGAAAAATTAAGGATCGGAGTGCTGTATCGTAATGAAAATTAATCAAGGTTACTTTGTATCATGATTGGCTGCAAAAATAAGTGAATGTCTAGTTTGTGATGTAAAACAGCTGACCTGTCGTGCGATTGATCGTGGTTCAGAATGTAAAGTTGTAGCCTTGGTATGGCGCCTTGAGTACTCGTTTTGTGTTTCACTGAGTATAGTCTCCAAACTTTTAGGAGCCTGATGGGATCTACTTTCTCCCGAGTAAATTCACCAATCATCGTGCAGGATTCTCACCGCACATGCTACATTTAGGCCCATTTTACATGCAGATAGGTCAGTTAGGTTGGGAGAAAACAGAGCTGATCAGAGGTATTAAACATTAGGCGGCTATGCAGTTTCACTGTTTTCACTTTCGCCTGGGATAGAACGAAGTCTACACAGCACAGAGGATGTTATATTTAACTGAATATCCCAAGAACACTAGAGGCAAGTGGTGATATATTAACTATGCGATTGCCGACTTGATAGAGGACGTTTAACATGAAACTAATCATAGGTGGGGAAGATACTCTAAAATAATAACGTATTACAATAATACTATTACTGTTTTCAGTATCTAGATACTATAAAAGAAAAGATACTGTGGATCTCTGAGTTAGACAAGATATCCTAAAATGGCATCTTTCTACGAGATTTTGTTGCTATTTTCAGTAACTAGATACAACCTTCAAGATTGCTCGATAAGATATTGCCCAGCTCTGAGCTAATATTGCCATTCTATACATATCTGAAGACAACATAATACTAAAAATAAGAATAATACTACTTTCTATATTACTATACAGTAAATATTAGTGACTCTATACACTACACTGAAGTAAGTATTACACTTCCTTTTCATAATAAGAACAATTTTATAAGAGCACGAGCCTCAAAATTGATGGAAAATTAAGAACAACTAAAGAACAAGCTGAGGTTGAAGCACTCAGTACCTTTGGACAGCGATGCACATTTCCAACCCATTTGGGTGCAGCTAACAGTTCTGTTTGGAACGGTTCCATCAGTTCCCATATAAGCGCAAAGGTCCGTCCGTGCCTAACCGCAAAGGTCCGTTCCATTTGGAACCGTTCCGGTTTAAACAGGGCATAAGTTTCACTACCTAATACACGTACTCTATCCCAGATATCAACAATTCCAAGAGCTATGGGGAATCATACCCTTCTTCTTCCTTCTCAGAATTCTACAAAGGCCGTATTCTCAAATCTAAAACAAACAAACTTGATCTCACCCCCCTTTCTACTTAACCTTTACTTTTCTTCATTTGTTGGAGGTTTTGCTACAAACCTTAGGGAAGTTACCAAACAATACTCACTCAACAAAACATTCTGGCACTCTGTAGACCACAGCTGAGTAGATAACTATAATTCTTACAGCTACCAAACATTACCTACAAAAATTAAGGCTATAACCATTAGGCTGTGAGTAAAAAAGCAAGTTTACAGCCTTTGGCTTTTGATGAAAATAAACCTGATAAAACACTGGCCGATCTTGCGTCAAAAATACGGTTATAGCCATTGGGTTTTGCGTCAAAAAGCAAATTTATAGCCTTTGATCATTGATGAAAATCAACTTGATCAAAGATGGTTCGTTTTCTGGCACTTAGTGGACCACAGCTGAATAGATAAAGATAAATCTTATGGCAAGCGATTTCAGAGAGGCATAGATTGAAATATAATATGTTATTACTAGGTCACATTTCATACTTCGAGGATTTTCTTTTTTGACGGAATAAATATTTCACGCAATCTAATGATAGCTATACTACAGATATTTAGCAACATCCAGTCAATTTTACTTCTGTTCTTTTGGTAAACGTTAATGCCGATACCAAGCAGGACGACCATGCCTGCCCAAATATATCTAGAACGGGATGAAAATCTCACTATGGTACGGGAAGAGACTGGATGTGGAAAACAAAGGATATAATAAAGTATAAGGCAAGAGCAGGGCGAAGGAGAGCAAAGGTGGGCAGATGAGGTAACAATAGGTTTAACGAGGGTAGAGTAGGGTGGCAGGTAGTGTGGGAGATAGGGAGGGAATGAAGGAGGGAGGGAACCTGTAAGGTGCGAAGAGTACAACTGATATGATAGAAGTCTCTCGAGGGGATGTCCTCATCACAAAAAGGTGCCTTTTATGGGGGTCACAATTCAAATTGAATAGCTTAAGTGAAGCGGAGAAGTACCAGGGTTGCATAGGAAAGAGGTAGTGCTCAATAATATATGACAGCCTTGGTTAGAGACGGGTTGAACACGAGGCCAAAGCATAGTGTGGTCAACATAATGTGACGAAAAACTCACGTTATTGTGAAAGGCTTGGTAAAGAATATGAAAGACAAAACGATTGTTACTGCTTTTCGGCACGTTGTAACTAAAATGAAATAAATCAATAGATAATATAAGTTTGTATTATTAAGGATAATGATTAAATATAAAACGAATAGGAAAAAGGGAGCTATATGAAGAAGGCGTATTAAGAGGGAGAAAACTGCCACAAAAATTATCAGAGAAAGCTACATGCAGGTCCTGCGAAATACGCTAGTGTTAGGCTCAATCTTGCTTTTGGGTTAAATACTATGGCTCATCAAGACACTCCTAAGCCTAAATGTATGACTAAATCGCATGGAATTCTTCAACTCTTTGGATTCAATTTTTGACCGGTGCAGTGATACTGTAAAGGCATGCGCCTCTGTTTTACACCAGAGTGTACATGGCTCGAATCCCACTCTGATACGTTTTCAAAGCAGCCTGTTAGCTGTTTCAGGACAATAAACTTCCGTTATTTACTTACTTAGTTATTTAATTATTTATTTTAATTATTTAGTTACTTACTTATTTAGTTATTTACTTATTTATTTACCTACTTGCTCACTCGAATCTACAGGGAGATGAGGCAATAATAATAAGAAATGCAGAATCCCTATTCACTTTCTTGATCTACTTCACATTTCTTTCTCTTCTATCCCTATTCTTTTTTGTCTGGCAAAATTTTGGCCTATATCACTTTATAACTATACTTGTATTTCAAATATTCCAAGTAGTAAACCCTCAGGTAATCATGCGCTGACAACAAAGAATGTCGTGGAAAAGGTACACGTTTTCAATAAAAACAAATAACCAGGATCATTTGAGAGTAAGGGCGTTAAATGGAATGTGATCCTGGAACGGAAGTATTCAAACTGCACATGCCTCAATTACAATGCCTGATAAAAGCATCCGTACATCTTTATGAATTTCTGACTCCTGACCCTTTTCCATGATAGTTGTTAAAATACACACCCCTTCCTCCCTCATACAAAGTTGAGTCGATAGCCGAAACCCATAGCATTGTACATATGAATCAATTCTACCTGCAGGCTGGTTCATATTTGCTTCATACAATATTATTTAACATGCAGTGAGGGAAATGGTTTTCTGGGTCCCTTAAAACTCTTGGTCGAGGGCTGATACTAAACATGTGTGCCAATCTTCACATTTTGGTCAAAATGTGCGCAAGAGACATGTGACATTCAACACTCTTACCAGACTCCCGGTACCAGACTCCTTCGTGTGCTTCAAGCGTAACTTCCCATATCTTATTCAGTTCGCATTAATTACTCGTAGACGTCACACACAACCTGCTATTAGCAAGATTTGTTAGCATTATTTGTACAGTTCATTCTACTCGCTATGTATATATTGTGAGAATCAGTTGTCATCTCTCTTCGACGTTCTTCAAAACTGCGTACATTGGCAACATAGCAGCCCTCGCTAATGATTGGGGGAGCTTTAGCTGTTCTACACATATTTTTCTCACAAGAAAGTACTTTTGCCCAGCACTGAAATATTCTTAGCTTTTCACGATGTCAGAACTGAAACTTTTCAAATATTTTCTTTGCCTCGATATTCGAATCTGTGCAAGATTGCAGGGTTACAACGACAGACAGGAACTACACAAACACTAAACTGAAACATATAGATTTTCATATGAAATCTGTGCAACTTAAACCAAGTGAAACTATGGGCTTGCTAAAGAAACGAAATTTCATATGTATATAAACACTTCTACTTTTTTACGTCTCAAAAATCCAGTAGTAAAATCTCTTAACTTAAGCTGCCTTTTTACAAAAAAACATGTAAAACGTAAACCATAGAAAGTTTTGCAAGACCTCTGGCAGGCAATGTACTCGCAGAATCATTCCATTGTCTTAAACTAAGTCCTGGAATCTTGGCGGAAATAACAGATAGGAAGCACTTACCTGTAACTGCAAGAAGAGCACCAAACACACGCACAAGGGTCAGCACATACGAAATACCAAAATATCCAGAAAGGGAGAAGACAATAGCGTAGCCATACGTTCGTACAGGATGCTGTGAATAATGTATGGGAAATTGAACTGAATGTAACAAAAAGGGTTTGTTGCTTGAAATGGAGACTTGGCAGATTTATAAAGAGGTTTGGTGGTTGAAAAGGAGGTTGATTGAAGGATTTATTGATATAGACAATTTATAGAACCAAATAACGAGAGCTAAGCCCTAAATGATAAATTGTCCTATGTAAGAAAATGTCAAATGGAAATAAACTATCTATAACTCAGTCAGCTCAAAAACTATAGAATATAACAACAGATGTTACTAAGGGGGTAACTAAAACAAATAACTATATTGAAACAACAATGACCAGGGAATGACCAGGGAATGACCAGGGAATGACCAGAGCATTTGGTTTCGATACTAAGAACGTGCGACCTATGCAATCTGATACCACATAATGAACCAGAATGTTGAGTTGAAGGCAATTTTCCCATAAAAAAATTGTCCTATGTTTACGTCATAAAATAGACTGCATTTTGCATACCAAGAAAAGGTACGGACTAATAAGAGACATGAAAGTTAAACCAAACCCAGTTGAATAAGTATACGCTCGCTTGTTACCAAGCACCTTTGAAAAAACCCAACAAAGTTTGCAACGGTTTCCCTACAGAATGGTTGACAACTGCTTTTACAATCAACTAGGAGCTATTTGCAAATACTCTGGAAAGGAGCGGATAGTGAAATATTGCCATGAAAGTTTCAAGTCACCTGCAAACAGAAATTAAATGCATCGAAGAAACCACCAGAGACGATGAGGCCACACAGAATGTAGACAAAACCAACTGCATATGAATACAATACCTAAAAGGCAAAAGTATCAGAACGACACATGTATTGGGTCACGTCTGAGAACTGAGTGTAGTTTCTCTGTATACTAAAAGTACAAACAAGTCACTGCAGACTTTTGATGATCCAATGAACACACGGTTCCCACACTAGTCTACTCATTGACTTTTCTCTGAATTCATCCAATGAAATTCAAGACAATCAATTTGACACATTCATGAGCACTCATGAAGATTTTAATCAAAACGTTTACTTGCAGACAAGTGTATTGTTTGGTTGATTCTTTTTAATGCATTTTATTTACTTAGTGGATGCGGCCTAGAATTAGCTTATATAAATACAAATACATATAAATATATATATGCAAATATATATATATATATATAAATATATATATGCAAATATATATATATATAAATATATATATATATATATATATATATATATATATATATATATATATATATATATATATATATATATATATATATATATATATATATATATATATATATATATATATATATATATATATATATATATATATATATATATATATATATATATTTATGCACGAAGTCACTATAGCATATCCATATTTGTTTCAAAAGGCAAATAAACGACTCACAAAACAACTTCTCAACGTTCTGTTTCCATCGCTTAATCCGAAAACAGCTGAAGCGTTAAACGAAAAGTTAAAAGACTTGTGTTTGTGGGTCGCTACATATTTATGCATACAACCCTATTACCCACATCAATAGACTACCAAACTAATACATTAGACACTCTCCACTATCTCATAGAGGCACAATGGCCTAGTTGATAGACTGGGAAGCTAGAGCAATACTTGTTCCCACACGGGCGGCAAAGTAAATAACAGCGGCGGATATTCGTCGGGCAAAGAATTAGCAACCAACAGCATGAAGCTCCAAAGTAATGTTAACTCTCGCTGGTTAGTTTGACGTGGTGTCCCATTGTTGCAATCGCATCAAAATACAGCAGCCGATCAATATGGTGCATAAAATCCAAACCGTAACCTATCTCATCGTGGCCGCTGTGGAGTGATACCTTACGTTATCCTTTTGGCTGGTGATCTCGCCAATTCGCTCTTAGTGTGAAATGTGCGTTTTATGTAATAGCCACTGGGTATGACATTGATATTGCACCCAGTGGTATGGTTATTGTTTCGTATTAGTGTTTGTATGAACTAAGTGCATATAAAAAAATCTATCTCACGCTGTAACTGCAAGATAATTACGAGCACGAGTGTCTCACGTCTATTTACACACCACTACTAAAGTCACACTCCTGCTAACTATAAAGTACTTTTATCTAGACTCACCACTTCCCCATTCGGCGCATCATACATCACCATTGCTTTCTCTTGTACATTGCCAATAACAGCATCGGCACATAAGGCCAGAGAAATAAGAATGACCCCTAGAAGCAACTGTAATATGAACGATCCAACAAACGAACAGAAATACTTGACATACCGACACGAAAAAAGAACCACTGATTTGCCAAAGTTAGAAATCATTAGATAGCAGTAATAATACAAAAAGACAGTGCTACTGAGAACAATAAAGATTTAAAAACAGAAGTTATCAATTTAAACCATTAGATGCGATGCGGGTCCTGCGTCAGCCTGTTGTTGATTGCTCCCTCTTAAACTATCCAACTAAACAGCATCTTTGTGTCTAAGCGTAAACAAACTACATTCTCTTTTATGCCAACAAATATTAGAAGAACACTGAGGCCCGATTTGCCACATACAGTACTTCTCACTTTGCATTTATCGACATAAACCCACTACTCTCTCTCTCCTTCTACTTGACTAATACAAAGGTCTACCAAATTATTGAAGGATCTGAAAAACATGACCTCTTCAAATGCAATATATTTGTATCCCCATGCTTCTAAGGTCTCAAAGTGCAACGATGAGTGAAAGGAATATCAGATACTGTCTTTCATGAATATAAATAGAATAATTATTAACACTATGATATGAGCGTAGACTCATAGTTTTCTACATCCCAGCTGGCTCTCCTCTCCCTCCTTCTCTCTCTCTACTTCCTCCTCCACCCCAGTCATTCTTTAACAAGAAAAATCATCAATCAACAAACATGGCTGATAAAGCCTTCGCATTTGGATTGTGGTTGTGCTTTCTTGCAAGCGCTGGAGATTTTTCATGAGCTTCTATCTGCTAAAATACTCGGATTGGCTAAACCCAAGATTATAGAGTTTATCTATCACAATTTAACCTCAGATATTGCGAAATGACCCAAATGAAATATTTCCCAGGGACACCTTTTCCCCTGAAATACTCAAGGGAAATGTTGAGTATTATGAGAGCATTAATTCATTCTTGAAAGCCGGGAGTCATCCTGATAACCGATGATATCTTAGCAACAAAGAGCCAAAAGGAAAATCATTGCAAAAATGAGAAGCTTACTTGAAATCTATTGAAGACGACAATCTAGTCTTATGAAGGCATCCTGTCTAGTAAGGTTAGGCCAAAATTTAAAAATCTTAAAAGTTAGAAAAGGCCAACGAAAACGCTCTCATAATTACATATGACTTTGTTGAACTGTTTAGGTATAACAAACTGGAAGCCTGGATTTAGTTTAATTCATAACACTACTATTCCTCATAGTAAATGGCAATTTTCTGGAATGATCATTGCTCCCATTCTTATCAAAAACTACCCGATAAACATTGCATTTCCTACTTGGGGTTTCAATCCAAGATATACATTCAATCCTCCCAGCCAAAGTTTACGGATTCTTTCATGAAATGATTTTAGACCATAGCTTATGCTGTTTTGCCACACTCTCATGGAATATACGCTATTTTATAATGCTTTTTCTCAACCTCTATGCTATTCTATGCTACCCAATCGGTTCGTTGTTAGCAAAGCCTATTAAAATAGCATTTTCTTAGGTATGTGGGGAGGGCATATGGGGGAGGGTATATGGGGGCACTAGAGTAAAGAATAAGAGAATCTGAATGTCAGGGTTCATACACATTCTGCTTAATAGTTTTTCAAGACTTTTCTTCACTTTTTCTTGAAAATGAAGGTGTTTTTCCTAACTACATATCAGAAATATATAATATTTTTCCTAACCAACTAGTGCTACAAATTTTGCAACTGACCCATCTTTAAAACCTAAGTAATTGAGCAAATTATTTCAATTTGGGCAAGAAAAGGAGGCCCTCTGGCCATTTGTCAATAGTTGCCTATTGGCAACAAAGAATTTATTTGCATGGATTAAAAAATTCTCGACTTTTTTCTGACTTTCCTCATGTTTCAACAAAATTTCCTGACTTTCTCAACTGTCCTAAAAACATAGTTTTGTCCTGATTTTTTCTGACTGTATGAACCGTGAATGTGAATTTGAGAAAGGCAAATATCGCATATGCATGGTTTCGCTGCTGCTATTTTGCAACCATCTCAGTAAGGATCAAATATGGATAAAAATAGTTTTTTCGATTCCAAATGTTTTGTCAATTCACGCTCAGTCACCATATTTCATACCAATTTAACAAAATGTATGCTAAATCCAAAAGTCTATGCTTTTTGTTGTCATTATCCCATCTGGGCAGCCGGTGCAATATAAAACTGATTATGATCATAGGCTAAAACAAATTCAATTTAAGAAAAATTGTGTCACTTACCAGTGTGATTAAAATTTGGTGAAACCTCACTGTCAGCTAATGTAAAAAAAATCAATCCAAGGCTCATACACAGACACGCAATGAAGTCCAGTCTAGAATATCGCTTCCCTATGAAAAATGAATTGGGTGGATTAGTGCAGTGATGGTAGGTTGGTGTGTGTATATCTGCTATGTTCTTTGTGTTACTATATTTGATCTACAATGATTGCCTTTTCTTAAAAGTTTAACTTTAACAGAAGAGCTTGAAATTTTGTACAGGAAAACAGTAAAAATCAGCATGAGCTTCAATATAGCTTTCTTCTGCTAACAGGCTATGATATTTTGGACAACCAAGAGCATTGCAAAGAAGATTTTGTTTCAACTTACCTTGTATAAGAATTCCTCCAATCATAACTGGAATTAGCTTACAGCATTTAAAGATGACCTAAAATACAATTTATATTGTCAGAAACATTGGGCCTAATAAAGATACAGGTCAAATTTGTGACTATAAACATCATAGAGTGTCTTTCACTACAAATCAGAGAGTACACTTATCCTGAGATGTCAGCACCACCAAATAGAGAGGCTGAATCCTTCCTTGCAACTCGAATCTCCCTAGTGTTGTCACTGAATACCCCTAGGTCTCAAATATGTAGGGGTTCGCAAAAAGCAGAGGGGTTGGAAAAGTCTCAAATTGAAATAGCTGGAGATGTTGGAAATTGATCTGAATCTGTACCCATCTGTTTTCATACAAAAATCCTAATTAAAACCTCATCAAATAATGCTTACTTGTTCCTGGGGCATGTTTATGGCAATTGTAATTGGCTTAGGTAGTGCTTACATATTGTGATTGAGAAAATTCAAACTCAGCTACCTAATTTTTGCAACTTAATGTAAAACAAACTGAGAATTCAGTAAGCAGGGAGGGAGTGATAATAAAAGCAGGGGGTGGAGGCTTCTTTCAAAAAATCAGGGAGGTGCTTAATGAGGACAAAAGAGTAACTAAAGGTACATGAGTTGTGCTATTTCCCATAGATTGCTGTCCATTCAGTGACATCCTCAGTTGATCGTTGTAGGCGAGTATCAATATCCAACATGCAGAAAACATGAAGGTAGAGAGTGGAGATGGTGATGCTGAGTGCACTCTGATTCTGCTCTGATTGACTATACATTACAATTTACATGAATACAAACATAGATATAATCATATATACATAAGTATTGAATAACCCAAAATAAACATGATTGACGTAAAGGAAGGACTAGGTTGTTGCTGGAGGATTGCTGAATAGATTTGTGGGGTGATGATTGCAAGTAGAACAACAGAAGTGGAATGACCAGGGAGGTGTGTGATGAAAGGAGTGAGACAACATGATGGTGTGTGATGTAGAAATGTGAATGAATGAAAGAAGAAAAAATTGCTGAAGTGCCAATGTTTCCATTCACTACATACCTATTCTGACAGTGTGTGGGCATTTGAACTATGGTGTAATCTGCATCTCAAACTATCAGTTTTATCTACAGCAGGTGAGTGCCTTAGTCATTTTCTTTGTATAAATCTACTTGCAGTATAAAATATTTATTTATACTGACAAATCTGTGGCAAAAGGTACCATAATATGTATGGAAAAAGAGATATACAGATACCTGTGTTGGGTAGTTGAGATAGCCAACAGAGGTATTTGATAGGCCCATTGTTGCAACAGTTAAAAATGCCAGCAGAGCATATGTTTTCATGGGAATCCTACAAGAGAATGCTGCCGATAATATCCTGACAAATTGTTCAACATAACATAGAACATCACTGAAAACATCATGAAAATATCACTGGAAAAAATTTATCTTAAATATTTTGTAAATAGAATTCAATGGTGCCATCTAAGACTGATGGGGAGTATTTGCATATTCACAAAACATAGAATTAAAGAAGAAACTCTGGATTGGTAAATATTCTCAACTTTCATCATCTTCAGTACTAAAGCCTCTTTGTACTGTATTGTTCCAATTCTATGGGGCAAATCAGGCACAGTATCAGAAGGGGGGTTTGAAGCTTCAGCTCCTTCATTTTTTTGCCAGTCAGTGACAGGCAATTTATTGCTTGCAGCCTCTCCCCACATTTTATTCGGCAGTGCCATGCCTGTATATGACACAATCTGTCTTCCAGAAACAATTTCATTTGAATTCACACATTCATCAGTCTGATGGGAGCATATCTTAGGCATTTGTTACCTTCTTTTCATATGTCTTCTGAAAATGAATGCTTCAAGTGTCCCAGTAACTGAATAACACCCAAACTGAATTAAAGTAAGATACCAGCCAAATGACTTGAATCCAGGGAGGCTAAAAATAAGTTCCTGGGAAAGGAAAAGAATTGCAATTAGATCAGTATTCTGTCAGCTGTCAGCCAATCTTCCACCTGATAGATTGGCAGTCCAAAATTTGCATGGTTTATTCATGTCTATCATTTACTGCCAGAAGGTCTAAGGTAATCCCGCTCTGCGCAGTTTAGAATTAAGTGAAGCCTTTAGAGAAAAAGTAGCTCCAAATAAGAGCCTGTTGACTATATCGTCAGAAAGTGAGCTGCAAGGGCGGTTTGTAATGTACAGCATTTAAATCTATACGAGAGAAGTAGCCTGTTATTGCACAATTAAAAACAAAATAAAAAACCTCTTACTTGCATATAGCCATAAATCAGGTAAAAGATGAACACACCAGCACTGCAAATAATTAACTTTAAACCATCAGGTAAGTACGACAAATCCTGTCCAAAAATGCTGAATGCAGTCTTGCCTCTTTTCTTAGAATGACGAAGTTCCTTCGTAGACACACCGTCTCGAAGTAGTGGCGGACCGTATGTTCTCGAGTTGCCTCTCTCCGTGTCAGGACTGTGGCTTGAAAGGGTGACAACTGAATACTCTCGCATAATCGAAATCTTGCTATGCTCATTCTACCAACTCCATAAAACAGCCTGCTAAACTGGAAGAACTTCTGCAGCCGCTACTTGTCAAGATAAGCAGCTTAGCTCTATCGTACTTTCAGACGTCAAGGGGAAGCTCATTGCATATAGGCCAACTGTCTAAGCTCCAAACGCTATTTCACCATAATGGACTTCAACTCAATTCTAATCCTAAGGAATAGCAAGCCTTGTATCTTCCTTGGTAAATCTAAAGAGCATCAAGTTCGCCGAATTTACATTGTAGTGTCAGACACCGAAAGACCTGCCATGTTGCAGCCTCGTTTAGTTGCTCAACATCACACAACAACAACAACATTAGAGCAACCTGTTTGGCTCGGGGTTTTACTCCCTTGTTCCTCTGTTGCATATTTCTGCTCCTCCCATTCCTGATAAAAATGTATGCACACAAGCATCCTTCTATGAGAGCTGCGCAGTGCAATACAGTAAATCCCCGCATATAAGAACCTACATTTTTGAGGTTCAGGCTGAATTCGGTTCTTATTTAAATGGTGCTTAGATGACAATCAGGGTATAAAGGTTCTTATATGGAGGTTCATTTTAAACCTTGTGGAAGGCACCAACAAAAATTCAACCATTTCAATTGAACTTGGGAAACTTTCTCATTTCTAATTCCAGTCTTCCAGTCTCAATATAAAAAATGAACTTTGTTATTTTGCAATAAGAACCTGTTATTTTATCAGGCTGGAAAAGGTTCTTATTTAACAGGTGCATAAATCAGGAAAAACAGGCTGTTGGTTCTTATTTTTGAAGGTTCTTATATGCGGGGATTTACTGTACCGTTTTGTTTGCCGACGAATTTGGGTGGTAAAGAAAAAGGGAAAGAAAAAAGGTCACTCAATATGATTGGTAGATCAACTTTTCCGTTAGAAGTTCAAGCTAGTACTTGTATCAATGTTAAGAATTCTAGTTGAAATTTATAAAAATAATGCTAAAATCAATTGCTTAAACGACACATCCAGTAAAACATGTTCAAAACATGACCACTTTTCGCTAGAGGCGAGACAGCTAAGCCTAACATAATAAGCAAAACTTAAGACTTCGAGACGAGAAAATATTACGAGAAAAATGCTAACAGGATTCGTTGCTGTAGCTGTTCCAGAGCACGTCGCTGATGGATCATATCCGAAGCCTTCAACAGGTTACGTGAGTTGTGGAGAAAACACGCTTTTTCGTTTGGCATTTCGATATGGGCCTACAAGCAATCTGTTCTTACGAAAAATGGTCACAATTTGAATAGAACGCAGACGACAGCTTGAACGGTCCAATTTAGCTGTGGCAAGAAATGACGTAATTTTCCCAAAGTGACGAAGTATCGAGGGTGTGATAACATTAAAAGTGACATTCATATAATGCCTATTAACTAATATACCCTCACGCCCTGGCTAACACAGACCAATAGGCTTATGGGTTCACGCTCACAGACAAAAGAGAAAAATGGAGGCAAAGTGACTCAATCCAAAAACTAACTGTCTCCCTAAGAGTACATGAATACCCGGCTAGATCCACTCAAATATATATCTGGTGACATGAGAGGGATCGATTCTTTTACATACCCCGAGGAAATATAGGAGCCAATCTTTAATCTTCACCCTCTTTAAACAATACTTTCCCTACTAATGATACCAAAATTCCGATGGAGATTTATATTCTAGCAAAATTGTTATCATCAACAATAAAGCCTACTTTCCTTCATAAAATGACAGTCAAGACCAAATAGCGTGGTCTGCCTTCTACGACAAATCCAGAAATGTTTGCTGAATGGTGAAGTCTAGCTTCACCTTACAGATAAAGCAAAAAACATAAAAACAGTACGAATACATAAAAAGCAAGTACATAAAAATTTGGTAGAAAAAGACAATTGCAACGAAAATAAAGATTACTGGATAATTAAGTACACTTTGGGTGTTTGCTTCGTGGCTAAAAGCCCCATGCGAAGGAAGCACCAAATTCATGGCAAATAATCCTTTGCGTTCGTGAGGAAATGTCATAGTCAGCTGCATCGAAATGCCAGACAAAACGCATCCAAGTCTGATATGGCAATGACTAGCACCCAAGATGCATGACTATAGGCGCACTTGCATTAAGAATTAACGAACAGATCTGCAACATACTACTTTGCATCATAAACAGTTGGGCTTTACAACACAGAACACAAAGGAGTAAATTCTAGCCAATCATTTCTCTCTCGTGATTCGTAGCAAGAGGCTATCATCGTCAAATTCAATGTAATGGAATGGGGACCGTTTCTCAAAAAACTCTTTAGGACTAGCGATGTGAGTTTAATCTGCGAACTATTACTTTACCCATAAAAAAAGATGGATGGGCGCAAACCAAAATAGCTCGAGGAGAAATTCAATCCTAAGGAGGAGGCTAGATCCCGGAAACTAACCAAGGTATACTGAAAAAACATAAATCCAAAGCAATAGGCCAATGAAAATGAAAATAAAACAAACAGTCGACAGTCATTGGTTTTACTGACATCCCTTCATTGCCAGGCCAGACGGGATAATGTCTGATGTTCTGTCCTTTCCATTGTACACGTACTTCACGATACAGCCGTTGAAGTTTGCACGAGATCTGACTCCAAAAACGGTCTTGATGGAGGCTGAGAGAGATCAAAAGGTAGTTTAGTATTAGAGCATAGAGGGAAAACTACACACTGCTGATTGAGATACTGATATCAAGTCTCCAACAATTAATCTTGATTTACTATAAGAAAACTACACTGCGGGTGCGCGAAAACAGACAGACAAACATACATAGAAAGACGGGCAGACAGAAAGACAGGAAGACAGACGGACAGACAGAAAGACATGCACATAGGCAGGGAGGCAGACGTACATACATGACAAAAATTACTGTGCATATTTTCTTCTTCCTACATTTGTCGCATAACCACGATAGCTCCCTAGACATCACAATTTCCATACATGCAGCAAAAAGAATACATCCACAGCAATGTTTCTCATGTTTTCTGCTACTTAATAGAACAAGTCAATAATATACTTTTATTGAACATAGATTTTCGATCAGTACTGATGATGCTATTACTGGGAGGTGTTGGAGCATACACAGTATAATCCTATTACAGTCAACCTCGCATAATTCGGATTACACGGGACTGGCTGATTTTGTCCGGATTACAGAAAATCCGGATTACGTAGAAACTTTTTCAGTGTTGCACTTTAATAGGAAACTAATTGGACTTAGCAATTCTGTCCGGACTATACAAAAATCCGGATAAAACCGATCCGAATTATGTAAGTTTGACTGTATAACGTCCTTCAGGAGACCGGCTGATTTAGTATGTTATACCCGAAGTATGTTATAGCCGGCGTAGATGGGCGTAGACAAGAAATGAGAAAGTATAGAACAATCTGTGGGGTTGCTTTGCACAGCAGCAGACTCGCACAGAAAAGGCGTCGATGATTTGCATATGGATTAGTCAGCCCGAATTAACAGTATCTCAGCTATTGTAAATAGTCAACTTTGAATTAAAGAATTCATCATTCATTATTATTATTATTATTATTATTATTATTATATTATGGACTTGAATAGGGGAAAAGCAAAAAACTATCCTTAAAGTAAGTTATAATCGAGGGATTTGTCTCGAATGATCAAAAAACGATCACGTTATAACCCAAAGTATGCAATAAAAGAGTGTGCTATAACCAGGATATTATATAAGGGCTTGCATCAACTTTCTTACGGAACCGGCCACTCGGTACGTTATATCCGACAGTACGTTATAACAAGATGAAACTGACTAGTTAGGCTATGCTCTGTAACTTTCAAGAAAACCTTAATTGTGTGACAAGTCCTACCTGGTATTCCACCGAGGTAAGCCGTATCTCCAGCATCAACTGAAATCGATCCCTTTTTCGAGGCAGATTTCGAAGGCAATGAATCAATAGTTACTGTCACTTTGTCGTTCTTTTTAACAACGAGGATTTCATGAGCTTCACCATCACAGAAGGATGATCCACTTGCAGGTGGGACGGAGACCTCGAACTGGCCAGCACCGTTCTGGACTGAAACTTGGACCTTGAGTGAAGCACAAAAAAATTCTCAAAATCTAACCAAATGGAAACTAATACAAAGTTCCCGTTAAGGAATGTAATTGGTGCCGCACTAGATGCCTCTGCTAAAAAATAGCAGTAATACATCGCTCATTTGATGTGCAGAAAGTTAATTACTTGAGCCACGTATTAGCAGGTATCAGCTTCCTTCAAGCATGCCATATAAGTAATTTTGAACTCTCAACAACTGAAATGACCGCATCTGGATGGCAAAAACTGAGATGGTTGATAACTCTGCAAGCCAAGAAACGTCAGCTACTGATCTAAGCATTCAACCTTTGATAGTGTCAACCGATTCCCCAAAATTCAACGATTAAAGTGGTAGTTCTGCAAGTCTTAATGGCGCAAAGAAGACAAATATTCCGATTTTTGTAAAATACCTCCCACCCTCTAAAAATCCCAACGTCATTAAGGTTCCTTCAAGGAACAAAATCAGCAAATCCTGTTGTATAGACATTTCACTAACTTAGCGTCTTTATGTTTGAATCATCTCCTTGGTGCTGGGTTATAGGGGCTAAAGTGATTGGGTTTTATTACGGGAAACAAATCCTAGAATTGTTACTTCTGCAGATATTATAGCATCATATATTACCACATAATAGAGGATTTCAACGCTCTGTCTTCAACTAAAATAGTAGGGATTAAAAAACAAACAAATAAACACAACCTACCTCTCCTTTATGGAGCTCAATAGTAAAGTAATCAAAGTTGTTCTTTGCAATATAAAATATCACACCATTTTCATTTCTTGGTTTTACGGTCAATTTTAATGTTGCTTGGAATCTAATGCTGTTTTTCTCTACAAGAAGACAATATTGCACGCATTTGTACTATAAATTACACTTCTATTTTAAAAACAGGTATCTAATAACATGATTTGGTTGCTTCCATGTGTTTGCATGATTAAAAATATTCAATTTTCTCAATAAATAAATCTTATTGTGCACGACTGTTGACTAATTAATTTATCAATTTATATGTATTGGAAGAACTTATAATAACTGCTCCCAATGATCAATATATATACATACATACATACATACATACATACATACATACATACATACATACATATACATATACATATACATATACATATACCTATACATACATACATACATACATACATACATACATACATACATACATACATACATACATACATACATACATACATACGATGTCCCGCCGATATGAATATAACGAAGAAAGCAAAAGAAAAACTTGATAATTATGCAGCCCTATTACGAAACTTACAAATGCTATACCAAGGCTACAAATTTGAAATGGACCCTATAATAGTCGGTGCACTGGGCTACGTCCCTAAGGAATTGAAAAGCAACCTCGAAAAACTAAACTTTAATGAGAATGAAGTAAAAAGCATAACAAGAAAACTACAGACTATATCGGTCTCAGGAACTGTGAAAATCATGAAAACTTTTATGGGATTCAAAATGTAAAATCAAAGCAAGAACTGATGGTTGTTTCTTATCCTCTGTAGCTTTACTTTTTTTCTCGTTTCAATTTTGAAACATTTATTTGCTCGGCCCTTGTTCTATTGTTTAGAACCGGGCTATTTTTATTGTATATACTATTGTAATAATGGAATATATTATATGAAACATACATACATACATACATACATACATACATACATACATACATACATACATACATACATACATACATACATACATACATATATATATATATATACATATATATATATATATATATATATATATATATATATATATATATATATATATATATATATATATATATATATATATATATATATATATATATATATATATATATATATATATATATATATATATATATATATATATAACAACTACAATAATAACAGTAAGTATATTCCAAAAATTCTCAATTAAATAACAACTTTGAATAAGCCTTGTACTTACTCAAAGAGCCATATCCACCACCAGTGCCGAAAAACAAACCAGGTGCAGAATACTTTGGAAAGCAACCAGTAACTCCCACAGCCTTCTCATCGGATTTTAACTCTTTGTTGTTCAGCTTCAATTTCTTTATACACCCAACAATACTTTTTCTGGCAGCACGCTGAAAATAGATGAAGGTTGCAGGATAGTTTTAGTAAGAAAGTCAAGGTGCAGATTCATTTTCATTTCATTTCATTTCATTTCATTTCACTTCATCATTTCAATTCCTTAAAGGAGGGTAGCTCTTCAGCAAAGCTGATTTTCAAGAGGTCCTCCGCTTAGAGAGGGTTTACAATTTATATAATATAATACTTAAAATACAAAATTACAATTTTTTATTTAATTTACACAAATTTATTAAAATTTATTAAAATCTAAATCAAAATTAAACTAATCTGAAATAAAAATCAATGTTTCATTGTGTAAATGCAACATAATGTCCTTTTAGTTGGTATTTATTAGTTTAACTCATCAGCATAAACTATCACGGCATCCAACTGTAAATAAAATGTATTATTACTACTTTTATTTCAGGGTCCCTACCAGAAATAAATCCAAGGTCACAAACGATCCTGCATTTATGGACCATAAACTATTCGGCAATAGGGGAGAAGAGGTAAAATGAGCTGTGCAATTAAATGAAGGGCAACCAAGCGCCATACGTAAGAAAGTCGAGGTGCAGATTCATTTTCATTGTGTAAATGCAGCATAATTTTCTGTCAGTTGGTATTTATTAGTTAAACTCATCAGCGTAAACTATCACGGCATCCAACTGTAAATAAAATGCATTATTACTACTATTATTTCAGGGTCCCTACCAGAAATAAATCCAAGGTGTCCCAAAACTTAATTCCGAACGACAATAAACTCACCGGAATTTTCTCAAATGTTGGGAATTTATCAGGGGCACCACCGACATACAATTTTGTAATTGCGTTCATCGATGAAAGCGTTCCGGGGCTTTTTCCCGTTACTGTTTCACCATCAACCGTCAATTTACCGTTCCTAGACTTCCTTGATGTTGATATAACATGCCATTCTCCGTCATTCACTGTTTCAGAAATGAGCATGCTAGGCCCAGAACCAGCATTAAACGTATACTTGATCTTGCCTCCCTCTAGATAGAGGATCTCGTAATCAAACTTTGGTGACTGTGTGCTCAACGAAATCAACAAAATACCATCCGAAGATGTCGTCGATAACATGAAACTAAATTTTGACCTTAAATAGAGGAACAAAAAAAACCATTACCAAAATACATACATTGAAACACGAAATATCACTGAATAGCTTACTTCACATGGCCCATAGGTTCAATACATAACTTTACTTAATTCACATACTCAATACTCCATAATCCACAAAAACAATGTCTTTTTACAAATACAAACAACTCAGGATTTTAATCAAATCTAGAGTTGCCTATATTTCGGCCAGAATTTGGATCTTAAGCTACTTGATGGTTGCTCAATATTTTAAACTCATTTTTCAGTAATAATACAACTGGAAGGGAAAGTAAGGAAGGAAATAACATTTTCAAAACGGATTATATTTATCTATGCAAAGGAAGTCGTTGCAGATTTCTTTTTCTGGGAATGCCATATGGTATGCTTTGTTTGGGTTTGAAAATGACTCTGAAAACTAAGCGGGATATTTTAATAATGCTAAGTAGCATTATTGTAGTTGCTTATGCTCATATCTTTAAAGAACTGAAGTTGCGCAATAGTTTCTCAAATCAAATTCACTCGATTAGCATAGCCACCAAATGTTTGAGAGCTCTGTCAGTTCTATTTTCTCCCGACCCAATTGACCAATCATCATGCAGGATTCTGACCACACATGCTAAGACTAGGCCCATTTTGCGTGATGATTGGTCAATTAGGTTGGGAGAAGATAGAATCTGATCAAACTCTTTAAACGGTTAGCGTCTATGCTCACGGGGTTATAAATGAGCTGCCTATAACAACAGGTCGCGTACTCTGCAATTCTTACTATCAAATAGCCGAAAGAGCTAAAGAATACTACGCACCTTGAGTACAGGGATGACGATTTAACAGGGAACGGCTTATAGCTCAGCCTAGACAGTCCAAATCCGTAACCCTCTCCTGAAGGCATGTACGGGCCAAGGCAACCAACAGCTTTAGGCTTGGTTGTAGGAGGTATTGGCGTTGTCGTTTTTGCAGTGGTAGTTGGTGGCTGTGTGGTAGTTGGTGGCTGTGTGGTAGTCGGAGGCTGGGTGGTAGTGGGGGGCTTAGTGGTAGTTGGGGGCGGCGTTGTTGTTGGAGGTTGTGTAGTTGTGGGAGGCTGTGTGGTAGTTGGTGGCTGGGTGGTAGTTGATGGCTGGGTGGTAGTTGGTGGCTGGGTGGTAGTTGGTGGCTGGGTGGTAGTTGGTGGCTGGGTGGTAGTTGGTGGTTGTGTGGTAGTGGGGCGCTGTGTAGTGGTTGGAGGCTGGGTGGTGGTTGGAGGCTGGGTGGTGGTTGGTGGTTGTGTGGTAGTGGGGCGCTGTGTAGTGGTTGGGGGCTGTGTGGTGGTTGGAGGCTGGGTGGTGGTAGGAGGCTGGGTGGTGGTTGGTGGTTGTGTGGTAGTGGGGCGCTGTGTAGTGGTTGGAGGCTGGGTGGTGGTTGGTGGTTGTGTGGTAGTGGGACGCTGTGTAGTGGTTGGAGGCTGGGTGGTAGTTGGGGGTGGCGTTGTTGTTGGAGGTTGTGTAGTAGTGGGAGACTGGGTGGTAGTTGGCAGCTGTGTAGTTGTTGGTAGTTTACTACTAACTTTCTTCGTAGTTGGAGCAGGCTGTTTCGATGTGGCAACAGGATCAATTCCTGCGGCTGTTGTAGACTCCTTAATTGGATCTATGATCGGTGGCATCGTAGTTGCTACCCCAGCTGTGGTTGGCAATGATGTTGTGCTTGGTACTGATGTTGTCGGTGCAGCTAAAGCTGGAGGGATCCTTTCTGCTAACTGTATTTTATTACGCTTATCAGTCATCATACCAAGATCGATATCACTAAAGAATGAAAAAAAGAATGCTCCATGTCAAAATTTAATCAGACAACAAATGCTGGCAGTTGCAGGTTTGCCAGGCGATGCTTCCAATTCTTTATCGTAATAATTAACTGAAGCAAAGCACAACATCTATACATCTATACATATCAACATACAAATATACAAACAGAAAAACCAACAAAAACCAACCAACAAACAAACAAACAAACAAATAAAGCTGTGTGTGTGTGTGTGTGTGTGTGTGTGTGTGTGTGTGTGTGTGTGTGTGTGTGTGTGTGTGTGTGTGTGTGTGTGTGTGTGTGTGTGTGTGTGTGTGTGTGTGTGTCTGGTGTGTAATAGAATAGAATCTGTCTGGTGTATGACAGAATAGAATCTGCACGAACCTCAGAGTCACAATTTCTATTTCTTAGGAGCAGATGCAGCAGATAAAATATGGCTGTTATTGTACGTACCTTGAACCACAAAATATATTTTTTATATTCCCATTCAGGCTTTGAGTGGTAATTCCATCGATTTTCACATTTGGTGGCAAGCCACCAAAGTACATCTTCCATTTGTCTTGGATATTTTCATCGAAGCTAACTTGTTTCGTCCTTCCATCAACGTTGAGCGATACTCTGAAGATTGAAAATTAGCTGAATAGTTTTTCAGAGTTTCTATACTTAACGTAACATCATCCCATTAAAATCATCCTCCTAATCAACATTTTCCATGGGGAATTCCTGACAACAGTGCATCTGCTTCTAACATCCTGTTCTATTTCAGCTAAAAATGCTAGCATAAGCAGCTTCCTATTTACTAATCTACTCTAATTCAAGGCAACACTGCAGTCAAACAATAGAGCCTTTTCAGAAGGTTTGCCAAATCATTCAGATGGGCTTCCCCTATGTTTCCCTGACATTTTGCTTAAAATGCTATATGGAGAAACAAACATAAATGACATCACTACTACACTAGTATGGATCGCCACCCATAAAAGATCTTTTTAGATTTCTTTGAAGTTCAGTCAAAAATCCTTAAAATTTCCCTGAAAATATCGGAAAAGATCTGATTTCTCTGAAAATTCCCGAACAATTGTGACCTTCAAGTGATGTCTATGGCATTTCCTTAATTTACCCGCCATGGCAAACATCTTACATATATATTTGGTATATGGAAAATTTTCTAGTCCCGTCGAAAAGCAGGGGGTACACACTAAGTTAGCAGAGGTACACACTATCCTTAATGAGGATTGTGGTACATTTCATCCTAAAATAAAAAAACCTGAATTCTGCTCCACACTCTATCATATAAATCTTGTGCACCGACCTGGTTTTGGCATGGGTGAGATCGACATGATGCCATTTTCCATCATTAAGGTTTTTCTTGTCCGTTACTAGCATGACGGTATTTCCGGCTGCGCTTACAATTGACATAGTAACTGCCCCATCTGCATTGATGATCACACTCATTTCAGCGCCCTACAAAAAGTGCACAAAACATAAATCTCTCCAAAAGACCTAGACTAGGGCCACATTTGAAAATATAAAACTTGACATGGGCTGCGCATCTGTAGTGGAAGGTACCTTCATCTCATCACAAACTCGAATTCCAGAACAATAGTTACTTCTTGCTCCTCAACTTCAAAACAATGAATATTTACAATAAAACAAAATGAAAGGACAACAAAAAGGAAACACTCTTTTGGGCCGCTTGGAGATGGCTTCCGGGTCGCATGTGGCCCGGCGACAGCTATTGGAATGGGCCTGACCTAGATCTATCAGTTCAATAAACCGATATCACCGACCCACTACATTCGACGTTCTTCTTGAAAGCTATGTATGCGACGATTTAGTCATGGAGAATAACAATGAGGTCGGTGTGGATACAGTTATATCTTAAAATAAATGATATGTCGGAAGTTCACAACGAAGTTATACTTTTGGTTCCTAAACGAGGTTACAGTTTGTGATTCTCAAATCAGTGAACGGGATCAGTGGCCTAATTACTTTCGACAAACAATTCCTAAAAAGGGCAGGAAAGATTCCTCAGTATCAGCCAGCAGCAGCTTATGTAGCAGGTAGTTGATCCACCACGGTCACCACAAAGAAGAAAAAGCACACGATTACATATTATTTGAAAGAATGAAGTAAACTAAACCACTGAAAGAATAAGGCCAAGCAAACGCAAAATATCATCAGTTGCAAGTCACATGGGAAGTACACAGGGAATCCAGATGTTAAAACGGATTTGAAATACACGCAATCTGTTCGGCGCAGGCTCAGTAATGAAAACTCCTTAGCTGCCAAGCAAACCAGAGTACTCTGAACCCCCAAGCAAGTCCTTAACTTATTACTTTTCGTTTAAGATATAATCAGAGACAAGGAAATATAGTTTCATGTCCTAATGGTGTCAGCAGGAGTGTAAAATGTATGACTTAAAACAATTCAATGAACGTATCACTGAATCTGTTTTTACATGTGAAGGTTCAACTAAACAAAACTTTCTCTCCTAATTGAAACATTTGTCGAGCTATTTCAACTTACCCCATCTCCCTTTCCATAGAAAAGTACACCCTGTGACAATAGCGTCTGGAAGCTGAAGCCAAATCTCGACGTATCAGATGACCTACAAGATTCCGCTTTGACTGACAAGTATGACGTCGGATCCCTAAAAGCAGCTGCTCTATAAACCTGAAAATGAGAGCAATATTTCCGTCATAGGACAATATCTCATTGAAAATACAGAAGGCACCAAAACAAAAGCAGACGATAATTCTCGTACTATTGGGGAAACGAGGCTGTCTTTTCATTTCAGTGCATTGAAATCCGTCTAGATTGAGACATGAAACTCGTCTTTGTATACACAGAAAGAGTTCGTTTTCTACATTGGGCTCTTCAGCTAAATTAGAAGGGTAAAGGTGTCAATTGGCCGAAAATGTGGCCAATAGGACGCAGCATTTCTCCTGTCACGTGAATTGATCCACAACTGGTCATATATTACGTTCACGGTCGATATCATACTCCTACCAATGATATGTAAAAAAGGGGAGCACATATGAAATTTGACGTTGACACAAATTTATGACCAAGAGCTTCGCCAGACAGGGTAGTTTGGGGTAGTTTGAAACGCTTTGATAAGAAATGAAGAAAAGTCCCGGAAGATAAACGGGTGACCAATCAGAAAGCGATACGAGATCGACAAGACAAAGATGCGCACAGCAAAATCAACAGATGATTCATGGAAGGAGAATCAACATACCGTATCAGTGCATCCTAGCCTGTAATTCTTATAACCTTTGAAATTGATGATCGAGGACGTGTCCACTGGTGACTGTCGATAAAGCAGTATGACTTTCGTTGTATTTGAAACAAAGCACCCATTGAACGGTACCGTAGTAACAGCGCTTTGAGGGAAACAGAGCGTGATTAGAATATTAACCGTAGAAGCAGCTGTTCTGCTTCAAATAAAAACAAAGGTGAGTTAGCAAAAGGCTAGTTCCATGCACGGTTTTACATTTTGGGGAACGCCTGTTAATTACTTTACTACTAAAAGAGGAACTTCTAAAACAACGGACAATTTAAGGCAAAGTGGCCTATCTTTTTCTAGTCATCTAAAAGTTGTCTCTCTAATGCTTCCACCAAGTAACTATGTGTTGCTAGTTGGAATAACTAGCAAAAAGAGACCTATATTCTACATAAGTAAATATAGAACAGGGTGCCAACAAGCAGATGAGACATGATTGCCTACTCCAAAGATTGAATTTGAAAACACAAATGACTAGGACGTGGCAGTTGCTTAGCAAAACAGTGCAGCATCCCAAAGCATCCCTCCACAGTTGTCCATTTCCAGTCAACAAGTTGCTATGTAAATGAGGTCTATGAACGAAACATACGGCTATGGGGATTAAATATCAAAAACAATAATAATAATTATTATAATCTGCCACTGATGCTCCCTTGCTTTTGCTTTGTGAATTTAAGCTATAATAACAATCTTTTGTCCACACTACAGGATACTTTAACAGCCTTCACGTTTAACTCTATTCCTTATCGTGTAGCATATTCAATATCATGTAATTTAAGAAACATTGTGCGAACTATCCAATATCGTGCAATATAAAGGTAAAGGTGAGTCCCATGTACGATTCCGTAAGTAGGAGGAGTGCCCGTTAGAGGGACACTTATTAAGAGCCACCGGCATAGTGAGGTAGGGTGGCCAGTTCCTTTCCTCGCCGCCTTTAATTTCCTAAGTGTTGCCACCAGGTACCCATTTGCTGCCGAGTGAACAGTGAGCGAGCATCCCAAATATGACCTGAGGGTTCGGCTCGAACCATCGATGTTTCGCACAGCAGTAAAGCGCTCTAACCACTTGGCCACTCGCCCATCTATCTTGCAATATAGAGTGCACAAAGATTCAAACTACCTTGATTGCAACTTCTGTCCAAACGGGACGCCTCCAATATAGAGCATGATGGCAGAGAGCTCCTGTGACTCGGCATCGAATTTCGCCACAACTTTTCCATCGATTTTCAAATCAGTGGTTGACTTTACTACAGAATGTACCTTACCATCGTCAACCATAACCCCTGACTTGTGAGTAAACACAGCATCCTTAGACGCATATCCGTTGTTGTACTGGTAAACAAGCTCGCCATTTACTACTTCAAAAGACGTGAACAAACCATCGTAAGAGTCAGGACCATACAGTAGTAGGCCATTCTTTTGGGATGTCTTGAAACTGAACGATATCTCTCGGAAAGTGTTCTGCTTGATCAATGGCGCGTATTTCAAAAAGCCATCACCAAAGAACTGCAAAGATGGTTCCACTGATCTTGTTTCTGGAGGAACAGCTGCTTTCAGGTTGGCTTGGCTCTGTGTGAAGGAACAGAAATGTAAATACAAGGCACGCATTAATTTAACAGTTTCATGAATTATGCTATAACAAGGGAGTTGATAACTAAGCAGTCTGTCAACTTGCACGGACGCGGGAAGCGATATAGGGTGCAGCGGGCAAACTTTCTTTGAATGATACTTTCGAACATAATACCAACAAACAAATGATGTGAAATTGTAGCAAAAGCAGACACAGTTTTGCTTCTGCGAGGTTAAGTCATGGCAGACATGTGGTCAATACATAAAGATATGAGCTGAAAATGGGTTAACTCTTAAGAATAACTATTCTACTTCCTATGTATATACATACAAATTAGATTTCATGTAAAAAAGATTGTCGGAAAGAATTTACAGGGCCAAGCAGATCACTTCTTGCCACCGTTACCCCTTTAGAGTAGGACAAGGGGAGCAGCTACCCCTTGCCCCCTCTTCTGGGATCACTGCGTACATGACACCATTCCATTCCAAAACAGTATAGACTAGTTATAAGCCAGCCAAGATGGTTGGAATCGGTAATTCGATTTCAATTGGTACTTCGGTTCAACTCAGTATTGGGGCACAATGATAATAGACTCAAAATGGAAAACATACTTCCCAATTCCACAACCCAGTCACGATGCCGTTTATCATCACGTGATCAATCGCACCAATATAGTTTTTGCTTGACAATGCAGGAGGTAACTTCTTTCCTGAGGGCACACCGCCAACAACGATTTGACTGGATTTTGACAATTGAACAGGTGGCAAATCAAAAGCCCAGGTGGTTGTTTCTTCACGTTTGTTTTCATTGACGAGTCCCACATCCATCGTCAGTTTGTCATATGCTCTAAAAATTGAAAGTCATAGCTAGTAGTGAAGGGGAACGTTCCTTCATTGAAACAAGAAATAGGACAATTCGAAATACTCGTGCAATTTTAATAAAGCACAGGTTCGTACAGGTTTTCGCTACAATAAAACAATTTCAACGAAAGATAGCTACCATTACCGAAGGCAATAAATGCAACGACGAAAAGACGAACGCTATCAAACAAGTACAAACAATAACTTTTAAATATTGTACAAAATTTAACGTTCTTGCAGATGGAAACTGTATTCTCTATATCTCACGTACTCGAAAGCAAACCGTAAACAATTTCAGCCTGTCCCCTCAAGGGATCATCTTGCATGCTTCCCCCCACTACCGCAGCTCAAGACATATTCCCAAAAAACGATTTTATTGTTCTATTAAATGTTTAATAAACATTCATGTCCAATACAAACCAATGTCCTTGCGACTACAACAAGTAGACGGTCACATTAAAATCGGCACGACTTGCTAATGAGAATCTTATACTCTCTGGCCAGGGATCGGCAACCTTTTTCCAATGGGGTCATACCTATGACGCTTGGTTCTTGATCGGACACGCTGCCCCACAACGGAGTGTGCTAATGTATAGCCACACATAATGTCTAGTCAAATCCTTAGGCTGTCTCAAAATACTGTTAGGGAGCTTCGAAATACTAAGACTGGTCCTAATTTGCCTCTTTCAAAAACTACCAGTGGTCAGAAATGTTTTTCTTATAGCGGAGCATGACTCTGGAACAATCTAAGTGCTGATGCGAAAAATGCACAAACTAAATTTCAGTTCAAAATGCATACAATATCAGTAAGGAATCCTTTGTTAACTCCATTACTTTTTAATTACTTCTTCATTTTCTTTTCTATTGTATTATTGCAAATAGTTCAGTAGTTCTTATTGAAATTTCTCTTTTATATGACTGTAATTAGATAATATATATATATATAAATATATATATATATAAATATATATATATATATAAATATATATATATATATATATATATATAAATATATATATATATATAAATATAAATATATATATATATAAATATATATATATATATATATATATATATATATATATATATATATATATATATATATATATATATATATATATATATATATATATATATATTTTGCAGGGCAGTATAAAAATCAGTTCTTAGCTGCATACTTTACCCTACTTAAAGAATTTAATATGGAAATGAAATGAAATGAAATCCTTACTGAGATATGCATAACTGCCAAATTTTCGAGAACCCTGTCAGGTCTATTTTCTCCCAACCTAATTGGCCAATCATCATGTAGGATTCTGACTACACATGCTAAGGCTAAGCCCATTGTGCATGATGATTGGCCAATTAGGTTGGGAGAAAATAGACCTGATAGGGCTCGAAAACATTTCGCGGCTAGGCTATTGAGCTATGCAGATTGAAAGGCACAAACTTCTCAAGAACAGTGCCCATACTGGAGATAAGTACCTCTATACTCAAAATCTGAAAATTGATCTGAAAGCAGAATACGCATACCTTGAGGCCTTGATGGAGTACCATTTGCCATCCGATACTGTTGATTTAGACTTTACCCTAGACTGTGTGGCGCCAACTCCAGCTTCAAACACGACAAAACCATCCTGCAAGAACAATGCCAGATAATTGGTGCCGCCAGATGACGCCTGCCTCTTTCGCCTTGCAGAACTGAGGGCATCACCTACATACATCAAGAGACCATCTTTCTCATTTGTTTTGATATCCATTGAAACCCTGTTTTGAGTCTCACCTTCCAGTATCCGTGGACTCAACGACGCAGAAGCAGTGCCGTCGAAATTGGCGGCGACAGGGACACGGTTAGCCAAACTTCTAGCATTGTTAATCTTGTAGCGAATGCTTGCAATGGAGTATGATAAGTTGCTCTTGATGTATTCGTCGATCCGCTTCTGAATTACCTTTCCACTGTTCAGAGTACTGTTGTAATTTGGAATAACCGATTCTACTTGAGTTGCGCGTTCATCAGCTTGAATAATGAGCTTGCTCAGGTCAGATATGTCTTTAGTCATTCGGGTAATATTAGTCTTAGCTTGTTCAATCTTTTCCTATTAATAAAAGACGTAGGGAAGATGAATTAATAAGACGGTCTACTCAACAAATTAAGTTCATACACACTAAAAACCCACACGCAAGAGCTTCATTTATTAAGAACCAGGGAGACCAACTCTTTTCGTGGATACTTTAAAAACAATGCATACATAACTGATAAAGGAAGTGTCTGTATAGTATAAAATCAATAAGAATCTGCTCCATGACTACAGGAACTACCTTTTCAAATAGGAACAGAACAGGTTCAATTCAAACTGTAGGTTCATGTGCACCAGCTGTTACTGTAGCCTATTTATCAATATCTATAAATCTTCGAGCATACAAGGAATTTGTGCCAAAAATGGGGCAAGAAAAATACGGATAGTTTAGAACATTTTAATATGAAGTTAATTTGAATTAGTAATTATGTCTGGAATACATCCAAATCCGGATAAACCTGATCTGAATTATGGGGAGCTTGACTACAGAGCTATAGCCTTCCATGTTTCAATTCAATTTGCAGACTACGATCATAGCCGATGTCTTATTTTGGAATTAGGGATCATCTAGCAAACGTAGTGTGAAAATTTTCTCGAAAATTAATCACACACTGTCTGATCAATCCATCAGTAACTCGATCACTTGATTAACTGAGTTGCAGTGTTTATCACTGCATATAAGAACAAATCATCTATCAAATCACTCAATCAACCGCAAACTATGTATACCTTGATTTCTCTAGAAAAATTCAAAGCTTTCTTGGCCTTTGCAGCAGCTTCCTTTGCTGTGCTGCTTGTTTGATTTGCTTGATTGCCTTAAATAGAAGAATATACTCAAATATTTGCAGTTATTGGCGTGCCGAAGTATTCTTGAGTGGGGACGTAGCAAAAGAAATTTACCGACAGGTTTGAGTAAGGTACCATTGTCAACGACAAGGTGCCATAAGACAAGGCAGCACATGAATAATCCTTTACAATGATGACATTTAGTTTGAAAATGTAGCGGATTCATAGAGACCGGAACAGCAGATTTCTCTTCTGCTCCATATTGAGGAAGAGAAAGTCCCCAACAAAGGTATACTTATTTACAAGGCTACATGAGCGTCTAGCTTATCAAAAAACAACGAAAAGTTCAGTCCCAATACATGCTTGCTTATAAAAGAAACAAAATTTCTGCTTTCAGCTTGTATGTTTGTTAAATTACAATCTGAATTGGAATATATAAATAACTAAATAAACAAATAACTAAATAAATAAATAAATAAATATATATATATATATACATATATGCAACCAGTAGCTAACGAGTAACCAGGATTTCTCCTTTTGCGGTGCAAACAGAAAGGTTGATATTATGCTCAGAAAAATCAGGAGAAGATTAAAATTTGCAACCACCTGGGATATATATATATATATATATATATATATATATATATATATATATATATATATATATATATATATATATATATATATATATATATATATATATATATATATATATATATATATTAAATATATCGTTCCAGCTATCAGGATACAAGTTTTCAACACGAATTTTATCCCTGCAGTCGCTGCCTATCACAGTTATGTGTCTAATTGTTTGGAGCATAGATGAAAAGGGACGATTGGGAACCAGGTTGAATCTGTTTCTCAATGGATAAAGAATGAAATCACTTATAAGAACCTGATTCGAGGTTTAAAATTTGCGGGTTTCTTAAACATGAAAATGATACTGATTATTGTGAGGAGATGAAGATTGTGCATACAGTAGGTCCATGGCTCCTTATCAACAAATAAAAGAAACCTCACCAGTCTCTTTTGCAGCCTCAAAGGATGGGAACTTGTCTCTTACAGATTTCAGTTTGGCCTTCACGAGTTCTTTCAACGCCCGGATTTCGTCGAGATGGAAAGCGAGGTCACCCAATGGTTTCTTCAGCGAGTTAACATCACGTGCAACTTTATCAGTACTATTTTTCAGCACATTACTTTTATCCCTAATTGCTTCAGATTGGCTCATTGCTTCCTGGGCCTAAAATGACAAAAAACCAAAGATTTAGAAACATTTATTAAAGGCAGATCATCCTTTAATGAGAAGTTAAAAACACTGATATCTAGACTAAAGGGAAAAGGTAGACCTGTGCAACACAGAAAAAGTCCTAAAACTGTTCGAAATCAGGATGGACACACTTTTAAGCACTCAAAAAATGCTGAATCATCTAGCGCTCCTCCACTCCAGCGTACCTACAGGAAGTGCGACTGGAAGTTGGGATGGCTACAAGTGTGAAAAAGTGACATCCAGAAATTGCTTTAAGTCCGCAAGTTCCTTGTCAGTAAACAAACAGCGACTGGAAAATAACCACATACAATAGTATATACCTTTTGATTGGTTGATTTTGCAGTAGTATCAGCCTCCTTTGCAGCAGCCAATGCTTCCAGTATGGCTTGGACAATGTTTGAATAGACTCTGGCTGCTCGGACAGCAGAGTCAGAGAAATTTCTAGTGTCTCTTATCAAACTCTCAAGAATAGCTGCCTGTTTATCCAGACCATCAGCATGCATCTTTGCTTGCGTTACCTTAGCTGATACATTTTTGTTTCCATCCTTTAAATCCATAACACGCCGTCTCAACAATACCAAGAGTGTATCCAATGTGGTGCTATTGTCGCCAAATTGCTATACAGTTAATAGGGATGATACAAGATAAGGTCATATGTACTTAACTGACTCTAAGATTACAGGTTAATTAACAACAGCAAAATAAATGAATTTGCAGGTTGAGTTAAATCCAGTAAAAAGGCATTCTGAAACCAAACACTTGGCACTTTTAAACATGCATTGTGAAAAAGATAAGATAAGCGGGAGAAAGAGGAAGCATAGAGGGAGACCAAGAAGGAGACCAAGAAGGAGACCAAGAAGGAGACCAAGAAGGAGACCAAGAAGGAGACCAAGAAGGAGACCAAGAAGGAGAACAAGAGGGAAAACAGGGAGAACAAGAGGGAAAACAGGGAGAACAAGACGGAAAACAGGGAGAACAAGAGGGGAAACAGGGAGAAAAGAGGAAGAAAGGAGAAAGATAGAAAAAGAGGAAGAAAAGAGGGACAAACATGAAGGAAATGTGAGAAGCCTAAAAGCCCATTTTATTTGACAGATCTTGATCAACTACAGATACAATGTAACAATCGCTCTACCTGGGTTCTCCTCTTCGGGAAGTTTCTAGATGTAAGTAAATTTCTCTTCGTATATGAAACTAAACCACAAAACTTGCGCCTATATTATGCGGTTAGCGATCCTTTCTACCACTCCAATTCACTTTTTTTACATTTTATCGATTGAAGTGACTTACGCACTTTCGTCGATACCAGCGACCAAATATCATAAAGTAGACATACCCTTAAACTATGCAAACAGTAGTGCTTTCCATTGGTCACAAAATACATAAACTATTCAAAATCTCCAATTTGCCTTGGTTTGGTGCGTCACTAACAGTCGATACAGGGGAAAATGAACGAAAATCCAGCAGCAATAACAAGGTGAATTGGAGTGGTAGAAAAGATCGCTGATAATATTATAATGGTACTACCGGTAAGCGGAAAAAAACATCACCTAGGCCTACCTCGAATGCAGCAGCAGCAGCATCAAATGCTATTTTAGCACCAGACGCGTTCATCATTGCATGCCAAACAGATTCATTGTATTCAGACATACTTCGTTTGGCGGCATCTAGAAAGTACTGGAGAGGGAACAAAGGGAGGTTACGACTAACAAAAGCAATCAAATTGGCTTGCCAATGAAGTTAAGGAACCCGGGACCAATTCAGAAATGAATAAAAAAGTACAATATGACACTCTGTTACATAAAGTAGAAAGGTTACAGAAAGAGTCAAGTTCTTCAACCATTATATCGAATTTTACGGTTTACACCCTTAAGTATGTCATCCGTCATAAGCATCGAATCTCCACTACAGCAAGTACAACGTCAAGTTCAGTTGTTTGCTTTCACTGCCAACCTCAGTGGAGGAGGCCAATCAAGAGGAGTACTGCATCTACTTGATTACAAACAATTGTGTATAACAGTAACAATTGATACCCAAGAAGTTACCTGATAATCAATGGCCTTGGCAATTTTAACCAACTCTGATCCATTGCTTGCAGCATACAGCGCATCTTGTGCGCCTTTATCAATAGCTAAAAACGTCTTTATGATGTCTCCAATAGAGTTATCCAGCTTCTCTACAAGATTGCCGAGCATAATGGTCTTATTTAAGAGGTCATTGGCAAGCACTGATGCATTCTGGGCAAGCTCCTTCTCCATGCCGAGTTTTATGAGTGTCATGGTGAAATTTTTCTTCTTCAAGTCGTTGCGGATTCGACGAATCTCAGAGACAGAAACATTCGTGTCATTGCTGCCACGCATCAGGCGCATCAGCGTCTGGTTGGCAAAGCGAACCGCACCTATTCATAGAATAGAATATCAAGCTATAGAAACAGTTACATAAGCCGTTGTAACCACAGCAACAAATTTGGTCTACATTATTACGAAATGAAGAATCGAGAAGACCTTGAAGTATCTAAAATCCAGGTGAGGCAGTATGTAATACAAATATATTGCTATGCTGTCCTGCTTAGTGAATAGAATTGACGCTGGTGGAGGAGGGCATAGCTACCAAATGTTTGAGACCTCTGATGAGGTCTGTTTTTTTCCAGACTAGCTGATCAATCAGCATGCAAAATGAGCCTAAACTTAGCTGTGGACCACATGTGTGGTGAGAATCCTGCAAGATGATTGGTCAGTCAGGTTAGGAGAAATACATCTGATCAGACTTTTAAACATTTGGCAATTATGCTGTGGCGGAGGTAGCGGAGGTGGAGGAGGTGGTGGCGGCGGAGGTGGCGGTGACAAATGTTGGCGGCAGGGCTAGTATGTGTGCTGGTGGTGGTACCTGTGCTTACCTATGCTTATACATTGATCACCGAAGAGGAAATTGGCTGCGTGGAAGTTAATAACCAATTCAATGATCATAATAAACGAAACTGGTCAATGATGGTAAGGGTGATCGATTATGATCGTTAAGAGTGATCAATAATGGTTAATGAAGCTGTTTATTGATGATGTTGATTGATGATGATTATTACTAGGGATGAAGTACAATGATGATGACTGGTGACACTAATGAATGATACTGATCGATGATACAGAGTAGCTAGATAACGACGATTAAGATCACATCTACTGAACAGAAATACCTATCCCATTGCGATAGCAAATGATCATGGTTAATGATTGTGCATGGTTAGATGATAACAATATAGTGATCATTCATTATAAAGATGTGTTCAATCATGAAGAAAATATTAAGACGTACCCTCAATGGCTTTCACGAATCCTTTAACATCTTTGAGGTACAATTTAGCGCGATCTTCCGTTGCTGATGCGTTTTTGGCAACCAGTCGCGACGCCTTTACCAGTGCATTCACAAGACTACTTGTCTCGTTGATGCCAATTTCATGGAAAACTCTTGCCATTGATGCCGGACATGTCCCTTGAAACAAGTAAACAAGTCTCATATTTTCGCATAGGGATTTTAACCTCTCTATGTAGCTTAGAATAGTCCGTCTGAAGAGTGCGCAAGCATGAAACTCAAAGTAACGGAGAACTAGTTTATCCTCTTGTCAATAGTCTTATACACAAAACATCTGAACCCCCGTACCTAAGGCACTTTGTGTCGGAATCGACTTCTTGCTTGAATATATATATATATATATATATATATATATATATATATAGACCCTCAAGAAAAAATTCCAACTTTTAAAACGTTTCGGCACAAGCCTTCATCAGTTATAACATACCAGGTACATTTTTAAAAGTTGGAATTTTTTCTTGAGGGTCTATTTATGTCTTTAAAAATTTCTTTATGATTGGAGCTATTTGAGTGTATATATATATATATATATATATATATATATATATATATATATATATATATATATATATATATATATATATATATATATATATATATATATATATATATATATATATATATATATATAAAATATTAATTCGGCTTAGGCTGACATAGGTAAATACTAAGTCATGAGTGGGCTACCACAACAATTGGAAAATTTATTTTGGCCCCAGTGCTGATTCGAACTCACGATGTTTAGATCAGAAGACTCCTGTGCTAATCAATTGCGCCATCCAGGCACAAAAGAATAGCGGTGGAATCTTAAGGTCATTCTACCGTGAGTCCCTCAACGCATCTAGGGCCTTCTCTATGTTTCGGCTATAATGCCTTCTTCAGAGCCAAGCGTACTATATAATATTAATTCGGCTAAGGCTGACATAGGTAAATACTAAGTCATGAGTGGGCTACCACAATTGTATGTATATATATATATATATATATATATATATATATATATATATATAGAATAAACCACAAATATACTATCCTTTAAGTAAACGTTTCGATCAGAATCTTCATCAGTACTGATGAAGATTCTGATCGAAACGTTTACTTAAAGGATAGTATATTTGTGGTTTATTCTATTTATGTAATTTATATACGTTGTGGATGCGGCTTAGGTTTAGTTTGTATATATATATATATATATATATATATATATATATATATATATATATATATATATATATATATATATATATATATATATATATATATATATATATATATATATATATATATATATATATATATATATATATATATATATATATATATATATATATATATATCCACACATACACACGCACACACACACACACACGCACGCACGCACGCACGCACACACACAAACGCACGCACACGCAGGGAAGGAATTCACATATACACATAGAATCATCGAAAATAAGCTACATACCATTTTCCATACCAGATTTTGCCATGGCGGAACCTGAGCAGAAGAAATAAGAGAATGACTGGATGAATACAACCCAAAAATGCTGTAAATTATCGAACTAGCCCTCCCTCAAAAGCATCCCCCTCAAAAGCCCCCATCATAGAACTTCAAATTGTTAATAAGCCCCTGTCAAATAATCTTTAGTATATTGAAAGAGTTCTGCATACGACACTCGTCAGGGTATAAAACGTCGGATAGCAACTACAACGTGGATCGAAAGATTTAACCACATGCGGATAGATACATGTGACAACGTGAATAGTATGTCCAGATGGGCCGAACGTTTGGCCAATGTAGTTGAAGAGTCCAAGGCAACAGTATTGAAATTAACTATCAGAATCACCACTAACAACGTGCAAGAAAGGCAAGACTGAAGTCTATTACTCTATTGGTGAAAAATAAGTTCCCAAAGTTCCGACTTCGATTGTAGGCACTTATCAATTTAAGAAGCTTGGGATTTAAGGTATTTTAAAGTTATTCCTCGGTGTCTCAAAACTCGCAAGTTCATTTCTCCTATGTAATGTGTTTGACAGAGGCAATGCAAATAATCTCTAACTATCACATGGTGCGTTCATCTACCTCAAAGCGGCTAGGTAAAAAATTCAAAACGCTCACACTGTAAAAACTGCTTATTCAAAGCAACCGAAAAAACTTTAATTAATGTCAATCATACCATTCCTCGTTGAATCTCTCGACATCCTACGGATGACGTCAAGGATATTCCTCCCAATGTTACGCGAATCAAGATCACGCCGTCTTCGATTTATAATGTTCACTGGTTTGGCTGTTGTTGACTGCAACTTAATTGGATCTAAAGGTGACACTTTCGTCGTTGTCGCAGATGGGACTGTTGTATCTGCAAATGAAAATAACGGGTGGTTCATGTTATACAGGTAACTAATTACCACCATTAGCATCGACTAAATAGTACTGAATACTGTCATTGCTAAATCTTAACGCGCGTTAGCAACATTTATGTTTCAAACACAAACATGTTTGTGAAAAGTCTGTTGGTGAAACACGATTCGCTAAACAAAGTTTATAAAAAGAAACGGAGAACATAGCCATTCTGATCTTACCTTGTACCTCTTACCTCGTAGCTAAACATCTTTTTAACTTTTTAAGTCTTAAAGATTGTGTTTCAAACAAACGTTGTATGTGTTAGTGCTTTCCAAAAGCAAATGCTTCTGTGTTTGACACAAAAGAGCTCCCCGTATAAGCTTGGCTTAAACATGCAATCATGATGAAAAGGCCACAAAACTGAAATGTGTCAAGCGGACTATAACATCAAACAATACATATAAAAGAAGTAATGTAAAGACGACAATATACCTGCTTTAGTTGTTGCTCTTGCTTCAGTGCTTGCTGCTTTAGTTGTTGCTTCAGTTGTCGGTGATTCTGTAGTATGTAACGTGGATTTCTTTGCTGTTGTTGCTACCAGAACACTTTTCGTTGAGGACACAGGTGATGGTTTTGCGACAACAAAGCTGCAAGACATGAATTCACGTACCTCGTGGTAACCGAGGTCGCCTCCATACTGTGAGTAGCTTCCATACCCAAGAGCTTTTCTCATTGTTTCCAAGTCTGCACTCCACGCATCAGCTTTCTTTGCAAGACTACAACAAGATTTTAAATCTTACAGTGAAAAAATGATATGAACTGGAATGAGGGCAAGGAGTGGTCAACATGAGTTGATTGACTAAGCAAAAACCTGAACTACTACTTCCATTAAAAAAAAAACAAAGGGTTATGGTTAGCTAGCTTACCCTTTTCGCGTGAGATTAACTCGTGCAAGGGACTTGGCTTTCGATATTCCGAGAGAATGATTGAGCTGTGTTGAATAGTTTGTGTCAATCACTTTAACACGCTGTAAAAGTCGCTGGACACAGTTATCACATCGTACACAGCCTTGCTTCGTGATGATATGACCATCAGGGCAAAGTCTGCACTTCTCTCCTGCTTTACCACAATCACAGCTTCCCGAGAATACATCACAGTAACCACCAGATGGACAATTGCATTCTGAAACAAGGAAACGCATATCACTGGATGGGAGCTTTTGACTATTTGGGATGCCTGATAGACGAAAGGCATGGGTGGTAAGATATGGGTGATAAGACTAAAGGGAATCGGTGAAAGGCTAAAGGACATGGGCTGTAAGTTATAAGGGACTTGTGTGATCCGGGATGCACGAACGAACTGATGATCTCATTTTCTTTAAAAAACAGCACTAACCAAAACCGAAGTGAGATTGTAGAACCAAAGCACGCAACATAACGAAGTCAAACGTAACTAAAAGTACTTTGACACCAACTTCAGAGTACAAGGTTCTTAAGTTCATTTAACTAGGCTAAAGGATAGTGACGGAGTCTGGGTCGCTAAAAAGAGTTCTGTTTAAGTATCTCTTGCTGGGAAATTTGACGATCTACATTAAGTTAACGGCAGTTTGTATGAAAAAAATTCCCATACTTTTGCATCCGTCCTTTGAATACCCATAAAAACCAAGCTTGCACCAATCACATTTTCTTCCCATAACGCCTGGACGACATTTGCACTGTCCAGTTGTAGTGTCGCATTGTTTACTGACGGAGGCAGCTTTACAATCACAATCCTCGCAACCGAGGCAAGCCCTGTAATTCCATGTGTTAGGCTGAAACAATACAATAATTTGCTGTAACAGTCTAGAATCGAACAACCGTCATACCCCTTGGAGAACAATACTTGAGATCCTAATACACACCTTTATAGGAACACCTAAGTTTTCGCTAAGCCTAAATATTCCTAAATTCTTTCGATTTTGAGCCTAAGAATATTCTTAAATTATTCTTAATTTTTTGTGATTTGGAGCATAAATACTTGTATAGACCAATTCTTATTATGAAAAGAGTGCAACTGTCACTCCCCAAAGAGTTGCTGTGTCGCATTACAATGTAACCACTCAGAGACCCGATAAGTGAAGTTCACACTGGTTTCGCTTTCTAAAGAAAACTCAAATAAGCACAAAAGCTAAGCCTTGGCGAAGTTTGAGTCTTGCATTATTAAGCTATTCTTAAATTTTAGCGATTCTGAGCCATGATATTCTAATAAGCTTTATTCTTATAAAAAGGTGCGTATGACAATTAAGCCTCATGAAGCTCTACTCAGCCTTCTAGTGTGCTTAATAGTCTACAGTCTGATGATGTTATGTAACTATTGGTCATGCACAAATACATTGAAAACCCAAAAGAAGAAGCTCCAATATGAAAGGGATAACCTCAAACATGTTTTCTTCCTATAAGGATTTTCCCCCGTACTGAAACGTTCTTGCCATTTTCCATGACTTCAGTGCTAAAATTTGTTTACGATTTTCTTAGCAAGTATGCCTGCGCCCATTGAACACGAAAATGTTACACAGACGTGCAGGTACTACACAAATGCAACAATGGAATACATAGATAAACAGAGGGAATCTATAAATAATAAGTAAAGAGACGACGGGCGTGCGTGAGTATTGGAAATTGAAATTCATATTGGGATTTATCGTCTCGAAAATTCAGTATTGAATAATAATAATAATAATAATAATAATAATAATAATCGAATGTTTTAACAGGATGACCTATCAGTACAATATATACTGTTATCATTAGGGTCCTGATACTTAAGCAACTAACAAATTATTGGTAAAAGATCGAAAAACTAATTAAAAAAATGTTCACTAGCAGTCCAATCCAGAGATATAAGATAATTTACATCATATAAAATAGTTTTCTAAAAATCGTTTAAAAAGGAGTCTAGATTCAATTTTTCTAGCAATTAGTGGCAAGTTGTTAAATTCTTTCCCAGCCAGATAATAAAAACCTTTGCGTCCAAATTCAGTTTTCACTTGAGGGATCTTAACGAGATGTTGAACGTTTCTAGTATTTTTCCCATGAGCATTGATAACGAGGTAATCTTTCATTGCATCGCAGACATTGCCTTGCAGGATATCAAAAACCAAATTACAAGACCTCTTTTTCACTCCTGCTTCGATACTAGGCACACGCAAGCTGATAGATGTAAACCTATTCGGTCTAATAACATCAAGGCTTCTACGTTCAAGGCTTTCGATTCTTTTCTTGAATGTTGAAGACCATCCAAGGGACAGCGATCCACAATATCCAAAAACGGGCATTATCATGGTACGATAGATCTGTTCAGCACTCGCATAGTCAATGGAGCTCCTGATGCGTCGAAGTAGATTTAATCTTCCTGTAGCCTTTTTATAGATCTTGTCAAAGTGGGTTGCAAAGTTCAATGTTTGGTCTAGATATATTCCAAGATATTTGTAACTTGAAACCCCTGCAATCGATGTTCCGTTTACCTCAACTCTCATCTCCTTTTTTTCTGTTTTGCCAAGTCGCTTAGCTGTGCCAAAGATCATTGACTCTGTTTTTCCTTTTTTCAAGTTTAACAGTAGTTCATTTTCATCGAACCAGGCTTTTAGGTGTTCTAGGTCATTATTTAGCTTCTCTTCAACTTCCTCCAAGGAGCTGCCTGACGCAAATATGACTGTATCATCAGCGTATGTTATAATTTTGGAATTTTGAAGAACAGTGTGAGCCGCATTGAAATGCATTATAAATAACAGAGGACCAATTATTGATCCTTGTGGGACTCCACAAAAAATTGATATGATATCCGAGGCACATCCATTACTTTGGACAAACTGCTTCCGATTAAACAGGTAATCAGTGAACCAGTTTAATTCAGTACCATGGATCCCAAAGGAAGGCAGCTTGTTTAGAAGGCTTGAATGGCTGACCGTGTCAAAAGCCTTTGACAAATCGACAAAGATGGCCCCTGTAAGGGAGCCTTTGTCAGCTTCCTTTCGTATATGATCAGTCAAGAGTGTCACTGCTAACTCTGTTGAGCGCTTGGGACGAAAGCCAAATTGAAAGTTGAATAGCATGCAATTCTTCTCCAAGTGGTAAATCAACTGTTTGTGGACGAACTTTTCCAACAATTTTGATAGAATTGGTAAAACTGATATGGGTCTATAATTATCTAAGTCAGATTTGTTCCCAGATTTAAACACCGGAATTACTTTTGCTATTTTCCAATCGGATGGTACTAGTCCTGTTTCAATAGACATGTTGATGAGAAAGGTCAATGGTCCAGCTAGAACATTTGCGGCGTCTTTTATCATTTCAGATGGAAATCTATCGACACCCACTGCTTTCTTACGTTTAAGACGTCTTAGCTCACTATATACTTGGACTGGATTGACTTTTTGGAATCGGAAGTGTTTATCCTCAGCGGGAGCAAGGCTCTTCTGTCGCATCCACATGAAATTTTTAAGTAATAGCGTTTTAGTTTTTAAAGTGTTGGCTACCGTTGCAAAATAATTGGAGAAAGCGTTCGCTATCTCATTTACATCTGTCGTTTTTTGACCATTCACTTCAATCATTGATGTTGTAATCGTCGAAGTTTCCTTTATAGGATATATCTTTCTTATTGCTGACCAAAACTTTTCTGCAGAGTCAGCATTATCTCGCAATAGTTCTTTGTTGTATGTCGCTTTATTTCTTTTAACAAGATTGTTCACTCTGTTTCTGCTGCGCTTATATGCTGACCAGTCCAATTCAGTGTTTGTGCGTCGGGCCTTGCGAAGGAGCTGGTCCCTGTTATTCATTTCTTGTTTGAGCTCCTTGGAGAGCCAAGGACAAAGCCTTCCTTTGAATTTTCTTAACTTTTTGAGCAGTTGAGCACTACTTTCATATACACCACTTTCATAACAAAAATGTGTAAGGATAGTAGTGAAGGAAAAAATGAAATGTTGAGTTGATGAAGAAACATTTGAAGAAGAATCTGGCACAAACATGGCAGCCAATCTGATTACTAACGGCATGGGGTGCTGTTTCAACCAAAGTAGGATCATACCTTACACTTCGTACAACTCTTGCCCATAACATTCTTCTTGCAGACACACTGTCCAGTCGTTTGGTCACAACTGTACTTTGCAGATCCACAACTTGAGCAGTCACAACTGGTACAGTTCTTCGCTTTAACAGCATCTCCATAGTAACCAATACGGCACTTTTCACACTTGTCACCAGCTGTGTCTTTCAAGCATTTAAAACATTTGCCTGATTTTGGGTCGCAGTTTCCTGTTAATAAGTGGTTACTTTGGTTACATATCATACAAATGAGGCCCAAATACATTGCATGGAAGACAGTACGATAGGGATTGATAGCAGGGATAACGAGTCAAAGGGTAATTGGTAGAAGAAAGACAACAGACAGAAAGTTTACAGATGAGGAGAGGAAGTGCACAGAAAGAAAACGGCACGCAGGCAAAGAGGCTAGGTGAATTTTGAGGAAACACAAAAAGAGAGACAACAGATGAAGTCGTAAATGGATCTGGCAAGCCAGACAGGGACAGAGAAGGTGATATAGAGTCAGTGAGGCAGACACAAAAGTGGACGAGAGATTGCGAGTGCGGGTGAGAAGGTGAGAAGGTGAGAGGGTGAGATGGTGAGACAGAGTGAGACAGAATGAGACAGAGTGAGACAGAGTGAGACAGAGTGAGAATGAATGAATGAATGAATGAATGAATGAATGAATGAATGAATGAATGGATGAATGAGTGAGTGAGAGTGAATGAGAGTGGATGAGAGTGAGAGTGAGTGAGTGTAAACGAGTGAGAAAGTGAGAGAAAGAGAAAAAATAGAGAGACAAAGGAGAGCAAAACAGAAGCAAAGCAGTTACGAAAATTTGACGTACGAAATTTGCACTTACCTGTCAGATTTCTATCAATGTTTCCGTTGCACTTGCACGGTGAGCAAAACCCACCAACTTTTAATGGGTCTCCAAAGTACCCATCAGCACATCTTTCACACTGTAATCCAGTATAGCCTGGCTTACAACGGCAAGTCATCCCACCAGTAGGGCTAAGGAAACACGAGGTAGCAAAGTTATTGGATGCTGATGACATAGGGCATTCACATGGCTTGCATTTGTCACCATAGAATCCAGGCTTGCATTTCTCGCACCTGTCTCCTGCAGAGTGAAACAGCATCCACAATTTCAAGACATTCAAAGTTCTTACTTGGTGCAACTACAAACTATAAATCTGAGACAGAAAATTACTGGAACCTGGGAGCATAGCTCCCTGAAAATGATTTGGCCAGCATTAAAGCATTCTTACTATTTGTATTTGTAATTCGACCTCAGTATTACATTATTCATTATAAATATATACCTAGTCTAAATAAGTTTACACGCAAAAACTATTTTCCTCATACTGTCTGTTCAATTAACATATATACTGTATCATTTTGTTATCAATATTAAACCAGGATTATTGCGTGATGTTGCGTTATACATTTACATACTTCCTTGCGTGTACTTGTTTCAACTTTTATGTTTTTTATTTATGGATATTTCAGCTAACTTCTTTATACAGACAAGCCAATAATAAACTGTCTGCATTTAGCGAGGTGTATCTCTGTATCTTCGTCAAATTTAACATTTTATAAAAATGAGATCAAGTTTTAAAAAATTTATATCATTATGATATTCATAAAGCTAAACAAGCAATCAATTCGCTCAAAATAATCAGAGTATAACAAACCCATTGTATTTCCAGTGCATCCAACGCAGACACCAGTCTCAGGATCACAATCTTTTGCCTTTCCATTACAGTTGCATTTGACACAAGTCCCATCGATGTATCGAGTGTAGCCTTTGGCACATTTTTCACAGGATGTCCCAGTGTATTCTTTCGGGCATTTACACTGCTCAATTCCGTAGGCTCTGTCAGCTCCAGCTTCTCTGGAGGTAGACATGACAACTGGCGATATACTACTCTCGTACTTGTCCGCGGTTGCGTGACTTGCTCGGATGTGAATGGCCTTAGGTTTTGCAATCGCTTCAAGAAATTGAGTTCTTGAAACTGGAGATCCGTCCATGTTTACCCAGGCGACCTGAAAACAAACCAAAAACGAAATAGTTAAGCTAGCTCAGATGCATCCAGCAGTCAAGATAGCTGACCGTTTCGTGGGAAGCCAAGGGACTTCCACTGCAGATTTCAACCAAATTACGACATAAATGGGAGCATTATGGAGCAACTAGGTATCTGTAGATCTAACACCCGAGGGTGTCACAGAATCCCAGTCAAATTCTAGTTAAATACGTCTCCTTGTTTCATATGTCCCTATGCTGTGCATATCCTCTTGTAGCGAAAGGCAAAACATGTGATAGGATTTAATTGCTATTAATTCACGTGGCATAAAAACTTCCAAATCGCATCTACCTCAAACATTGGTACTCTGATATTAACATTTACGCCATCTTGCATTTTAAGTTCCTTCTTGTGGTGGATCTGTGAATTTAAGCCCTGAAATAAAAATACAAAAAAGGTTCAAAAAAACTGTTAAGCTTTGGTGATGGAATATCAGGAAAGGGAAGATACAATCTGTCCTAATGAGTAACTGGTCCATTCGCAGATCCACGCCTGTACTATACTACAATTATTGGATAGAACTTACCTGAATAATGACAATAGGAATGTTCTCTGTTAGAGTGAATCTCTCGGATCCGGGAAGGGTTTTGAACTGAATGGAGAAATCCAAATAACCACCGTAGGCAAGGACCTGAAGTGCAAAATTGATAGCCTCATAGCATAGTCACCAAATGTTTGAGAACTCTGTCGGTCTATTTTCTCCCAACCTAATTGACCAATCATCATGCAGGATTCTGACCACACATGGTAAGACTATGTTCATTGTGCATGACGATTGGCCAATTAGGTTGGGAGAAAATAGACCTGATAGAGGTCACATTAGTAAGCGTTGGAAATACATCAGTTGGCATTGATTCAATTACTATTTGATACAAACTCACTCACAGCATCAACGATATCTAGAGGGTGATGAACACCAGGCAAACATTTCACCGCGATTTCGCACGGGATTCATATTTGAGCATAAGTAGTTCGGTCTTGAGATATCGTTGCAAAACTACGCACACCAAAGTATGAATCCTCACTGAATTCGCAGAGAAATCGACGGGGGGGGGAGGGGGACTTCAAAAAATATCATCTCTCATGCCTTGATAAGAGCGTGAAACTATACTTTGACAGGAAAATAGGCAAGATGCTAGATGCGAATGAGGTCAAGCCGATACGACAACATAGAGTATTTAATCTTTCAATAATCTGATATGTTTAGATGGTGTATTTATTTGCTTATTTCCTATTATACTTATTAAGTATTGTAAATAGGTTTTCAACAGGGCAGTTTGTAAATCAACTTTGCGTTGTAAACTTTACCCTGTATAAATAATTTAAAATTAAATGAATGAACATAAGACGCGAATTGTTCATATACCAACTTGGTTATCTGGAAAATAACGAGTAGTTTTCACTTTAAAAGAAGAAATGATGCGTAGCACACTTAGCCAAACTTACCCCTTCGCCAAGGTACTCTTTTGGTGCAACCCAGAATACGCTGTTGTTTTTAGACCGATGAATCGTCAAAACGCGCTTTGCCGAATCGAGTTTGTCCGAGTGATGAGTGGCGTTCCAAGGTTTATCCATAACAATTTTTGACAAAGGCTTCCTACAAAAGGAAATTGGAATTTCCAATACGAAAGATAGCCTTCTATCTGACTTGAACACAAAAAATCATTTTTCAGTGTTTCCATATCCAAGAGTTAAATTTATCTGTGCATGTTGATGGTCAAATGCTCACTACACTAAGTGGGTCTGGACTTGATCCATTCTTTGCATACAGTTTGCAAAGTTTCAACCAGCAAGCCATCAAACTAGATTATGAATGTTGAATCTCAAATTGACCACAGTCATTTCAACTCCCTCCTTAACAATCAAATCCATAAAGCTGACAAAGTAACTCCTTGATTCTGAAATATCATCTTTGTTTTAAAACACAGAGTCCACAAAACAGATTAAAAACAACTACAAATAAAACAAGGGAATAGTATTTGGAATTTAGTAGACAAAAGAGCAAAAAGATGTAAGCAGCATTGCCCACCTGTATCGAGTGGCCTCCACACATTTATTGCTTCTACCAGAACACCAACATTGTAGACAAAGGTTGCTCGCTTTCTTTGCTTGGGTCTTGAAGTATCCATCGATGCATTTATCACAGAAGAGTCCAGTAACGGATAGCTGGAAGGAGGGGAGGGGGGCGGGTGATTAGGCCAATTGTATCAAGGAAAGTTTTAAGTAACAGAAAACTGATATATATATATATATATATATATATATATATAAATATATATATATATATATACATATACATAGAAGAGATTAAAGGAAATTAAAAATGCAACATACTCAGTTACGCGACCATCGGTTTCATGTGGCTTGCACAAACATCAGGCGTAAATTAAGAAACAGTCAGTAAATAGAATATACATTAGGTGAAAAAAATGTGGTTCGTTGTATTTTCGTTGTATGAAGGCTCATAAACAAGATTCGAAACGATACAGAAGAGATGAAATATAACACTGTAAACAAGGTGATATTCAATAATCAAATTAAAGATTTTTGAAACAGGAATATTACAGGCTTCGCGAACATAGTGAAAACATGCCATCAGACAAATAGAGGGATAAATTTTAGGTTGCGTCCACGAAATATACAGTCTAACTGAACGCCACTTGTTTCCAGACTGTTGCTTCTTTAAATAAACACGTGAAATAGCTTAGTTTCTTACCTTACACAAACATCTCCCTGTATCTCTGTTGCACTTCTTCTCAGTTACTCCAGTTGGGTTGCAAGAACATTTATTACAAATAGGTTTACCAAAATACCCCGCACGGCACTCTGAGCACTGACGTCCGTCAAAGTTGTCGTTACAGACGCATTGCCCTGTAATGACATCGCATGTCTGGTTGGCGTTCTTCGTTCCAATATTGTCGCACTTGCATGGTCTACACCCCACAACTTGGTCATAGCCATAAGTTCCTGGTTTGCATTTGTCACATCGGTCACCGTACACGCCAGGCGGACACTTGCATTCTCCAGTGATCTCATCGCAGTTGCTACATTTTTGGCATGCTAATAGCATAAGAATTGAGGATTTTAGGACATGGTGGAGATTAATACGGCAGAAAGGAATGCATGATAGTGGTCTATATGAATCTCAAAGGTCGCGATAGGCTTGAGAAGAAAGTATAAAGAAAGGTTTGGTATTGAAATCATGAGAAAGCTAAGAATGCTATAGTACTGGGATAAAAACAACTTTTTGTAAAATATATGAATTCAAAGACAAATGTGCTAATGACAAAACGTTTTAATCATTACCTCTGCAATTTGGAAATCCGTAGTACCCCATTCTGCAGCGATTGCACGTCCTGCCCGTGATGTACTGCGATTTGCAATTGCACTGTCCCCCAAGTTCTTCGCAGTTCTGACTAACTGAGCCCTGTCTGTCACAGTTACAGGGCAGAGTTCCATTATTGAAAGCAGTGGTTAAAGAGAATGTACCATCACGGCAGAAACCTGTAACTGTTGGTTTTACGTAGAAGTGGTCTTTCGAACATTCTCTTGAGAATTCTGACACAACGCTTGTTGGCTCTTGCATAAGCACTGACGATGTGAAGGCAGATTCGGGAATATACATGACGTAATCCTAATGAAAATTGAGGACATCATGAGGGTTATCAGAAATCGCAAAAAACCTACATGTTTGCCGCGTGAAAACAAATAGTCAAAATGGCTGAAAATGAAGGTAAATGATTAGACCAAAGTCCATACTCCATCATAGTCATTTTCAAAAACGACTCATTGCCAGAATTCCTTACAAATACGAGAAGGTATCTCTTCAGGAGTGGGAAAAATCTAAGATAGCTCATCGTGCCAGAACTCAATTTTCAAAACCTGCAAATACTTCGTAGGATATCACTAAGTATACTTTGTAATTCATCGCAAATGCTCAGAATTTGTTTCCGTTAAGCTAGTTACACTACGTATTAACCACAGTCGATCAGCTGCACTGCCTATGCGCTGATAACTTATTCCCAGTCAGTACTAAAGAGGATATGTCACTCACCACCCAGACATCGCGGCCTTCCGGCACATTTATCCTCAGGGATGTTAAATCTCTTTCAAAAGCATATACGTTAGTGCCACCACCATTCTTAACAACGGTTCTGCATCCTGATGCATGAGGACAGTACTTGAAGTTGACAACACCCGGCGAAGATGCTACATTGTCAACAGAAACTTGGGAAACAAAGCTGGGGTTCTTCGGTTGGTAGTAATGTAGAACGATGTAATAGCGGCCAGCAGGTAGGACTTCTTTTGGCATTGCTCGAATTGACTACGAAGAAGGATGAAATTAATTAGCAATAGGCCTTACCGGAAAAGAAAAAATTGTTCAATAACATAGAGATGAAAGTGTGAGTTATGGAACGTAACCAAAGAGTGTCAAATGATCAAAACAATAATAAATAAAGTACAAACAACACCAAAAAGAAATAGTGCTGACTAGTAATAAGTAAATAAAAATAAATAAAGAAATACAAAGTGATCATAACATTTCATAATGATAAATATCAAATAACAAAACAAAATTATGAATAAGTAACTAAATTCAAAAAGACTAAATAAACGACAGGTAGAACAAAGGACTTCTCTACAATAGAATTCTATGCTAACATGAAATAGCTAATAATGTTACAGATTGGTAGCGATGTTCCAATCGAAGTTTAAAGCGCAACAAAGCGTACTTACGCCTGAAGGAACATATAACAGGCTTCTTGGATCAATAGCATTCTGTGGCAGGGGATCACCAGGCCTTGCCAAGCCGTCGACACGAATTGACTTCTTAGGGAATGGAAATGTCGTTGGAGAGCATCTGTTGTTTTCAGTTGTGCATAGCAGCTGGGGGATGACATAATCGATATTCCACTTCTCCAAAGGAATTGCAACAACTGAATCCTGAAAATAGAGTAAGCTATGTATGTCAACGAGTAGGTAAATAATGAGCTCGCTGAAAGTAAGTGATGATTGGGATATATTAGTTATGGAAAAGGGAAGGAAAAAAGACAAAAGAGGAGGGTGACAAAGAAACGAATGGTGAAAGTAGAAAGAAATAAATAAAAGCATAGTAGAGAGAGGGAAAAAGAAAGAAGAGAGAAAAGACAGACAAGATAGAAAAGAGAGGAAGAAGGGGGCGAGGAGTGGGTAGAGGGAGATGAAGAGACAGGACTAATAGAGGTAGAAAAGAGGAAGGAGGCAAAGGAAGAGGAAGGAGGCAAAGGAAGAGTAGGATGGCATAAAGAAGAGAAGAGCACATCGTGCACCTTCAAGACAGTTTATCTGAGACCTCCTCGGGCATAGCCGTAAGGGTAATAATCGAGTGTGCTCTTGTAGAGCATAATCCGTTGAAGTGGAAAACAAACTATGTATTAGAACACTTACTATCCCAATCATAGCATCAGATCTTGACAAAAATGTAACTCGCTTCAGATCATTAGCATTTGCACTGAAAACTTTCACAGTTCCGGTATCATCATTAACGGCAACTTGTCGGCAACCAAATTTATACCTGGAAGTCAATAAGTATCATGAAGTTCTTTCACATAACAATGAGCAGTGAGACGAATTGTGCAGGCTGGATAAGATGGTAATGCCTCTCAAGTATAATGCAAATACAACATCATGTATACCGCAAATACAATATCATAGATTAACTAGAGTACACTCAATAACATAACTATAGCCTTCTAGCTGGTCGATAAACGCTAATGTCTTAACACCAAGATCTGGCATGTTAGACCATTGTGCTTTCTGCAAACTTTACGGCAACTTGAATAAAGTAGAGGCGATCAAAAGATCATTCAAATGACATGGGTTCACGAAAATCTACTTAATTCTACATTAAGCATGCTATAATTCAGTGGTGGACATTTGGCTGTTTCTTGGGGGGAGGAGACCATGGGAGTCTTGGGCGAAGCTCCAAGAAGCAATTTTTGTACCAACGCCCTAAAAATTTCATTGTTCGCCAAAACTATTGGAGGGAAGTGACAGCTCCCCTACCCCCACTAGTGTCCGCCACTGGTATCATTGTCCAGCAAATCTCTTAAATGAGCACTGGTTTAAGGGGCGGGGGTTATTCAATATCCAAATGAGTGGATAGGGCATTTATAATTGCAATGTAATATTTGATATTCTATGGGATAGTTTTGCAGCCAATCATGGAGAACGTATATGGAAAAAAAAACAAAAAGTTTGTCATCAAGGCAATTGACAAGACAGACAGTTCGTCTTCAACGCAAACTCAGGTGACTATTGTACGACAAAGCCTTCAAGATGCAATTCTAATGGATTGAACAAACTGATCAAAAACTAATGTCTTTCTTACGTGCATCTGTTTAAAATGAGGCGTCCTCTCTGAGTCTTCTTGTGTGTCCTCAAGTAAAAATCAACGATAGATGGCTTGGAGGAGTCGTGATAATACTGTGTTACAAACACATAGTTTCCATTCTTGTTAATCTCGATGTCAATATCCAACTGACGCTACAGAGATAGTAGACATACTTATATACCCAGAGGTAATCATAAAACATATATACACTCACATCTCACATATATATGTTGGGCCTATATCTGTCAAATATGACCACTAAAATCTCCTATATTTTCAAAAATTTCTAATCAATGCCGAATAGATATATGGAACGCTTAAGGTAGCAAACTCCAGCCCCACTCGGATAATTCATTTTCTCGCAATTTCACTTCACTACTTCTCCAAACTTCTGCTGGCTACTACTTCATTTCTCTTTCTGTAATTAATTCGACAAGCTATTCGCTTGCATATATCTACTCATATGTGGCACCTAACATAGTTCAGTAATCTTGCTAAATTTACATGCAAGCTCAACCTGACGAGAGAGAACTGCCCACACCCGAGCGGGGACGCAGTCCTATGGATTGGATCGGGCTAGAGCTAAGGCAGGGATTGTTTCTCGTGGTATAGCTATCTAACGTCGCATTGCAAGAGAGTTATTCGTAAAGCGAAAAACAGAATTTTTACGCAATTCTGTTTTTCGCTTTACGAATAACTCTCTTGCAATGCGACGTTAGATAGCTATACCACGAGAAACAATCCCTGCCTTAGCTCTAGCCCGATCCAATCCATAGGACTGCGTCCCCGCTCGGGTGTGGGCAGTTCTCTCTCGTCAGGTTGAGCTTGACCGGGGCAAAAGACAAAAAATGCATCATTCTTGAGGTAATTGGGAACTTGGAAAGTAATTGCAATTATCAGAGAATCATTTTATAACTTTTGAGGGCCTCATTTAGGCTAGGGACCTGTGGCAATCTGTCATCAACAGACTGATAATGAAAGCTTTTCAAAACATAAGACATATTACTAGCATACATACCACATCTTTGGAAAGTTTAGCCATCCCATTGAAATCAAGCTCCCTTGTTACTCTAGAATCGTTGTAAAGTACAACAGATGGGAGATCTGGACTTGGAAATTCAGCCTCGACCGTCACGAATTCGGGCTGTTGCTTTACATTCAGATAAGAGAACTGGTTACACACTTTCTGATTTTTGCCCACTTCGCATGGTTCCGTGACCTTCTTCTTCAACTGATCGGCATTTATATAGTCTTCTGGTATCAAGATGACTTTGTCCTTTGGTAAAAGAGTGCAAAGTATGTTGGACACTTAATGAATAAGGCAGTCAACAGAAAAATCTACAACTCGTCAGTTCTTGAAGTAACATATGTCATAGGATTGATATTGTCCAACTGCCTAATTCCTGTAATCCATATGCTAGATGATAAGCAGGAATACTACTGCAGATATCTGGTTTCATTTTCCCTTCATACTATTCTACCAACACATTATCGAATTCCTGTAAGAAACCAGGGTTCTCAGGACTGTTTTCAAAAAATTTCCTTGACTTTTCCAGGATTTCCATAGCAAATTTTTAAAAACTTCCCTAACTTTTTTCATAATTTTCCCAGTAGTTTTCGGCAAAACAAGGGAATGGTCCAGCATGTGTATCGACAATGAAAGAGTGTAAACAATGAGAGTATGAAAATCCTTAATCAGAAAAAATTCCCTGACTGTTCCAGGTTTCCAGACTCCAGAGAACCTTGGAAGCTAACAAACAAATTCACAATCAGCAATATCTGCTTGAATAAGACAAATAAAAAGACTCAGAATAGCTGCTTTAGCAAAGGGTCGCTTTTCAGATCTGTTACCAGAAGCTGGCACATACTGGAAAATTTCTAGATCTGAAAATGCAAAAGCACAAAAACCTACCAGTAAGAGTGCTGAGGGTGGTGCACTGATTTCAATGTCCCATTTACCAGGCTTCAATGGAAAGAAAATCGGGTCACCTTCCTTTGAAAGCTTTGCATATTTGGATGAGAATGAACCAGCTGTCTGAGTAGTAGGAAAGTCGATGTTACCAGAATAAAGTCCTCTTCGTTGGCCTTAAATGTGAAAAGGAAAGTAACTTAATACAACGGTCACAAAATGCACACAAACTTTTCCAAGGCGAGAAGTAAGAACAGCTCTGCGCTGGCAAGCAAATTAACGTCCTATTTCAGTGTCTCTAATCCAATGATAATCTTTCTAATAGTAGAAACGACACTCTAAGTAAAATATAGTCGATCATGATAACCCCCTATAGAAAAAATAATATACACCATGTATATACACCATGTAGGACAGAAACATGTTAAGTGGAAACATATTCAATACCTGCTGGGTGAACTTTGACTTTGGCAGTGACGGGTGTAAGCTGATTCAAAACATATTTGAACATGATTTGGTAATTCGTCTTCTTAAACACGTTCACGGTTGCAATGATTGTTGGCTAGTAACACAGAAAAGGATATCACCATCGATGTACACATAAAAATTGAAAGTTCACAATCATGGCTTGAATATCAGTCATTTAGAATAAGACCATGTAAAAGAGGCATACAGTGGTTTCTACGCCTTAGCTGTGAAGATAACGAATCATGGGACCAAACATTCAATTTCCTTTACTATCCTCCACACTGAATAGAAATGGTCTCATCGATAACAAAGTGGTTGCATCTTGTCTCAGTCATGTCCATTATGGAAATTTCTTACCCAATTTCTCAATTCTAGGGTGGGCGTCTTATAGATCAAAATTGTATAATATGCTCTCGGTGCACGGTCTTCAAGGGGCAGTAGGGTTGGTGAGACATGAGAAATTGTATGGAGTGAGTGAGTGAGTGAGTGAGTGAGTGAGTGAGTGAGTGAGTGAGTGAGTGAGTGAGTGAGTGAGTGAGTGAGTGAGTGAGTGAGTGAGTGATTTAGTGAGGAGTGAGTGTGAGTGAGTGAGTGAGTGAGTGAGTGAGTGAGTGAGTGAGTGGGTGGGTGAGTGACTGAATCACTGAATGAATGAATGCATGAATGAACGAATGACTGACTGAGTGAGTGAATTAAGAGGGTAATAAACTGACCTGTGCTGCTAACGATGTCCAGGCTAAAAGCACAAAACCTTATCGAAGTAAATATAAAATCACCTGCATATCGTTGATCATGGAATATCCTTTTCCAGAGTAGCCAGGGAACTTGCTCTCTTGAACATCGAAACTAATGACATTACCATCAGGTGCCCTACCGTCCTCGATCTCAGCCGAGAGTTGGTGAAGTGTTGGTGCATAAAACCCGGGTCTGGGTTTGTTGCACGCGCGGCCAATAACATTGTCACGGCATTTGCACTGTCCATCTCTCTTGTTGCAAACCAAATCAACCGAGCCACCGATATCGCACTGACAACCTTGAAGAATAACGTGGATGAATGAAGATAAAAATCAAAGGGTAAAACTTGTAAGGAATTGATAGAGAAAACAATGATAACTGAAATGAATACAGAAACAAAATTGATTACATTTACAGCGCGGTCATGATATTCAACAGTTAAATATGAAGAACGAAAGAAGCAATGAAAGAATGAACAAAAGAATGATAAACTGAATGAATGACAGAGCGAATGAATGAATGAATCAATGAATCAGCGATGAATGAATGGGGAAGAAAAGCACAAATAATTAATGACCATATGAAAGAACTAATGAATGAGTAATCGGTAAATGAGAATGAATGACTGAATGAATTAACGATTGAATAAGTTAATAAATTGAATGAACGAATGAATGAAGGGATGAATGAACGAACGAATGAAGGCATGAATGAATGAATGAATGAACGAACGAATGGATGAACGAACGAAAGAATGACGATAAATGAATGGAATTATCCGAAGTAGCGTAGCAATACCAGAGGAGGAGAAGAGGAGAAAGAGATACAATTTAATGGATTTACCTATTCGAAGAGAACATTGAAAGAGCTAATGAATTGAGGCAAGAGTGTTGGTAGGAACTACTGAATAAGTGGACAGAAAAAAAAGGACCATGGAAGACTTCTTACCATAACAGCCAAACAGGTTGAGCTCCCTGAGGCCATAAAATCCATCTCTACATTCACTGCAGTCACGTTTGGTAACATGCCTTTTGCATGTGCACTGTCCTGATAATGTCGAACACACTCTGAGCCCACTCAACGTCCCAGCTCTGTTGCATCCACAATTTGAGCATCCTTCCGGGTTTGACGCTTGCAAATTGAAGAAACCATGTTTACATTCCGTGCACTCTATTCCTTGAACGTTGTCTTTACACGGGCACATACCCTACGGAAATAATGATACTGAAGTCAAAAAGGCCAAAACAACAACAACAACAACAACAACAACAACAACAACAACAACAACAACATTCCAGCACCTTCAGTGCCAATGCAAAAACACAGTCACACAATACTCTCGGGTAGCTAAAATTTACAGTGGGCACTTAGCTTCAGGACTTTCAAGGAAATTTCGAATCATGTTCCAATAATTTGAACCCAGAATCCATTTTAATAATACGCATGCTCAAAAGTCTAACATAGATGAACAACAGCAGACCTACGTTATAAGATAAATATATCCACCATCACTATCAGGTCTAGATACCACGTATTCTGACGAAGAGGAAAAGACCGGTCCAAGCCCAACATATTGACATGTCAAATCATAACACTTACAACGTAACAATTTTGCTACAAGCAAGGTACAACGTGTTATTTACCGGGTAAAACGCATACTAGACTTGCAACACAAAATTCCATCTAAGTAAGAGTAAGAGCAAGTAATTGCTCATGCCAGATCACTCACATTGCTCGTAGAACTACAGTCAATTCCTCCTGGACCGGATTTTGTTCCGGCAGGGTTGCACTGGCACCTTTGGCAGTTAGGAAACCCGTAGAAGCCTGGCTGGCATCTGTTGCATTGCCTCCCTTGAAACTGTAATCGACAGCTGCACTGTCCATCAGATGAACGGCAAGAGGTACCAAAAGAACCAATCGGATCGCATTTGCAGGAAAGACATGCCGGGTAGCCATAGAAACCGGCAACACATTGGTCACATTTTGCTCCTCTGAAGTTAGAAAGACACGCACATTTGCCAGTAGTCTTGTCGCAGGGAGTTGATGAAATCGACCCAGTAGAAGAGCAATCACAAGCTGTTGTAGGAAGTACATTTAATGCTATAAAAGGGGCTTGCAAAGTTAGGCGCACGACAGTAAAACAATAAGATAAAGATTGGTTTTCCTTTGTTCAAAGCTACAATCCTTGAATACGATTTCTAAAAAATCTCTGAGACAAATTGAGCAAAATTGCTCTAAAGCAGGACCAACAGTTTCCTGATAGCTTATTCGGCTGTCTCTCTCAAGAGCATAAAAAGCTAAAATGATGATTGAAATGAGACTATCAATGTTTCTGCCCAAATCAGTCTTTAAATTAAGTCTACATTTCGGCAGGTTCATTTCGGTAAGCATTCTGATAGTTTATATCCTAAAATGCGTGAGCCAAAATAGCTTTCAAGACACTATCGGTCAAGTTTGCTTGCCTTTTCAAACACTAATGAAAGCTCCATGGAAAGCTGAGGAGCTCAAACATATATACGAGACAAAGGTGGGGAAAATTTTGCGAGCTATACGAAGAATGAATGGGTGACAACTGGTAGAGTTGATGAAGGAGAGGAATGAAAGATGGCTGAGATTTTTTATGGAAAAAGGTAGCAAGGGGAAGAGCAAAATTTAATAAAAGGGAAAGTGAGAGAGCAGATGAGAGAAAAGACACAGAATTAAAAAAATGGTGAAAAATGAGGACGAAAAAATTAAATAAGAAATGGAAACGTAAACCATAAAGCTATACAATAAAATTATATGAAATTTTCATTAAACGTACGTCTACAAACTGGATAGCCATAAAAACCATCTGCACATTGACCACATTTTAGCCCAGAATAGTTATCTTTGCAACGGCAAACACCGGACCCAGCAGAGCAAACTCCTGGGAGAGTCTTGCTCGGATCGCAGTCGCATTCTGAAAAGGAAAACATCAAGAAAATATGAGTCCGCAAATGGAAATACCAATAAATCGACCAATATATATCTACACTATGTCATGAGGACACAGCAGAAGGACGGCACATAGTCTTACATGGTCTTACTGTTTTCCTGAATTAGCTTGTTAGCTAATAATTGTACACAGTCTTATTCACTCGTAAAGACAATAATCTCATCTACATTGGTATTTAAAAAGTCAAACACAAAATTCACTATTCACACTAAGTAAATATCTCGGCGTAAAAACAATTGCACGTACCATGGAGTAAAACAAATTAAAGTACACAAACCATACAAAACACACATAAATTTATATTTAAATATATAAGCCTACGTGAACCAACAAAAACAACAACAAAAACAACAACAAAAACAACAACAACAACAACAACAATAATAACAACAATATACAAAGATAGTTGAATGCTGTATGTACTTACGTTTACAAAATGGAAAATTATAGTACCCAGCCAAGCATTGGTCACATGCTCTACTTCCGTATCCGGGTTTACATTTACATTGTCCGGTTTTCTGATCGCATAGATCATCCAAAGAACCATACTGAACTAAACAGTTGCATGCTGTGAAAACAGTGTATAAAGATCAGATTGGTACATAATGATATTCCGCACAATTTTCAACATAGTAATGAACTATGGGAATTGCCAAGGAAAATTTTTGAATGTATGCTATAAAGTAAAGTAGGTCAATAAATGGAAAGGTCGCTGGCAATTAAATTTGCAAGCAAAATAATCATAAAATATCTATTTAAAAATGTCCCCAAGCCGCAGATTAGACGTCAGAGAACTGTGGTTTGGTCAATCGAGCATATACTGGGGCTGATTTGACATAATGAGTAACTGGCATTACTGTTTGCTACAAAATTGTGAAATTATCTGGTAAAACGGTGTTATTCAGGATGACCAAAGTAGTACGAATGATGCTCAGACTGATCATTTAGATTGCCATAATGATTTCTAATGATGCGGATGATTAATCGTGATTGTGAATAAGGCAACTGACAAGTCAAATAAGTGATGGTGATTGTGATTCGCAATGAACTTAACAATTCAATGCTGTGCACATATTGTGTTCAAAATAAGCCGTAGACGGATTCTGACGGCGATTCATGATGAAGCTGATTTATGATAGTTTGGCTTTGTGGTAATTGGTAACAATGATTGACGCCATGATTTCTAGGAAAACTAGTGAAGGTGATTGTTGGTAAAGATGAGTGATAATACATATTAATGGGAAGGTTTGATAGTATTCAATGCTGAGGACGATTGATGAAAGTAATCGAAGATGAAGATGAAGATGAGTGAAGATGGCGATGATTGAAGATGAATATGATTCAAGGTGAACATGATTGAAGAAAAAGATGACTGATGATGAAGATGAAGATGATTGAAGATGAACATGATTGAAGATGAACATGATTGAAGATGAATATGATTCAAAGTGAAAATGACTGAAGATGACTGATGATGACTGATGATGACTGATGATGAAGATGATTGAAGATGAACATGATTGAAGCTGAATATGATTGAGGATGAAGATGATTGAAGATAATGAGTATTGAAGCAAAATATGATTCAAGACGAAAACGATTGAAGATGATTGAAGACTAACATGAATGAAGATAAAGCTGACTGATGGCAACACTGACTGAAGATGAAGCTGACTGAAGATGAAGCTGATTGAAGATGAAGATGATTGAAGATGAAGATGAGTGAAGGTGAAGATGATTGAAGGTGAAGATGAATATGATTGAAGATGAAGATGATTGAAGATGAAGAGTAATGAAGCAAAACATGATTCAAGATGAACTGGACTGAAGTTAGAGAAAACAGATGATGACGATGATTGAACATAAACTTGATTGAAAATGAATGTGATTGAAAATGAACATGATCCAAGATGAAGAAGTAATAGGTATCATAATTTGGCTTATTAAGACTACGAAATGAGTAATTGACACACTCTAAACACGAAAAAATGAATAGCTACAAAGTCATAACCAACTTACGACGGCAAGCTGGGAACCCATAATACCCCTCTTCACATTTGTCGCAGTACCTTCCTGTGTAGCCAACTTTGCAACGGCAATTTCCGACATTGTCTGGTGCGCATGCACCTTGTACTGACCCTTCTCGGTCACAAATGCACTCTACGGTAAACAAAGATGTTTTTGTCTATACGAATACAGCTATCTACAAGTCATAAATAAAAAATGCGAATTCTGAACATAAATGGCGTAGTTATAGGTAAATTAGTTATGATCAAATTTCAGTTCATTTCATTTCATTTCAGCCTTTTAAGCTTGTAGCCACAAAACAACAACAGAGCATTAAATCACAGACCACTCCACAAAAGTTAATTAAAAGAACACACACACACACACAAACACACACACACACACACACACACACACACACACACGCACACGCACAAACACACACATACACACACACAAACACACACACAAACACACACGCACAAACACAAACACACACACACACACACACACACACACACACGCACAAACACAAACACACACACAAAGAGAGACCATGTTTGTTTCTTTTTGCATCTTTTTACATATATTTGTATATTGCATATATCTATATGTAACTAAAAGAATTCAAGGAAAGAGGTAAATCAAAAAAACTACCAGAAATACAACCAAGAAGTGAGTCACTCTAGCTATAAGCCGGATAAGACTTTTACACGAACATCATTTGGTTTTGGGACCCCCTGGATGTTGCTTTCAAGCTTACTCCACAGCCACAGACTAACCCCTGTCAGGGAAAAACAGTTCTGACCAGCTGATAAGGTCTGCTTTTAAAGTAGCTGATGAATCTTGTATCCTTCAATAAGTTACTGACTTTCCATATACACAACAGGATGACTTAAATTTGCCCAAGAATACTGCACGAATAACTGAGGTCTCATCGATAATGAGTTCACTCTATTCTTTCTACTGGTCTCACTATCGATTCCGTACGATATCGAATTCAGTTTATAGTTCAATACCGTGCAGAAGAGGTCTGGATTACCATTTGCAAACTCAATCCATTTCAACTTGTGCCTGTAAAAGTTTGTATCTCTATCAACTTAAAAGAAATTGTGCCACATATGGCCTAAAATGTGTGATGCAAAACGGGTACCTTCACAAATAGGGTAATTGAAAAATCCCGTATTACATCGGTCGCACTTCTTTCCAGCATAGTTCGGCTTGCAGCTGCACTGTCCATCTCCATCCGCACAGTTGCCATTGGACGTCTGGAAACTACAGTTGCATGCTACGGAGGAGGCAAATAAAATGACGTTTCACCATCATTCATGCAAAGTGGGAAAACACATGAAAATCTGATGAAAACACACCGCGATACAAAACTGATGAATGAAACGATATGCTTACAACAAATAAAAGCATTCTATGTTAATATACTTTTAAGATTCCATTTCAAATTTATACATTATGTACTACAAATATAACAAACGAATTGTTAAGTTAGCCAACCATGCTTCAGAACAAAATCTGTATTACACAGCATAAAGTCCAGTTCAACCATAGGAAGCACCTGATATCTTGAACAAATGTGAAAACACTTACGTCTGCAAGCGTCACGTGATGTAATTGGAACTCCTTCAGGTCTGTAGTAATATGGTCTACACTTCTCACAGTTGATGCCGTATGTGTTATGTTGACATTCCAAGCAGACGCCGCCACCTTCCCTCTTCCCATTTATGTCTAAACTGAGCTTCCTCTGGGCGACCTGCTCACTGTACTGGCACTTGCTACTGTGACCATGACAATTACATGCTGCAAACATGATTAAGAACATTTTGCAAACACTGCAAACACTGGAAACATTGTAAATATAGCCGAGGTTTTACATGCAAATTACAAAGACTTGTTATATATTTCGGTTCAGCCTTTAGTCGTTATTCAACGTTTCATACTCTGATGAGTGTCGAACTATATATATATATATATATATATATATAATATATATATATATATATATATATATATATATATATATATATATATATATATATATATATATATATATATATATATATACACATATGGTTAATAATACAAATGAACCAAAGGAATGCTGATAGAAGCTTTAGATAAAACTATTCAGAGACCAAAAGAATCAGAGACGGTAAACATATACATATGGATAAGTTGTTTGCAAAACGGAGAACATAACAAGGGTAGTTAAAACGTAGCAGTCTGGTTGATATTAAAGTAAAGCACCAATTTTACTCGGAGATCACCAGAAATCAAGGGGAGGGGATGAAATGGATGCGGAAAGACAATAGCACAATAGCACACTCCAATCAGGCCATCAGTTTAGCTAGTCGCAAAACTGATCCTAACATGAACCCTATCCTGATGTTTTTGTCAGTGAATTTGCTTGATTTGCCAAGAATTATATCAAACGGTTTCCTTGCACGGGCTTAAGGTATTGCAAAACAGATAGAAGCATTCCGTACGGTTCCAAATATCAAATCAAATATTGCCCAGCCACTCCAACTAATAGCTTCCAGTGATATTTCCAGCCTCAACTCATTCCAGCCTGACTTTTATTTCAAAACAGAGAGTACATATCAAAAACAAGTTTGTTGTGCTCTAATATATATAGTTGGCTACCAAAACCCCGATTGTTGCTCTCTAATGTGGCCTGCCTGTATGAAAGACAGGCAACGTTTCCAGTGGGAACTATGACTGGATATAAGAAAAACCCAGAGCAAATTAACATGTACATACCTACTCATACAACTAAATAACGCAAACTCACGTTCACAAACAAATGCATCATTCCCATGCCTTGGTCTCCACTTCTTCTGAACAAAGCCAGGGCAACATCTCTCGCAACGTTCTCCACAAGTATTATGCTGACATCTACATAAATAGTTGTCGTAATCCCCATCAACACTTTCGCACCTTTCTGCAAATCCGTTGCACATACATCTTCCACCGACTGATATTTCTTTGATCGAGTAGTAATACTATTAAAAATATAGCATAATACATACATATACATATATTTAAATATATAAATATATAAATATATAAATATATATAAATGAATATATATATATATATATATATATATATATATATATATATATATATATATATATATATATATATATATATATATATATATATATATATATATATATATATATATATATATATATATATATATATATATATATATATATATATATATATATATATAATTATATATATATATATTTATATATATATATATATATATATCCTATGGCAATAGACATTCATACTTTCAATGCTTGCTCGTCAGGTGCACGCCGTTTATGGCTATATGAATCAAGGGCTATTCCTCAATATAATAGCCACGAGAAAAATGTGCAGTTCTACATTTTCCTTATAAAACTCTGTAAGGATTACTTACTACTAATTACTACTAAGCACTCAAGATTGAGGTGCAAATTCATATTAGTTAGACAGTATTCCTCAGAAACAAACTCACCCTCCTAGTGACTGTTGGATCCTGAAGTGACAGAGGCATGAGATCTCCAAGTAGAGTTTTTACTTTCATGAAATGAAGCCTGATGTGTGTTGCTGTCGTCCAATCCTTAGGAAGAAAACATAGTCTAGAAATCATCCGTGCAAGGGAAAGGAAATTATCCTATCTCTGTTTTAAATCTGGGAATCTGCATTTTTGCACATTTCTATAACTGTTAGATTATAGTAACAAGACGCTTTTCCGGGCATTACAAAAACCATTGCAAGTACGTAACATTATACCTAAGTAGACTCAAACTTTCACCACCATTAATAAAACAAAATTTTCACTGTAATAGGCTTTTATATACCTACCTGCAATGCAGGACTAAAGGAAAAATTTGCTGCACCTGGCCTTCCATTGACAAGTGAGATATGGATCTAGAATAGGGTAAAATCTTTCAAGGACCATTCATAAAAATGTAGTAAATTATAAACATAGATATCAAAGTACACTAGACTGGCATTTAACATCCATGCAGATCGAATGGCATGTATGTTTAACGAACTGTCCTACTAATACAGGTAAGCCATACATTAAGGGGTGTCTGTCAGAGAGGACACTTATCCTGAGCCGTCGCCATAGTGAGATAGGGTGACCAGTTCCTTTCCCCGCCACCTGTAACTTCCCCAGTGTCGCCACCAGGTATCCATTTGCTGTTGGGTGGAGAGTGACTGACTAACTCAACTTTGACGCTACGCTCAGCAGTCAAGCGCTCTAACCCCTTGGTTATTCGTCTATATCCTACTAATAGTAGGATTCAACTGCTATATCAAATAACAGGATGGTAATTCAGCCTTAGTGTACGCATATACGGTCCAAACAGGGCTCATTAAAATTGCTTTGTGCCTGGGAGGGCATATCAGGATATTCGGTATAGCTAGATGGAGATAACTAGAAAAACTGTCTTTTAATGCGTTTCCAGCTGCACTATGTACTGTTATAAGACCGTATGTAACAGAAATAAATAAGTAGAATTGGATGAATATTGCTTGCAGAAACCCAGATTGTATCATTTTATGCTTATGAGCAGCACTCGCGCACCTGCAAGCAGTAATGAGCTGTCCATAAGGTTAAGAAGGAAATATTTGTACTTCTGGCCCTTCTGGTGGCAATGTGGAGCTGGTATCTTGCAGTAATTGTGATGCTTCTAATTAGGGGACGCAAACACTTAATGCTCTTAACCTCCAATGTATCTGTGCTTGGTACTCACACATAATCCGGAACTGCAACATATGATTACCTCATGAATAGAATTTCTTACCCACAGACAACTTACCTCTCCGTTATCAAAAGGAGGGACTTGGGAATATTCTAATTTGCACAAAACAGTGTCATCCCTTGTCAACGGTTGCAGATGAGATGTCTTGTGGTATGTCCGGCACTCACTAGGGCTAGAGGCAAAGTTATACCAAGGGGTGAACGTTCTTCCGCCATCTTTTGATCTCATGAGGGACCAAACGCCGGGTCTAGGTGAGTTGGCAGCTTTGATGATAATATACGCCACATGGTACATCTGAAAAATGAATATTTTCAGTAATTTACAAGAAACGTTCTGCTAAAACATGTATCGGAAGAAAAGGCCTGAGCAATATGATGCTTCAATAATTGTTCAACTTTCTCCGTGAAGCAAGTGCGATCGCACGCAAGCGCGGTTGCACCCTCCATTCGCAGAAGATAGCGTGCGAGTTTTTTACACAGTACTTAAGTATGACGTGCGAAAGAATCATGACACTCGTACGTTAAACGTACGTGTTGCACGCCGTAAAATTTCAAGAAATTCCAACACTTTAATACATCAAGATTCTGGACATGGGATAATGTTTCTGAATGTCGAAATCTGAATACCTTAAAATAGGCAGGGACAGATCTAGATTTAATTAATTTAATTAATCAAATAGTTAAGAGTTTCTTCTTCACGCTACAAGCCATTCATGCTCAGAAGAAATGAAACGAAGAAATTGAACCGTTAGAAATTGAACATTTAAGACGAGGACATAACCTAGGGAAACAATTCAAAATTAATAATTGATGAAGATGACTATGCTATTGACGAAGAGGCCTGTTACATACGTATTTTTACCACAGAAAACTGTTTCATATTTCAAAAATTATAAACCTGTTCTGTCCAGTAAGCCCCTCTCTCCAATAAGCCCTGCCTCTAAAAGTGGTTGAAAACAATAAGCCGCCTAATGAATTTCTGAATAATGCATTTCTGACTCCTGCCGCTTTTCCGAGACACAAACTAAAATGTAATCCCCTCCCCCCCTGAAAATATGCTGATTCGACAGCGAAAACATGTAGCTTCGCAAACACGCATCACTTTGGGCCTTCGACTTGCTCACATGTGCTTCCTAAAACATTGATTAACGGGGAACGGGATGCTATAGTTCGTCTACAGCATAAATCGGAGCAAGTGTTCCAAGACTTTTGGCAGGCATTGTAGCTAACGAATAATATCACCAGGATTGCTTCATCTAGTTGACATCAAATGAATGCAAAAACACTTGGAAAAATCTCATTCAAAGTTGAATTGGATTGAATGAAATTCTATATAGAACATAATCGGAAAATTCGGTCAACATTTTTGACATACCCCTCTCAAACAGCATGCAAGGGTAAAAGGAGGTAGCCAATGCCAAAAGCAAAGACATTAACTTTTGGAGAGTCTCAATCTGCAGGTCTTTCAAAGGAGACGCGCGATCGTGCACGAGCGCGCAGGCACGTGCCCTTCTCAGTTCACGCGCTCGATTTGCCGCTCGCACCAGCTTTATAAAAGATATACATGCAAGTAATAAGCTCATTGAAAGCCCCGAAGTAATTAGGAGGAAATTTTACTTGGAACTGCACAGATCAGTGGTTCCCAACGTGGTGACCACAAAGGATTTCAGATGGATCATGTAGGATTTCAAAGGACTGCAAGAGGTTGCCATCATTTGGCTGACTTGCTGTTGTAGTAAACTGCTGATATTTGCTTTCCGTGACAGAATATTTATCCTAACAAATATATCTATCCCACCAGGGGACCATGATTCCAAAATGTACGCTATAGGGGGCTGTCATGTAAAATAAATTGAAGAGTTTGGTAACAACCTGTGTAGATGACAAAATAAAACAATCATCCTCCAGTCTCATATCCAAAGAAACATAAGACCTTAACTGGTGTAGGTAGTATTGCTGGAAACTACTCATAGGTTCCTAATAAATGGTGGGGGACACATCCAAATATTTTAGGCTTTTTTGACCCCCTCCAAAATGCTAGGACCCTCATATAGTAAATTCCAAGGAATGGAAATGACTTAACAGTTTTTTTAACCAAGTGGTAGTGTTTCTTTCATCAAATGAATGCATCCTTGACATTTGCTGCTGCTGCTGCTGCTGCTGCTGCTGCTGCTGCCGCTGCCGCTGCTGATCATGATGTTGATATTTACAGGCCTTTCAATGAGACGCGCGCGATCGCGCACTAGCGCACAGGCACGCGCCCAGCTCAGTTCACGCGCTCGATTTGTCACTCACGCCAGTTCTATGAAAAATATACATCCAAGTACTAAGGAAAGCTCAAACAATTGACTCTTTAGCGCGCGCAAACTATCCCACGCGCGCGATTGGCAGCGCGCGTCTAATTTACTCATTGAAAGGCTTGTATTTATTTGCGGACGAAAATTACTAGCGGATCTTCAAGCTGCTGTATTGATTTTCAAGCTGAACCAACTAAGGCGTGACATTTCCGGCAAGTCAACGAAATCTATAAGAATTATGGATGGGCTGGCATCTTGGCAGTAGGGCCTACATCGGACCTCTAAGCAAGCAGTCCTCCTCCCGTTCCAAAAATACAATAGTCGCCAAAAGTCATGGGACACTTTGCACTTTCTGTATTCCAATGAACTTTCACCCCTCTCTCCCCTCTCCCCCTGAAACGATGTTGGCTTTGTGGAGAAGTACACACGACAATGGGAAAATTTCGCGCGCACGCCAACTTTAAGTGTCCCACAAACGAATCAACATTGTTCTAGGGGGAAGGGGGGTGCGTGCTTGTAGCAACTACGACAATATGTAGATGAAAGTGGCTTTTTATTTGTTTTTTCTAAGTGTCCCAAGGACTTTTGGCGACTATCGTGGGTAACCATTACAAGCATGTTTTAGCTCCTGCGTAGATAGTCGCTCTTGAAAGCCACCCATTATTCATGCCGTGCGATTCAGTGCATCCTTCCTTTGAAACCCACAAAGAGCGAATTGGCAAAACAAAGAGCACTTCCGGCAGAGGATATCGGCAAAAAAATTACGAAAGACCGCAGGAAATTCGCACAAGGCGTGCCTTCCCTGATAACGATCGCCGCAGGGTTGCAAGTCACACAACTTTTTTCCAGATATTAACAAGAAGGCAAAGCTAATTAATAGTTAAGAGTATCTATCGCAAAATAGGAAATCTCTGGTGTCTAGTGGCGACAGACCCCGTTTGGAGTCCGATACGGAGTGTTGCCAATAGTATTGTCTCATATTTGCTCACAATAAACTGTAATAAGAGCGTACCTGACTATATAACTAAAACAACAAATAGTATCAACCCCTACAGTAACATGGTTCTAAAACTGTGCAACGCAAAGATATAGTCATTACTGCTTCTATGATACACAGCTATATCAAAGCTTCAAAATCGCTGATCCGAAAATCTCAGCAACCACAAAAGAATGTGAACAATCTTACCTGTCCCAGATCTATCGTGATATTTACGTTTTCGTATTGGAGGCCTCGCGACAACGAAGGCGATTGCCACCACTTCTCTGATCCATCATTCGAGAACCCAATGCTGTGATTGCCTGGATAGCAATAATCACAGAACTGTCCCTTGATCCCCACTCGACCAGGAGCTTGAGCTAACTTACAAAACAGCTCTCTGCCCTCTTCTTCTAAACCAGGCCCTTCGCCGCAAGTTGCAGTCGCTGTAATAGGCTTGCCCTTTGCAATATCGAAATAGGGAGGCTGTAGCACCTGCCCTACCACACACTGGAGAAATAACGCAGATAGAATCGCTAAAAATCGCATCGTGAAGGACGATTTGTCCAGGTTTAACAAACCTGTCCTTCGTAGATTCTTTGTCTCACGTACTGAATCAAATGATCAAAGCGTGAAGCTCTCAGCATGCTAACCACAACCGGAAACAGGAAGTGGATTGAATTGCGCGGCAAGTGTAGGTTTCTTTGAATTGAGCCAATTGTCTCCTTGGCTCGTCAAATGGTAGTGCAGACAAAGACTCAGATCTCCTTGGGAATTGTTCACTTGAGTACAAAACTTGGGGAAGCATTTGGGATGTTTCAGAGGCAGGGGTCTAATCTACAGAGAGGGCATGCCAAAAAATTGTTCAAAGAGGGATATCAAGGGTGGCGGAGCCAGGGACTAGGGGTATAGCCCTCTACTTTTTATGACAAATGTAATTTAGTATCCGTTTAGCACCCTTTTATGTTAATCTGTCTAATCCTGCCCCCCAACCAAAAATGTTGCTTCACCGCCCTGTGTAGCTCCCTCCACTTTTTATAGCATATGTACTTTAGTACTCGTTTTAGTACCACCTACACAGGGGCATCGAAACCAGGGGGCTGGGGGACACCGCCTCCCACTTTTTACAGTGCAGTATAAAATGCCACCCCAGAAAGATCGTTTTCTGTATCAAGACCTGGTTACGATCAAGCACGACACAGTGAAAATTCAATACCTTTTCTTCCTTGCACTCATACAGCCACTTGATAGGCCGCTTGGATGTGATCAGCTTTGACAATAATTTTGTGCTGTTCACGAGTATATGATACAACAATTTCAGAACTTTTATTAAATTAGACTTGCAACTTCATGTTAGGTGGATTGTTTGTGCCATTTTGTTTGAAAGTGTTAATATAAAGAGGAATAGTCTTATTCTATACTGCAACGCAGACAGAGAAATCTGTCTCTTTGTGCAAAAAGGTGCATTTATGAATGAAACTTGGCTCTTCTTAATTGAAATATAACTAAATGCATTAAATTAAGTGCTTTAACATCAAACATTTTGTGAAAGTACTAAATTGGATATTAAACCTTTAGAATCTTGTGTAATAAAATATATGACTTTTAAGAAGTTGTATGGTGTAAGATGTATTGAAATAGGATTTGATAAACTCATATTATTCAACCAATTTTTCAAGAATAAGGTACCATAAAAGAACATGTTCTATGTCTTCATATTTTAAAAGCTATAAAAAGTGATGCTGTAGCCAACGCAGAAAAACAGAAGTCTGTTCTTATCGGTGACCCTAGTGAACCAACTGCATTCAGAGCATTCATACAATCTAGTGCTATGTCTAAATTGCCTAACTAACAAGTCTATCTAAGTATTCAAGGTGGGGAATCATTAAGCTTAGGAAAGGCTTTTCTACCAATAAGTTTCACAAAGGAGAAGAATTCAAATCAAAATGAAACAACTCCATCTTTATTCAACACAATTTCACTATTAGAAACTTTGACATAAATCTTAATTTTGACTCTACGATACCCATCAGAGTCACTATCTCGTCTTCTTTATTACATCCACATCATTGTCCATTGAAAATTGACACTTGCTGCGGTACTGCAACCCGGAAATCCTGAAATGAAACATCAAGCATTGTCTACTTCTCAAATTAAAACTGCACATCCTAAATAATTTAATACTATGTTGTAAGCCTAGCTAAAGATTAACTAAAACAAAATATGAGTTCTAGTACCTCGAAACAAAAAAGTTTGCCTTAAATCTATTCCTCTTTCTTCTTTGGGCCATTCACAGCTACATAGTGGTACAGCACACAAAGGAGAAATAAGCTAACACCAAGAGCATTGGCAAAGACTGCAAGCTGGTTGTCAGTTATCATTCTGAAAAAGAAAGTACACAATAATCATTCAGACATAAATATAAGAAACAATTAACAAACACTGATGCTTACAATGTACTGCAAAGTCACATGTCCCTGCTTTGTATGTAGTGTTTAATTCAAAATATCTAATCTTCTCCTTCAACTCAACACCAATCTACCAATTCAAACACTTTTTCAAGACTTTGACATACAGATACACACACAATTTCATTGCTTCTTCTCAATAAGTAGTCTTCCTCATCTGTCTCATCTGTTAGACACTTCATACAGTTACTTCTGCACAATTCCGTATGACTAAAGTAGCATTCTTCTTTCTTTGTCTAGCTCTAGCAGGCTACTGTTATCATAAATTAAAGTCTGAAGAGTACTGACCTTGTAAAGAGAACGGAACATAAAAGAGAATTGAGGTTGACAGAGAACTGAGCTTGAAAATCTGAGCTTTTAAAGAGAACTAAGTGTGTAGTGAATGTGTAGACATTACACTTTTAGGCAACTACACTCCAGCACTTATACCAATTCTTCTATCTTCACTTAATTATCTATTACACCAGTAGCACATGCTGCATCTCAGGCATCTCCTTATGCAAGTCCATTATCAAATACAAGACCATTCCCTCTGCAATTGTTTCATACCTTTGTCAGTCTATTATATGTTAACAAACAGACAAACAATTCCATTGTGATTCACTCTAACTTAAAATCTTAAATATATACCGTAGGCTGTTTAATTTTTACGTCATGTTATTTTAGTGATTTTAGCAAAAAGGTATGTCTTTGCTAAATTGAGATTGCATTAAAATTAATTTTTGTATCAATCTTAATTGATCTAAGCTGCTATCTGCTAAATCAAACATGCTCTAAATCTGGACTAATTTTTGCTAAATTTAGCTGACGCAAAAACTAAACAGCCTAAGGTATTTCTGCACAAATTTATGTAATCTATGCAATGAAGTTCAGCTACAGCTACAGTCAGATCTCTATTTAATAAATGTAATTTTCTTACTAACATACCAACACATTTGTACATAATACCTCAGTATAGCTCAATGTAAAGTATATATAAGAAGAAAACAGGCACAGAGATTGTGAAGATCAGACGCACATCTCATCTACCTCCTCTCTCATGTGCTTTTAGTAGACTATTATTATGCAATTAATTGTGCAGAAAGTTAATTATCATAATCTAATCAGTCCTTCTGTAGCCACTGAGAAACTGATATTAAAAGATACGAGAATGTCTACTGCCAATTCTTAAATTGCTGTCCCTCAAAATAGCACCCACCTCTTATAAGTCCCCATCACAGAAGATGATGGACACTCTCGCCCACTTGACCAAAAGCCTATATTTAGCTTATTTCATACAATGAAAAGTTTGAAGATAGGCCTTCACTTTTTGTGGTGTGGGTCACAACACTCTGCTGCCCCCCCCCTCGAACCAACCCTCTCCTCAAGCTCCCAAGGAGGCTAATACGAGCGTTTACAGTATGTGTAGACGAAAACAATGTGAAATTCAAGAGGACTAGGCCATCTAGTTCAAGCCATCAAGGCTTAACTCTCCAGCTTTTATTTTGCTGTCGAAGAAACTCAGTAAGGAAGAAACAAAACCTATTTGCTTCGCTGTTAATCAGAAAAGTTCATGAAGCACTTACCTGATATATTTCCAGTCTATTGCACGCTTGAGAACTGTGGCAAAGACGTGTCGAAAGAAGGCCTAAGCATTGGAAACGAGACTGACCGACATTTCAGCCCAGGCTCCCTTCAATCAGAAATAACGCGGCCATTCAAAAAGTACGTACTCGCTAAATTGGGGGTACCTAAAAAAGCGCACGAAAACATACAGGGGAGGGATGCCCATCTAGCTTTCAAACGCTACTTACTTGCGAAGCACCCTAAATAAATAAGATTCGACACGCAAGGCCGTACTGAGTATGATAAACCATTAATTCTAAATTTCTCGGGTAAATATTAAATTTTGCAAGCTTTGAAAACAGTGAGAAAAATCATAGATTCAAATATTTAGGCGGGGGTGGTTGACTTAACAGTACGTACACTCGGGGGTAAGGGTACCTCCCAACATGTACACCAGCGTATAAGGGGGAGGGGGCCCACAATCGATTAATATTGAGAGCACGTACTTTTTGAATATGCCCTTTATATATAAAAAATAGCATATTGTGAAAAGAAGCCTTCTTGCAATAAAAATCCTTATGCAAATGAGAAGAAAATTTGCCATAGCAACAATAAAATTCCATGCATAAATATTCATGCTCTATTTTCAAATAACTTCTCCAGTCTAAGCCCCCCCCCCTCCATTCAAGCTTCAACTACAATTTCTCGTCTATAGTTGTCTTGTTGCTATGGGAAATTTCAATAATGTTAAGAAACAATTAAGGCTGGATTTGACAAAATATTAAGAAACATCCACTGAAAGAAGAAACAGTTTGCTTCTTACATAAAAAAAACGTGTATTCTATCTCATTTCCCATTTTCGCTTCTACCTATCTCTTATTGGTCTGATCTATCTGACGCCCCATTATCAAACAAAACCATGTGCCCCATTCTTCCACGACATCAGGTTCCAAACTGTCACTTCATCTTTCCTGGACCATCCTTTTACCTCATGCAAATTGGCTCATCCTCTCATTCGCCACTTCTTGCTCATCTTTTGTAAATAATCAACTCCGTCTCACATCCCCCATTCCTCACTTCAATATCAATCTATATTATCTCACCTCATCTGCTATCGGTTCATTCTTTCCCACTCCCAATTTTTAAAGTTACCACAGTGTACTTTTTCACTTTAGGCAACAGGGCCTGTGCAGCATACAAGATCTCAACTACCTCCCTTAGGCCTGGAACATACAGATAACAACTAATCGCAAAAAATAATAGGCTGAAAGAAAAGGCTGTAAACATTAAACACCGTATGCTTGATGAATATAATTCACAATTACCGTAAAGTAATCAGATAAATTTAAGTTAGCAACGAAGCTGTAAACCATAATACCAACATAAAACATATAAAACTGTAGCTTCAATTGTCATACAAAAATACGCTAACAAGACTTGCTCGAGTTGGATTGGCTCACTAGCATATGAGCGACAAAAACGAACCCCCCCCCCCCCCCCCCCACCGACGATAAACATTGTCCTATCAAACGCCGTTACGCTAAATGTTACTTGACAGGTAAATATTCTCCCGCAGTGGATTGATTCTCAGCAAAAGCAGTAAGTTTATGAATTCGTTGGGAACAGCAGTATCGGATTTGTGGCATGGGAACTGGATAATGTTCGAGCGAAATAAACGGTGAACTGTAAACTAAAAGGAGAAATGGGGAAATTTGTTGTTTGTCATATAAATGATGGATATTCTAAAAGATTCTATATGGAATACAATGGGCGAATAAAATATCAATAACTGTGTAGCTGATCTTGAAAATACACTAGCTAATTATGACAATTATATGAAAAACAATTATGATTTCCTAGCTTATATGCAAAATAATTTGATCAGGTGATTGACGATTACATGAAGACTTTGAGTCGTATGACATATAAATGTGATCGCTTAGTAACATGAATCTTCTCCCCTTTGAATTTAAAGATATATAAAACATTCAATAATTATCATACACATGGAAAGCCATACGAGATACTACACAAAAAACCCCATGTACCTCTATCAGGGTGACCAGTGACATTTGTTCATGAAATTCCCTGATTTTTCCCTGATCTCCTTGACTAGCTTTTGAAAGTCCCTGAAATTTTCCCAGCATTCAACATCCTCGTGTTCAGTCTAGTAAAACAATTGAGTCTCTATTTTGAAAGCGTCAACATTACAAACTTCCTTGATTTTCCCAAACTCTTGTTAAACTCACTGATTTCCATGACAAAAAATAAATTCCCTAACAATGTCCTGAACTCCGTCTTTTTCCTGGTCACCCTGCTCTCTAGATAGACTACTTCCTGACTCGTTTTATCTTAGTCCGATACCAAAGTTTTATATCTTTGTGCCAAATAAACAATCAAACTTAAAAACAAGCTGACCAGAATGAATCACAAAATAAATTCAGCTCATCATTTCTCTTGCATTATTTGGCATGAAGCCTTCTTTGATCCTGTCTATTTTGTTTTGAATTAAAGTATAAGAAATGCAAGTCTCCATCTGCAGAGTAGCGGACAAGGTGGCCTCGTGTCCTTTCCTGTTTTGCATGGGACAGCAGAAAGTAGCAAAGTTTGTGCTCTTAATCCTTCTTTTAGATTAATAGAAAGCAAATACTAAAGGCAGTTAACTACTTCTCAAACACCTACAAAGGCCTTGTGATTTGCAGTAAAATTGTTTGCTTCTTTGCAATAGACCGAGCAATTGCTAAAATGCAAAACTGGCGGAGGGGGGACAGCGTGGAAAACAAGCCTATGTCTGAAGAAGACATGATATTTTTCCCAAAATTTTTATGGCCTAATAATCGCTGATAAAAAGTCAGCCTTAAATTGCAGGATGGCGAGTAAACTCAGTCAAAGTAGGTATGTACGTGAAGTATGCAAGTCAATATAGGCGCTAAAGTTCTATGAAAGGCGAGTCTCATCTAAAGATCACACGTAGTCCACGTTCAAATTTCCATCATCGATCTGCGCCTCAGTGACACAGTCAACAAAAACTACAATAAACGGTTCATTTGCATTTGCAATAGATGGCCATCAACTCAGGTCCTCTATGGGAGAAAGTCAGACACCCTTGGGTCACATCGTTCAAAAGAAATTCATACCATGACTTAACATATGAGCCCATTATACACTGAACATATAGCATGGAAAATTACACAGCTGCAAAGCACTAGAGACCAGGACAGGTGTGGCACACTGAATACTGAAGATTATATTGTAGGCGGTATTAGATGTATTGGTGTAAATATCAATATGCTCAAACTGCTAAAACAGAGCAAATTCTCTCCCCCATACAAATTCATCTTGAATTATGCAACGTTTTTTACATACCACAGAAGCGCACATCACTATCGACCCTGGGAATGCATGGAATTCAAACATTGAAACAAAACTTCTTTTTCTTCCTCGGTTTGCTCGTGTTCAGTTGTATAGTGTCCTTTTTGTTTTTCTTGCTTGATTTATGATTTGATGAGCTTCCTCCCGACGAATCAGGCACCGTTTTCGTCGTAAATATACCTGAAATGGATAGTAAGCATAATATAAGTGCAGTACAATAAAAAAGGCACATCCTGAATGTATAAGAAAATATTTAATGACAACACTGAGGCACGACTTGCTGCTCAGTCTCGATTTGCTGCTAAGCCTCGAATTGCTGCTAAGCCCCGATTTGCTGCTCAGTCTCGAATTCCTGTTCAACCTCAAACGAGAATATTTACAAGCACTCAAATATTCATATTCTTTTGACAAACAAATCTAATGAGCTTGCTAAAAACATTAGTTTCTCAAATATTTGCAAAAATCAGTCATGAAATAAGAGCAATTTTAACAATATGTCAGTTTAAAAATTAACAATAAATTATCGATATAATAAGCTAGCATTTCAATGAGCTGAAGAAAGCTTGCAATAAGTACTGCTATTCTTCAACTTGCTAAAACTTTAAACGTTCCCACTATTCAAATAAGCTTCCATAAGTGAAGATGACGAACACTCTGTAACAGACTGATTCAAATGACAATTGAGATAAAGAGTTTTGACGACAAGCCTTTTATTTTTGCATGTGTCACAAAATTAAAAAAGCCATCCCCTCGAACAAGCCACCCCTACAGTAAGCCCATGTCCAAAAAGCATAAATAATACATAGGCCCCAGGGGGCTAATTGGAGGATTTACGGTATTACAACAGAGCCAATTCAACAGGGTTGAATGACAAAATGGAATGTGTGATGAAAAGAAGGAAGCCAAGTCGATAATAAATAGTAAGAAAGCTCGCGACATAAGCTCCTTCCGAAAACATGTTCCTGATGCTGCGAAGTGGGACTGACGTAGCCAGGCCTACTAATTCAGAAGTGAAAGACGCACTTCCATGAAAGACGATCAGAGTGGGGAGGGACATGAACTTCCAAAAATAAGCTCACAATTGGGGACTGCATGAAGAGCTCCCAGATCTCCTCAAATTTAACGTGATCACATGAAAATATAGCATAGACGACGAAATTAATAATCAATAATCAAATTTATCTTATTTCATAATTCATTTATTCTTTGTTTATTACGATTGCATTATAATTGCTACAGGGATTATATGGTATAAAACTAAAATAATAAAATACTATTTTTCAATATATATTATATTATATTATAGTATATCATATTATATTATATTATATTAAATTATATTATATTATATTATAATATATTATATTATTTTGCATTATATTAAATTATACTAAACTACAATATATTATATTATATTATATTGTATTATATTATATTCTACTATATTATATTATACAATAGAATACTATATTATATCATATTAAACTATACTATACGATATTATATCATATCGTATAGTATAGTATAGAATAATATAATATATTATGTTATGCTATGTTATAATATGATATACAAAATTATACTATGATATAATAAAAAGTATAATGTACTTAATATTAAATAGGCAATATCGTAGCATATTATAATTTATTATATTATAATACAATTTCATAGTGGAAAATTATTTCAAACCACAGAGAGAGACGTCAATCTATTATACCTATTGCATATTTCTATTTATTACATCTATCAGAATATTAGATTCAGCAGGCACCCATTTTCAACCAAAATTTAAAGAAGCTTTACATATTATGTAGGAAAAAACTATTTTAAATAAGAAAGTCCAACAAGGGTAGAGAAAAAGTGAAGGACTTCAAACTGCACTAACCAATCTGTTGCTGCTGTTTTGGTCCACTTTCGATTCCATTCTCCGGCTCAGTGGAATTCAGTCTTTCAATGTAACGATTTGCTAAGTACGAGAAAACTGCAAAAAACAGAAATTAAACAATTAAGTGCTATTCTCGGAAAAATCATTATACATTTATGAAAGGCATTGGGCAGTACTGACCAATAAACCAATGTTATTTAAATACACGGGTAGCAGTGGTATGCTATAAATAAAACATATCCTCCCCCAAGGCTCCATGCCGGGCCTCTTTTTGGCTACTATTTTCCCACTCTTTGACATGCTCCTTAAGGATATTTGCACGTATGCAACTTAGCTAATTCTAAAGCAGCTTTTGCGATTTATAATTGGTTGCAGATGTGAATGGTCGAGAATACCCATCAGACTTCTTCGTCTTGAAAGGCTCTTGATGTCATAAACAAAAATACAGTGAATAACTATCTGTAACATAGAATATGTTCTAACTAGAACAACTCCTTCAGGCTGTCAATACTGATCGGCCACCAGGAATTACTAAAAAATCGAAAATTAAATAATACAAAAAGTAAAGGAAATTACACTAAACGACCAAAAAGACTTTCCAATCTCATCTAATTCACAATTCCTCAATAGCACTAGGATCTAATTACTCACTGTTGATATTGCTATCTTGCATAAAGTTGTTCTTAATTACCGAATTTGCAGCTGTAAAAGACGGTTTTGACAATTCCTTGTATGATAATATCACAAAGGAGCTGCAGATATCAACTGACAGTGCTGTTCATCATACCAGATTGCAGAGGATGCAATATTTGAGGTACGTAATATTACTATCCTCCAAATAAAGGGTAAAGGATGCAATACAAAATTTATACAAGGCAGGGAATTTTTACAAAACGTTTGACTACTATCTCTAATTGGTATCTTTCAATTAACATAGTAAATACATCAGAGCCCCGTTATGCCGGACTCTCAAGGGAGATTGGAAATTGGTCCGAGTTAACCGATGTCCGAGTTAATCGAGTTTTTCAATAAGTTGGAGTGAATCCAAGGGGAATGAGAAACCAGTCCGACTACGCGAGAGTCCGACTTATCCAGGGTACGACTTAACGGGATTTAACTATAAAGGTAAAGGACAGTCCCATGTACGATTCCATTCGTTGGGGGAGTGCCTGTTAGAGAGGACACTTATCCGGAGTCGCCGGCATAGTGAGGTAGGGTGGCCAGTTCCTTTCTTCGCCGCCTTTAACTTCCCCAGTGTTGCCACCAGGTACCCGTCTGCTGCTGGGTGGACAGTGAGCGAGCATGCCAACTATGATCTGAGGGTTCGCGCCGAACCATTGATGTTTTGCTGTACCAACTTTAAATATGGATTAGACAAACAAATAACTGAACATAAAGGCGAGTAATCATGAACTGAAAAAATGAATCTGTTGACATCCTCTCATTCCAAAAAGCTATATAATATCAATATTTTATGGTATTCTCATCAATAATTGCCAACGGTGAAATAAACTAGCCTAGCCCACACGAAAACAGTATTGCTTGGGTTTTTTCGTGTAACCGTAGTTCCATTACTTACCCGCAATGGCAAAAATGCCTGGAAACCCAGGAATTCAAGGCGAACACGCCTGTAACCGATAAGATGGCCGAGGTTACAAAGAAGACGTTACTACAAAACCGTCATCTGTGTTCTAGGTTTGAAAATTGCATTTTATTTCGCTGCTATTTGTTGTCGGTGATATGAAAAAGGTCATGAGATATCAGCGAATGACTGTATAGTGGGACAAAAAGTACTTTAAAACTTTTCCCATACAAAGACCAGTTTAGAACACAGTACAAAGTCGATATGGAGATAATCTGAGGTCTCAAGCAAATTCAGAACACCTTGAAAAGATCACACGAAATACACTTGATTCAGGGGAATTTGCCGAAATGCTATCGTATAGTGAAACATATCCGGGTAATGATACAAATATCTAAGGATAATACACTAGAGAAAGAGCAGGCCAAGGAAAAATCTACGTTTTTAATTAGATTAGTCTTATCCTTCAAAATAAGGCATCTGAAAGCCCAGCAATATCCTCCAAAATAAGGCATCTGAAAACGCAAATACCTAAAGAGACATGAATGAAAAACCTCAAAGTTGATCATTTGGAAAGAACTGACAAACTGACAAAGAATTCTAGTAAGACAAAATCTTACATGCTGTGACCATTGTTGCAAATATACACGCAGCAACGAAATCGACAACTCTTGCAGTTCCACAAAACAGGAACAATACTTCAGTGATTGCACAGGTCAAAATGGCAAGTGGACAGCATCGGACAACAAACATATTCGCGCGAACTTCATGTCACTATGGCAACAGGTGTGTTAGATAACCGGGGGCTTCTTACTATGTCCATTTATCATAATTTAAAATACAAACAGACATTGTATATCATGAATTTTGAACAGGCCTATTAATATTTCATCAGTCTCAATGAGATGGTGGAGCGAGAAGGCTTCGTTCAGCACTTTCGATTCAAGAGAAAAGTTAATGATAGATTTATTAACGGACAACTGTAGATTAAGCTCTTTAAATTAAAACAACCCACTGCAGCCCAGGTTCACTGTGGAAAAATGTTAATAATTTCTCGACAGTAAATTGAATGACATACCACCCTGGTTCAATACTTTGTAATTGCTTTATAACTCATTATCACAACAAAATTCTGGATAGAAACCTGTGTGATCTGCTTCACGATGTGGACTTATCAGCGAACAACGACAATAAAATCTATTGCGATTGGGTTTAGGGAGATAAAAACCCAAACTTTGATCTAAAATCCAATTAGCACGACGTTGACGATAAGGTGTAAAACCAATCCACGCTAAAACGAATGTGTGATGAAGTCAGTGTTCGAAACGATTGCGAAAATTATTCGTCGCTTGCAAGCGCAGTAAAATATGACAATATAAATATAGGAGAACCCACACCTTAAAGGATAATGCAAAAGATTTTGCAAGTACTGCTTTCTAGCTGCCATCTTTCCTTCCTACAAGTCAGATGACCAAGCACTTGTAACTTCACAGCGGTTCGTTTCTTACTTACAACTTGCAAGCTGTATGATTCACAGCAGATTTTTGCGGTAGCGTATGATTTGCATGGTGGCTGGCTTACATACCACACTTGCCCTCTTTCCAATTAAACTATTATTAAACTATGAGCAAACCCATCAGACTTATTGGGTATATAGATTTGAGCAAAACTAGCGAAAACGATATATTTCCAAAAATCTAATAAACATTGTAATGCTGTTTTTGTCATTCTGATGTCTTTGTTTTGTGTAGACTTCTTGATTATGGTATATTAACAGTCTGTGCTCAACCCTGGGGTGCTATCCTGGAATCCCAATTATAATAAGAGCTTTCAGTTATCATTTTAGCTACAAAAGATTCTTGTCTCGTTATTTATATTTGATGTGTGTTCTTTGAAGAGATGTCCCATCACTTAAATGGACATTCTTAGACGGAAATATGACTTTCAATATGACGTTCAAAGCAAGAATCTCTCACAGTTACTGGAAAGAAATGTGACCAAATTCATAGTTAATCCACTTCTGCTTAAGAGTGCTCTCTTCTGCAAAAATCTACCCGACAGTTTAAAGCATGCAAGCTTAGCAGCGACTCTCAAAAGGCTGATCAAAGAATGAGATGGGCAAACTTACAAATGCAAAATCTACAATTAAATGAGGTATAGGAGGTAGTAAGAACCGTGAGATAAGTTTTTGAAATATTTATTTCTTCTTACTATTGTAAATACTAGGTTTCAACTATTCTGTGATTATATATTATACCAATTCTACATAGCTCGATAATAAAAATATAAAATAAAGATATAATACGAATGAATCTATTTACCTTCTTTGACATTGAGGTCTTCTTTGACAGACGTTCGATAAAATCTGAGCTTGAGTTTCTTAGCCAGTGCCTCTGCTTCATCCCTAAAACGAGTATCAACGTTATTGGTGATCAATCATTATCATTCAATGTCAATCAATGAAAGCCATTATAAATCACCATCATTTGTGATATTCATATCCTTATTGTTCTTTATTATTGATATCATTATCATCACAAACATTGCTATCACTACAATCACTACTATTACCAGAATCATCATCATTACTATAATCCTTACCATAATCACAATCAATAATATCATCACAATCACAATCATCATTTTAATCCTTACCATCAACAGCATCATTACTATCACCACAACCACAATCATTATTATAATCCTTACCATTAACAGAATGATTACTATCACCACAATCATCCAAATCAATAAAATCCTTACAATCAACAGAATCAGTACTATCACCACAATCACAATCATCATTATAATCCTTACCATCAACAGCATCATTACTATCACCACAACCACAATCATTATTATAATCCTTACCATTAACAGAATGATTACTATCACCACAATCATCAAAATCAATAAAATCCTTACAATCAACAGAATCAGTACTATCACCACAATCACAATCATCATTATAATCCTTACCATCAACAGCATCATTACTATCACCACAATCATCCAAATCAATAAAATCCTTACAATCAACAGAATCAGTACTATCACCACAATCATGACCATGATTCCAGCATACTAACATAAACATACTCCAAAATACTCACGGACGCATTTTGGCGTCTTCAACTAAATCAATTTTATTCTGAACTAAAACCATTGGAATATCACCACACTCGTCATTTACCTATGACGCAAAACAAAAGAAGATACTTTAGACAATCTAAAAAACATGTACTCAAAAAGGAGCTGATAACAAGCCTAATATTGTACAATATCAGCTTAAACTATGGCATACACTATGAAGATACCTGGTCCAGCACTGAATTTCAATTTTCTGAAATCCGATTCTGGTCAGATTCTATGATTCTGGTCAGATTCTATGATTCTGGTCAGATTCTATTATTCTGGTCAGATTCTATTATTCTGGTCAGACTCTATGATTCTGGTCAGATTTTACGATTCTGATCAGATTCTACGATTCTGGTCAGATTCTATGATTCAGGGTCAGATTCTATGACTCTGGTCAGATTCTATGATTCTGGTCAGATTCTATGATTCTGGTTAGATTCTACGTACCCCAATCCATGCACAAAGCATAAGCGTAACAGTAAAGATTAAATATTAATGTGTGTTGTCTTTAGCGCAAGGAAGGAGTATAGGTGACTTGCTCCTGTTTCAGGCACATCCGTTTCCTCTAGTCTGACATGTTCCCAAATTTAAAATTAAATGTATAACCGTGTCTGTGGTTTCATTGGTCGTGAAGTATCTATTCCTTGCCTTATCTGTTTAGCTCAAATTGACAATTTCCTCCACCAAGTCCATCTTTCTTTATACCTCAGCCCCCATTCATTTGGCCCTCTCAAAGAGACATCTACCTCTCATGATTCAATGTCAAAAAGAGAAGTTAGCAATGAAGAAACATTTTGCATAATAACTCATTAAGAGTTTCACATTTCAACTATAGTAATATCAACAAGGTGTCTTTTCAGTTTGTTCGATATTGAATTTTGTCATTAAATCCCTCTCTCTATAGAGCCCCTTTACTTCTTAGCTCCCGTCTAGAAGGCCAAAAATTCAATTTGTCCCCTGAGGCATGATAGAGCTTCTACGAAATCTATCTGAGCTTACCCATCCCCATGATATTGTGAAAAAGGCAAATGATTGGTTCTCAAGAGAATAGCGCCTGGGTCGCAAAGGCAATAAACATGCTGAATAACGAATAGGAAACTTGCATATCAACCTCAAACAAAATCACGGGATGGAATTCATACTTTGTCAACGACGAATGCGAAAAAGGTTTCATAGGATAACCTCTAGTATAGTACAATTGCTAATCCTGTTATGTCTTCCGGCTAACCCGAGATCAAAAGAAGTCAGCGATATACAAAACAAGTATTAAGCCACGTTTATAACTAAGACAAAGACTACACAGTGCTCTCTTTCATCTCAATAACAACTAAGTCAAATGGAGAGATCTTTGAAAGCATATGTAATTTTTGTGCACAGTACTAACGAATATATGCAGTGACAAATAGCTTTGTACAGTTATAAACAGTAAAAGTGTGCAATGGCAAAACCATTTAAGTCCTCAAAAGTGTATGCAACAAAGGTAGGGAAGCGCCGAAGCTACCTACGCCGTACTACCTAATCCCTATGTCATTGGTAACCATGCGATCTTTTATGGGCCTATCAAAGGTTCCTTTGACTGAAATACTCATTGTGACACCAATTACAATCACTAATCAATCATCAATCAATACAATCACCTGTCAATGTTCATCAACCTAACTTTATTTGAAAGCTGGTGTAGCTCACATTAAAAACGATATCAAGGGTGTGGTCAGAAAACATAGCTTGGTGGCTCCAACCAATCCTATTTATTTTCAGCCAAACGCGGATTGATATATCTTGTCAATAACTAACTAAACCTCAAAGCCCCACCCATATGCTTTCTCTAGCATCCTGTTGTAATCTAGCAAACTCAACACAAATCCTGTACGCATAACGTCATTGAATCGACGAAGCTATGGACGCAGAATATGGCCAAAAATTAGAAACTGAACGTTGGGGCAACATATAAAAGCTTACCCTTTCTTTCCATCGGTGCATTGCATCAAATGACGCCCTATCAACGGTAGAAAACACGCAAACGCATGCCTGGGCACCTTGAATAAATGAGATCTCGGTTATAATATACAATGAACAATTATATCGCTAAAACATTTCTTAAATATTAATGGTCTTATCAATGTTTTAAATATCATAAGTCAAGATATTTCTCTAGGGCTCAAATCCCTAGTCCTGGCAACTAGTTTTCAAGGTTGCAAAAAACCTTGCCAGCCTCTCTCTTATCACCTGTCCATTATACACCCTTGATTACTTAAATCTCTAATAACGACATATAGTGGAAACATGCTTTTTAAACGTAAACATGCCCTGCTACTAAGACACAAACAGACCCGGTGCTACCCCCAAACTAACACCAGTCCAAGACTGTTTCTATAGCGTAAACGCCAACGAGCACAAGTTCGCGAAAGATGTAATGCCTGTTTTGCAATCGTGAAGTGTAATAGCAACTGGAGAGCCCATAGGCCCTGGGTTTATTTAAACCAGGAGCCAGTTCATACTACTCTGTGCAGTGCAAAAAGGGTGAGCATAATGTCATATCAAGTCCAGGGGACGTAAATGACAAATGATACGCTATGCAGTGTGGCATTAACTATCATCTACTTTATCTCCTACAAAATCACACCCCGACTTAGTGCTAAAGAACTGAGGATAAACCTGTCCAGGAAAGGATCACGAAATTAGCCATAGTCTCCAAACTACGGAGCTTGGCATATCTGGTATTAAATGCTTATCACGGGTCAGATTCCAGGAAAGGAAGTCTCTTTGTTCTAGGAAGATAACTGCAAATTGGTCTAGGAAATCTACAAACGATTTCTGACACAGATGCAAATATGGAATCTCAACTTTGATGTAAAAGGGACAGCTCTGATGCTAGTGTACCTCTGTAGTAGACTGATGTTAGCGAGTCAAACTCCTCTTGTCCTGCAGTGTCCCAAAGCATAAGTCTAACGTCTTCACCATCAAGGCTAAAAACAATAGAAAATAAACTTATCATTAAGGTATAAATGGGTATATAACTTCTAAAACAATACCATGAGAGGTATAAAAGGATTTTCTAATCAAAAAGTACATAAAAGTGGCTTGATTTATCACTGTACAAAGTACACAAACTCTCCTATTTGGTAGAAGATAACAGAATAAACTTGCAAAAAAGATGGTTGCCAACAACCAAGTTCTTACTGGTGGACTTGCCAAGAAATTTTCCCAGTCATAGCTTTAAAGAAATACTTTTTTGCATACAAATTACAACTTTGACTGCAAAGCCACATAGCAGCCATGGTGCAGCCAAGTGATCACCAGCATTCTGGCGCAAATTGGTATTGAGTCATCATGAGCAACAAATCAATTGCATCCCTGCCCTCAACATAAATGCATTATAATTGAAAATGCTGCTAAGCTATACCACTGATGGGTTTCATGCACAGTGGTGGGCTGGCTAAAGTTTTCGGCTGGGGCACAGAATTGAACTTATTTAACTTTCAAGCAGTCAAGTACCACTTTCATACAGAAAAAATGCTTACAACTTTATTGATAACCCCCTAAAACCATGAAAGAGCAAGTATAAACCAAAATGCAATAATATTTTACAAAAATTTTATTAAACAGCTAGCAATTGCCAGCATACAGCAAGGGAATATTCCAGGATACAAAGATAAAATGAATATCACAAAGGATAAAGATTGTTGGATTGAAAGTTACAGGCTAGAAAGGTCTGTCAAACTGTAGGCAATACAAGATTTCTATACGCATATTGGGTTTTCATACAAAACCTAGCTCAAGAGTTTCTTCTTAGTGCCCTGATAATAGTATAAATGCAGGGAAAAGTTTATATTCAAAATTTTGCTATTAACTGTTGATAAAAAACCTGACAACCACAGTCATAGACATAGAACCTAAGTCTCTCAGGATTCACAACACTCAAGAAATTAGCACTGATATGATATTAGTTTCCCTGTGAACGTGTTTACTGAAACTGTTTGTGTTTAAGGGCTACCTATGGATGTAATGCTTTGTTTATGTGACAAAGGACTAGGAGATGTTGTTTTTCTACAAAGTTGTAAAACGTCGAATAGAGCCTTAGTTGAGGCAAATCACAACGGATCTTCTCAATCTTTGAGTTTACTTCTACAACATTTCAAGCACAAAGTATACAAAAAGTGAAGATGATTTCTCAGCTTTACTCTTCTATTAAACATCATACCTAATACTATGATCACAATCATCATCATTATAGAAAGAGAAAAATAATGATGAACTTATCAACATGGATTAACGACTGTCTACACATGTTTTTTGATCTACCAGTGTGTAACACCACACTGCATACAGAATTCTCAGTGCCAATAGCTGCACTAAGAAATCCCAGAGTCCCTAGCAGACACTACACAAATACACAATATCAGCTCCAATGTTGCTAGTGCTATCAAGAAATTATACACTGCACAGATATGCAGGACCATTTGTCCTCTCTGGAAGTCTAAGTCTCTGGTTCAACAATTTACAATACACATTTTTCTATTATAAGAGACCTTCCTCAAAGCCTAGTAGTAAAAGTTTCTTAATTGTTCGCTATATCTTAGATCTAAAAGCTTCTACCTATAATGAAAAACTGCATTGAAAATGAAAACAATACAAAAGACATTGTCTCTTATAGTACCCATAAGGCATAGCACATAAGACGTACTGCAGTGGAAACTTATTAAATCTGTGGATGAAAAAAGGGGTTTCCAAAACTGTGAGAGATGGCACAGAAATGTCTGAAGTTTCTTAACTCTTTCCTTGTAGTTCTAAGTTTCCTAAATTCTAGGGTGTCTAGTACTAAAGGTAAAGGTTAGTCCCATATATGAGTCTATACATTGCAGGCCTTTCAATGAGATGCACGCAATTGTGCATGAGCGAACAGACATGCCCCAAGCTCAGTTCACGTGCTCGACATGTCGCTCGCACCAGCTTTATCAAAGATGCACATCCAAGTACCAAAGAAAGATATCACAATTGAATGTTTAGCACATGCAAATGACCCCACGCACATGATTGGCAGTGCATGCTAACTTGACACATTGCAAGGCCTGCATTGGCTGGTAGAGAGGATACTTATCTTGAGCTGTCAGCATTTATGCTTTTTATAAAAAAAAGTTTATAAGAACACGAGGCTCAAAAAGTCAAAATCTTAAGAAACTGTTAAGAAAATCATGAGGCTCAAGTTCCAAAAGTCAACTTCTTTGCATGCCAGAAATTGATATTAGCTCAGTCTTTGCAAGCTCCTTTACAAAAATCAAAACTTTTCTTTGATAATCGTGGTTAACAAAGATCAAACTTTTTATAATGAATAATGGTAACCTCTTTTAGGAAGTTTTCTCCAATAAAAGTTAAGAAAATCTCAGCCTCAATATTAGGAGAAGTTAAGAAAATTGAGACTCAGACAAAAAAGTGGTTTTCTTATAAAAAAAATATGTAGTGAGATAGGGTGGCCAGTTCTCCTTTCTGCCTTTAACTTCCTCACCTAGTGTTGCTACCAGGTACCCATTTACTACTGGATGGACAGTGAGCAAGCATCCCAACTGTGATCTGACAGTTTGGCTCAAACCATTGATATTCCACTCAGCAGTAAAGCACTCCAACCACTTTGCTACTTGACAATTATCTAGGTTTCTTATAAACCTCTTTCCTTTAAAACATCATGTACATCTACATGGTTAGACATAAATATAACTTATGTTTGTACTTTTTTATCTATTGCTTGTCTATTGCTATATTTATCCATATATAGATTAACAGTAATGCTATTAGGGTATACAATTTCAAGTCCAGAGAGTTAACTTGAATTGTCATTAGCACTTCATACTAGATTTAACAAATCAAGAATTCTGTGAAACCTTCTGCAAGTATTGCTAATCAAAACAACTACTATGCTTCCAAGTTCCAATACTTATTCCACCTCTGACACAGCACTGCATATACATTTCACCTATATATATTTGACAACACATCCCAAAAATTGTTCAAATCATTGTGTACATAACCATGAAGACAATTACTGAACACCACCTCTTTAGCATTAGAAAACTTAGTCACTATTACATCCAAAACAAATAAGGGATGGCCCACTTATACTCAATAGTGGATAAGCATGTTTTGAGAGCTTAGTATCACAAAAGCCTATTAGGATCCTAAGAAATGTCCTCATAACTACAATACTGCAGTTAGCATACAAATATCTAATTACCAATCCATTTCACATAACACTGATGAAATGCATTCAATTTACATGGTGATATTATCCTGTAAAGTCATAAATATGAGCCCTCCTCTATTGAAGGAAAATGAACTGCTAAACCTTGTCAAGAATAATGATTTATGTCTAGACAAGTGGGAAGTAGTCGCCACAACACACGATTATATTCAACCTGGTCTTTGTTACTCCCTCTGCATAGGATTTGTATCCCTTGCCAATTAAGTGGACATCTAATCATCTTAACGTAATTTCTAAACACCTAAACAATGGGTAATAAAGAGTGAGATCGGATATAATCTTACTTTATTTGCTTTTCAAGGAAATCAACTCCAATAGTTTTCTTGTATTCCTTGGTAAAGAAGCCTTTGCAGTATCTTTGTATCATGCTAGATTTTCCAACAGCTCCATTTCCAACAACAAGTACTTTGATTGCCACTTCTATATCTTCCTCCTTCATCCTTGAATCTGCAAAATATACAAGTCCAATCAGCTGAACGTACATTATAACAAAGGAGAACGAAGGCCTAATGATACATACAGCCAGCAGGGATTCGATCACACCAATAAGATTAAGCTTGATCCCCGTCGATCTTCTATGATTCCTATTCTTATTCTGACGGGTTCAAACATGCGTTTGTACAGCTTGGAATATAAACACACTCGCTACGAGTTTGGAGGACAAAGAAACCATAAATCACAGTCCCTAAAGCTGTTTCTTCCAGAGTGTTTTGCCGTGATATAGCATTATACAGGCTCGGTGAGGTTAACAGAAGCATACGCCTATAATAACACAGCCTTTTGATTGACTACTGTGAAAAGTTTGTTTACAAAAAACCACCAGTCAGACACTTAAAATATGCTCAAGGTACATCATGCTACCGACTTATGTAGCCTAACGCACCGGGCAGGTACTACTTTGGTTATCCAGCATTGGAAACCTGTGAAGTCTATCTCGTAGTTTAGAAATTGAAATAAGGTGTTTACGTGCACAATAGTCTTGTACAAAAAGATAGCACGTAAAGCGAGAAATCAGATCATGGCGTCCAAGATTAAGAAATGTGACTTCAAACTTCAGGTGATTGCCTCACGCTTCATTGATGTGCATTTTTGGAATCATTGGCTTTGACTGACAGATGATGCTCTTTAATTTCAAACACACATTCCCTTTCTTTTCCTGAAAGCTATGTAACTACAATATTGTATCTACATAACTGTCACACTGGACGATCTGATGACGGAAATTAATCTTTATACGTGTGGTTTATAATGGACTCTATTCTGTGAGGTCTGAGGATCAGAAGTTAAAATAACAAGAAATACGGTCTGCAAAGAGCAAATAAAAGTCTGAAGGTCAACTGATCCTCTAGCAAGATTCTGGTACAAGTAACTTACCTTTCTATCAGCTTCAGTAATGATCACACGTGTGGAAATCCGCCAGTCGCTAAATCTGAAATCCCTGCAATTGGTTAACACCCAGGCTTAGGCCAATCTAGGATGGCACAGGAAGTTGCTCACATACAGTCCCTCGATCCTCGGTTCTGCTAGCACACCAACTAATAAATATTTAGTGTTCGAAATGATCAAACCCAGTCAGATTACCCAGCAGTATACACTAAACAATTTGCAATATGTCACCCCACCACCTCACTTGCATTCCACAGTCGAAAAGATTGCCGCAAGTGAGATATCTGCTTCATGTAAAATGCGGACTACAAGTGGCCTTCCAAACCAGACTGTCAGGATTTTCTTTAACTTGTAACACTATTTCCTTTTACAGATTTATAAGCTAAATGCTGCGGCATTACTTGATTAGCTTTGATAAGCACCCCTGTAAAGGCATTTCTGAAATCACATAAAATTTTGCACTGATGACGAACAACAATTAAGGAGAATTAAATCTGCATTAACAATAAGCAAGGATCTGAGAGAATTTCGTCGTAAGTTAAAAATCTGTACTTTCTCGGAGATTCTACAGGCTATGACTGAACCAATACGCCTGTAGCAAGGATTACCTGCCACATTTTTCGCTGCGAAAAAAGACTTCTGGAGTCCGGTCCATTCAATCAAGTGTCGCAACTATGAACTTTACGACAGCTTCAGGTTACGATACAAAACTAGAATTTCAGATAATTCATACTACAGCGTCTCCTTTTGACTCTTCAGATATTGCTCTGTGAAAACAGGGCATCGCTCCGACGTGACGCGGGATCGAATATATTGAACTATTTGCCCAACAGTCCGGATTTCCACTTGTCTTCAAAAGTCCAGCAAGCTCTTGTGCCTCGTTTACAATATGATTGTTATCAGCCATTGTTCTCAACCAATATCATTGTTATCAACTATATGGTAATAACCGAAATTTATTACATACTGTTTGTTTTCCACTTTCAGTTCTTATGAAACTGAAAATTTGCATAGAAATCACTGTGTCAACTCTGTAATGGGCCACGAGCTGATATCTATCCATTTATCAAAGTAAACACAGATTGCTAAATGGCAAATACAAACTATAATTCTCAGAATATTTAATATAGATATTTCTCTTTTTAAAACTTGGGATCCTGGGCAAATGAAACAAAGCAAAGCAAATTAACCCAGTTTTTGACTGAGCAACCCATAGCAGACCATTCTGTTTGATTGTCCAGTTGCAAACAACAGCAACAGCTAACAATGTAAAAGACGGAATATAGCTAGTTGGAAATTTTCCAAGGTGGAATCCATCACCTTACGCCGAACATCACCGGCGCGCCGCGGCGTATAATCGAGTATTCCTAGGTGTGCTGGTGTAAGGCAAGGATTAAACTGTGCTTTGACGTAAAGTTGGCCTATATAAAAAATCCCAGACTGCTCAAAAATTAACCACATCATATAACAATAGTATTCAAGCATATAAACTCCTAGCTGAACAGAATTAATTGTATATATCAAATTACCGTATCTTCGATATAAAATATACTCTGTTTTGCGCTATGATTGAAAAGTCGATAAACTGATGGCTAAAATGTGGCTAAAAATTAAGAAACTTTTAGCACTAAGCCTTGAACCAGGTTTCTGATAAAAACATGTATAAGCTCTGAAACTTTCGGCGTAGCTTCAATATTCACAGGCCTTGCATTCGGTGTGAGGTGTGCAACGATTCCATCCTTGGAAATTTGGCATTCTCAACATCTAGTGTCCTGACAAATAATTTAAACATTAATATAAGAGCTTATCGAGTCGCAGTTTAGTTATACAGTATAGATTAATGCAGAATCCAGAAAATGTCACGGCTCCACGGCTCTGAGCCGGAGGAAGATTTTGCTTGCTATGTCATATTTGAAGAAGGTTTGGTAATTTGGATCAACAATTCAGTTTCAGAAAAGTTTTCAGTTAATGTGATATCGACTGTGAAAGGCATAGGCCTTCTACCATACAATTTGTCGAGACATGCACAATGCAGAGTTCAAGATCTTTGGCGAGTTTTGCTTTTTTAAACGAGGAAGGTTTATGATGAAGATTTGACAGCCGGAGGAAGGCTGGAACTTTTTCTGGACTCTGGATTAATGTCTAAGGCAATAAATTTAAGGTAAAGCGTAGTTGTTGACTCAGATAAAACTTTAGCTACAGTCAAGAGCAAAACCCTCTAGTTCCGAGCGACTTTTGAGTGGCTATGAAATAAAAGAAACATACTGACAGGTTTTACAGACAACTTTTGCCAAAAGTGGTGGGGTAGTGGCACTCTCACAACATCTTCTTCCGCACCCCATTCTAAGGAGAGGATATTTCTTTGCTGGAGAAATTTGAACGTTGACATAGGGAGTCCTTGCAAGATTCATTCACAAGACCTTTTGCCAACAAGAAAATCACGATACATTTGAACATAGTGAATTATAAATTAATGACAATTAACGGCAGCCAAGTTGATTTTATTTACGGAAGCGGAGAATATTAAACAAAAGCAAGACATCATAAGAAAATGAACCAAACAATGACACTACTAAACTTATAAGCAGAATCAGACGCGTAAAAATACGGAGGAGATTGGGTCTAGATCCCTGTCCTTTTGATTAAAAGGATAAAAGTATTCTGCTGTTTGGAAAATTTTGAATCTGTTTACGGCATTTTCATGAAATGCATTAACACCAAATGGAAATAGCTAATACATTGGTGAGAGCACAGATGCGCCTTTACGACAGATTAAAACTGAATTGGTGCCAGTTAAAATAGAACCTGAGAGTCCAATGTGTCACTGCTCAGGTTTGTTTGTTTGTTTGCAGTTCAAGCCAAACAGGTGTAAACGGCGAAGAACGTCTACCTCTGCTTCACAACATCACCTTCAAAAACATTGCATTGCAAAATGCATTGAGAGAACTGCACTGTATATATTTCTAGAAGCATCCATTCATTCCAAGTCTTTCCTGGCTCCATTTTTTGATAATCTGTCCGCCTGCTCATTGCCAAAATCTCCTTGGTGTCCTTTGACATGAACCTGTAGACAGCAGAATATCTTTGTAACACAAGCTTCATTTACACGGTATCGAATTAAAAAAATTCAATATACAATATAATTTCATATAGGACCGATAATGAACCCAACAGAACGAGAAGACATAACAACCTCATTATCGAACTGTTATCAAAATCAAAAACCGGATTCGTGTGCTTACAAGATACTGCATTCCATAGGCACAATCAAATACACATTTTTCTAATAAGATATAGTACAAAAGAATACCAAGGCTCAAAATCATTGAAATCTAAGAATAAATCTAAGAATAAATCTAAGAATAAATCTAAGAATAAATCAAGAATATTGCAGGGCTCAACATTCATCGAGGGTTAGATATTTTGCTTTCATGAGCTTTGTCTAGAAAATAAAACAAGTGTCTAGGCTGGGAGTCATTATACTATGATGAAACTCAGCAACCCTTCGGAGAGTGTAAATTACGCATTTTTTATTGTAAGAATACTTTCTATACGAGTGATATCAAGGCTCAGAGAAATATTAGGCCTTATAAAAAGTACGTAGCACGGTATTTATCATCGTCTTCCCGATAGCCACGTACACGTACACGGAAGGCCAATGCGGTATGGGAACGTATCCAACATATCAAATTCAATTGAATCTGATACTTTGTAAACAGCATGGCTTAAATTAAGTGAAGTGCTGACTCATTTTGTGGGGCTGTCAATCGAAACTGTGGATCTGTAACTGGGGAACGTGTGTATCTGCAAAAAGGGTGTGCCTTTCTAGTGAAAGTAGAGCATTAAAATTAACACAAATAAACATGTGAACCTTTCATAAAGAGCCTAGCTAAATGCCTTGTCTCAAAAGTTCCCTATTTTTGGACCTCCAATGATCAAGTCGTAGTACTAAAAGTTCCTTAATAGTTCCTTAATTTTCACTGCACATTTAGTGCCATAGAAATAGTGCAGGCACTAGTAAAACATTGAAATTCTGAATCTTGTCTTTAATTTTGGCTATAACATAAAGCCAAAAACACAAAGAAGGTTAATAAAAGACTTGACACAAGCATAGTAAACAATATATGTGGGTTTTAGCTGCAAATGAATGGAACCGGCTTCCTAATTCTTGATTGTTTGGTGCTATAAACAATTTTCAAATTGAAAAGTTCCTTACGGAACTTTCTCATAATAGCATAACTTCTTTAAATATTTCGATATTCTACATGTTGGCTTCTTATTAAAGTGGTTCCTTATAAAAAGACCGTACAGACAGACAGGTCCGATCGAATAATTTCCTAATCTTGCAACATGGAGGAGCATGACGTAAAACTACACAAACAATCACAGACCCATTTGTTATTTAGGATTATCCAATGTTTAATGATCAAAGGGCTTTAGATAAATATTGACATATTGTGATCTCGCTTCGTCCCTAAAGCCTGGTACTCACTGCGAGTTTAAGTGCGCGCGCCCTTGAGGATTTAACTTAAACGCTAGTGAGTACCGTAGTGCGTTTAAATTCCTGAGGGCGCGCGCTCGAAAAAAAGTTAAACACATAGATCAAAACTTTTTGATCTTGGCGTTTAAAGTTCTGAAGTGCCGCGGAATGTAACACTTCATCACACGGAAAATGATTGATCAGCATGTGGTTGTGAACTTTTTTCCTACGGGACTCCCGCACATTTTCACTTATTACACAGATTTGCGTATCTGAATAACATTGTTAGAACTTGAGAGAGACACATGTAGCAATATGGCTTGCAATATCAATGTATTGTCACTTGTTGACGAAGAGACATTGTCAGAAGCTGTTCGAAATTTTCCAGTGCTATACGATAAGTCCAAAAAGGGATACAAGGAAAGAGATGCTGAGAAAAATGCTTGGACAGAAGTGGCAAGGTCATTAGATTTCATCGAGAATTGGGATGATGCGAAAAATTTATTCGAAAATTTCAAAAAGCGGTACTTGAAAAAAAGAAATGTACAATATACAACTTTTTCTTCAAATTTTCTAGGCTCATCGCTGCTCTCAGTTAAAACCACGCGTTTAAAAATGTACATAGTGAGTATGCCTGCGGATTTAAATTCCACAGATAAACGCTCAAGGGCGCGCGCACTTTAACGCCCAATGAGTACCAGGCTTAAGAGGTCCCATTTGTCAATGTGATGGTTTGCACGTTCAGTTTCAACAGAAGAGTCCTAAACATTTGGTAAAATGAAGGCACCAGAATTGAAATACATTTGAAATTCGACAACTCGACTGTCAGGTTACTCAAACATTCGCTACCTCGAACAAATTTCAGTTTCCCATTAGAGCTATCGATTGTCGTCTGTAATCATGGTTTGTCGAGCATCTAATCGTAAAATTATACAAAACTAAATGAAGAAATCTGGTAATAAACGACGACGATATGAATTGAGCCACTAGTGGACACAGGTAAAGATGCGAAAAAATCTCGTCATGAAAACTGATATTTTTAGGGTGTGGTAACAAAAAGTTTTCAACGGAGCCTCCCTCCCTGGCTCCTATGATCTTTTCGTTCCTCCCAAATAACTAGCCAGGTTGTGCGCCGTTATTTTGTGCAGAGTAAAGGGCAACACCGCCCTAGATTAGCAAAAACTGTTAACGAGAACGGTAAATTGTCCGTTGAAGTACTCATGAAACAAACACATAAAAAGTTAAGTTTACGAATAAATTATTGTAAATATGATCTGCATTCTAATTTTTTTCAAGACATCTGGGGCGACTGTTTTTCCATGGGGTCACACAAGGAACAGAATGTATTACGGAGGGCCCGGCTAAAAGTCTGAATTCAATTCTAAATAATATCGGTTGTCCTTTGCATATAAATGAGTAGAAAACAACTGCAAAATGATTGCACCTTTGTTGTAATTTATTCTTATTTCGTAGTCTCCAGTTAACATTTCAAGGGCCGATCAGGGTTGGCCAAAGGGCCATATGTGGCCCACGGGCCAAGCAATGCCCAGTTCTATCTTAGGGGTACTTTCTCGATCCTTCTAACACGTGTTCCTGTTCAGCCTGAAATTTTACTTTGAACTACTCAGAAATGGCCTTCCCTTTCTTATACGGTTTGAATAGAGAGAGGAATCTCACCCAGTTTACTTTAACTTGCTGACACAGCTCATCCAACTTCCTTATATCTGACTGATTCTTAACATCCCCACCAGAAAAGGATTTCCAACCATTCCTTTTCCAAGTTGAAATCCAATTTGTGGCACCTAAGTCAGAGATGAAAACAACATAAACATCTGGCATATAGCTCTCAAAATCCATATCCAAAAAGTGGTTCTTTACAAAGCCACTGACAACCTGCAAATACTACTGTACAAAGATTGATATCAATTGATTATAATTCCTTCTGGGTACAGAACACAAAAATTTCCCTCTCCGAAAAATTTCAAACACGCTCGATATGCGTGATTGACGCAACTCAGACCAACAACTGGATCCATATCTTGGCATATTCATTTCGACTACAATGCTAGCGTTTTATACACTGAGAAATATCAGTTGAAAAAGGCCTTCAGCAAACGTCTGGTTCTGTCTGCTTTTTACAAGGCCATCTTTCTAATTAGTATTGAAGATGAATTTATTCGACGTGTGCAAAAAATTGTTTTAGCTTCGTCTTGTGAAATTATACTCCTACAAAATCATACATTTACTTATATGCTTGCTTAAATTATGTATTTATATTATGTATTTGTATTTGTACTTATATTTGTATGCTTATGTGACTGTTCCATCAATAAAGAGAAGTTAAGAATCATTTCATGTCTGACTTTCGTGTTCCATTTCCAGGGAGAGAGGACAGACATATGAACATACATTCTATTTCAATACGGATGGAATTATAAGATGGCGTCAAACGTTTCTGCTATACATCATAGAATAAACGACCTGCACTTACAGTTAATTGTATACATGCTGTCTGTCCTGATTTCAATCTCGGTCATGTTATCCATCTTGGCTCTTTCCAGTGCTCTTATAGCAGCCTTTTTCAAAAAAACAACAAATCAAAGTCAATAAATGTGTACATCTATAGCATTCATCCATAGATACACACTTTTTCTATAAGAATATCTATAGATAGAAATTATTCGCTGAGCCTCAATATTCTTAATTTTCTTCTATATTGAGCCTAAGAATATTCCTACAATATTCCTAGATTTAAGTGATTTTCACCATTAATACTCGCATCGACTATATTCCTAAATTACAAAAAGTGTATGATTGATACTTTTCCAGGAGTTGCTAATTTGCATCATAGTACAATGACTCCCAAACCAGATTAGTGAAGATCACACTTACTTGGTATTCTAAAGAACACTCAAATTGTCAGCAAAATATCCAAGCCTTCATGAAGCTTGACTCTTTCATTACTCTTAAATTATTCTTAAATTTCTGTAAATTCGAGCCTTAATATTCCTATAGACTATATTCCTATAAAAAAAGTGTGAATAGTCTGTTGATACTACAGAACTTCACTAAAAAATGTGTATTTATTCGTAAATACTGGTAGAAAGTAAATCTCTACATATTTTATTCTTTCCTACATTTCTTCATCCGCTGATAAGCTCATGATTTAGTTCTTTCGTTCAGCCATTATTTAGTGTTTATTCAATAATTCAGCAAACAATCAAGTCATTAATATTTCCTATCCATCCATGCTTTGGCTATCTAAGGCTCTCTTTCACTTTTCACAAATAGTCTCCAACTTTTAGTCTTCATAACTCAGACCACAATTAATTACTAGCATGAGAGCAAAGGATGAAACAGTTCAACGTATGTTACATTCAATTCAGCTCTTTGGTTTGTCTGATTGCCTTTCAGCCTCTCTGATATGTTTCTAGAAAAACATTACCACGTATGTAATACAATGTCCGCAATATAGGCATACATAAAAAAGCTGACTCGTGTAAGCATCCGTCACTTACAGATATACTTTAAGTGATGAGCTCGAACGAACCAACTGTTGAAGATCAAAGGTAATGGTTAAAGTTTTAGCAAATATCATGAAATGGCACTTTACAACAGGCAAGGAGTCTGTGATTGCAGCACGGGCAGGGAGGTCCATTCTGAACCGGTGATACTATGCGAGTTGACTGGATAGATTAGAATATAACAGTAAAAATTCTCAAATTCAACGAAGCATCGCTATAGAAACAGTTATATTTGGAAAATATTCAACTAATATCAAGTAAATAAGTAATAGGGTGTATGTATTAATTGCCTGTCGATCCTAATCGTTGCTTATTTTCAAACAACAACACAGTTAATCGTTGCTAATTTTCAAATATCAACAAATCCGAGCGAGTCGTTTAGGTCTTGTTTGACACACAAGTTGCTGTGCAGCAAAAGACCAACTCCGGATACCCCGCTCTGGAAGCATATCGCAACTGAAGGACACAAGAGCATAGATGCTGTTGGAATTAAGAAGATAACTATTTTTAAGCTACCATTTTATTGTCAACCGACTGAACAGAAATTGATAATGATAATGGAAATAATCTTTTGCCTAAAATACTTTGAGTTATACTAATGCAGGTTACTTAACCTTCTGTACCCTGGAAACGCTAAAAGCTGTTGACTATCTGGATCTACCGTCTACTTCCTTCGAGAAACTAGGCTAGATACATCTGCAAGACAAATAGAGCGAAAAATGGGCCAAAATAACAACAGAATGGATCTTAAGACAGGGAACGATAGCTAGACGAAGACCGAAAAGAAGATGACCGAATGAAATTGAAGACAGAGCTGGTAAAAACTACAGGAGAAGAACGCAAGACTGAGAGAAGTGGAGGAAGCTGTAGAGCCCAGCATTGGCATAAACGGTTCTTGATGATGATTATGTCGATGGTGATGACAATGATGATGATAGTGATGATGATGATGTTTGAGAACGCTCCAGATTTAAGAGGGATGCTAGCCAATACTATCGCAGTACTTCGCAAGCAATGCTTCAGCTTCAATTGCACTTGCAGCTTAACTCGGTAAGAGCCAAGAAAATCATCCCTAGGAAGGAGGACAATAAATCTGTCGAAAATTTCCATTTACTTGCTGTCTCGAAGCGCCTCCTTTACTCTTATGCTCATTGATGATAGAAGAATGGCCTAAATTATGAGTATAACTTATGATATTTCTCTTTCAATCATTGTTAGTTCACATTGACGTACATTCCTCCATTTCAAAATGAGGTTCAGAAATTGATTCACTAATACTTTCATAAAATTAACTTCAGTTGGTCTGAAACCCTTCTTATGTTAAAATCTATTGGTTAAATTAATTTGTCATACTAGAGACGCAGGTAGACAACCAAATATGAAGAAGCACATTTTTCACATAACCCTCATGCCGTATGCGTATGATACTGTAGAAGAAATCAGTTTATGGTGTAACATGACGCAGATTTATGACATGAAGATTGTTAACTGCTCAAATGAGTGGTAATTTCTCCTTGTTGACTTCTTGGAAGGTCTGCGCGATTTTGAAACAAGAGATCTAACAAGGTTTCTTAACAACATCTAAGGACCCGTTAGCACTGCTCCGTTTTTTGATAATAACGGATCTGTCTAGCTCTGTTTCTGGCTTTGCGTTCAAATTAATCCACTACAAAAACGGAGCTAAATGAAAACGATGACATAAAATGGAGCTAAACGAAAACAGAGGTAAACAAAAACGCAACTCTGTAGTGTGAGCACATAAAATGGAACAATGTGAAAACGCTACCAACAGCAGCAAAGATAAAAAGAAGCCGTTAAACAGAGGTATTTTTGAGGATAAATTTGAACGACAATTGATAGATATTCGTTTTTGTTTGAAAACGGAGTAGTGTGAACAGAGGAGAAAAACCCCTCTGTTTATGGGAGTAAAAACGGAACAAAACGAAATCGGAGTAATGTGAGCTGAGAAGAAAAACAGCTCTGTTTATGGGAGTAAAAACGGATCAAAACAAAAACGGCGTAATTTGAGCATGACCTAAATAAGCTATAACTGACTTGATCTAACCTGCTATCACCTTCACCCCAATACACACCAATTCCTGCGTGTGCCTTTCTGCGTCCATTGGCATAGCAACCACCATCGGTGTACACAACAGGTGTGTTTGGTGATGACGCTTGACTGCTGACCATTTGTGACCCGTATCCTGAACAGTAAGTCGATGAAAACCAACAGTATGGGATATTGAAAAGTTCATGATCCGTTTGTACCATACATTAGAAAGACTGGCTTGCAAAAGTGTATAGAAATGAAAAACATATATGGGGAGTTGCATGTCATGGAGAGTATATCAAGAATAGAAGGGATGGGTGATGGTTATCTGTGATGAATGCTAACTAGGGTTGTGACTTTAAGTGACAGGAGAGAAACTATACTGGGCGTTAAGTTTGGGGTCATTATGGCCATAAAGAGTGGGACTACACTAGGGTCAAGAGTGAGACGATACTTGGTGCAAAGATTGCTACAATATTGGAATTAAGATTGCAAAAGCTAACAGGTAATAAGAGTGGGATTATGCTTGGGAATAAGAGTAGAGTTTTAAGACTAGAATTAGCCTGGGGTCAAACGTGGGATTCAATACTGAAAGTTGAGGGTACAACTATACTAGTTGTTCAGTCAGGCCACTCTTGTCCAACAGTACAGTCCATGTATCATTACATAATAATATTGCCTATTAGAAGAGGGAATTCATGGAGAGGGGTTATTGACTTAGGGGAGTATAATATTAACATAAAGTAGAAAGATAAAGTTGATTCGTAGCTTTTAGTAGTCCTATTCAAAACTGAAAGAAATGCATGCAAATGATTTCCAAGCCAAACACATACCTCTTTGTAGATATGATGATTTTGCTTTCCTATGTACATTCCCAACAGCTGATTCTTCCTAGCACAAAACAGTATATAACTTGATTCATATATTCTTTTCTTATTTATCAATGTTAAAGCTGCTTAAAATAATACAATATTTTGATACTCTAGGATGATCATTGAAGGTATAGATATGACGTTTCATCTGGCTCTGGTAATGAAGGCTCTTAACAATGTCATCAGTGTAATAATTTTCTTTCTAAATACTGGAATTCATCTCATAAACTCAATAACAATACCTTATCATAAATACAACTTGATATATAAGCTATAAGTAATCCCACTAGGAAATGTATTTCCCAAAGTTTGGGATTATTATTCCCCTAAGCTGAAAACAAGTCATTTGTAAATACCTCCAGTATGTGCATAATGTTGGGACTAACAGTTCATAATGAAACAATCAGTAGCAATGCAAATTGATTGATTGATTGATTGATTGATTGATTGATTGATTGATTGATTGACTGATTGACTGACTGATTCATTCATTCATTGACATGGTTGCCACAGAAAATGAAAAACAAACTTCCCTGATTTTCCCCTGGCTTTTCTAAAAGGGGATGTGTCAGCCACCACAGACTAGGAGGACTGTAGCAGGGTAAATGCACTAAGAGCCAAGATTTTTGTGGCCACAACCATTTTACTGCAAGTTTGTTGACTATCCTACCATTTCAGGGCAATAGTGAGCAATAAAAGACATGATAAGAGTGTGATAATGACAAACTCTAACCCAAAAAGCAATTCCCTGACTTTTTCTTGACTTATATGATTTTCCAACATTTCCCCCTGACTTTCCCAGGTTTTCACTCACTTTCTTAAAAAGTGAACATTTTCCTAAGTTTTCCAGGTTCTGTGGCTATCCTGATTGATTCATTGATTAATTTTTGATTTGATTTAAATCCTACTGGTGCTATTACTATTAATGCAACAACAACACAATAAAACATAGAATAACATGATAAAATACAAATAATGAAATAACAAACAAAACACAAGAGCATTGCAATAATTAAACTAGTAAGCAAATGTAGAATTCTTGAGGAGCATCCTAAATAGGTAAACTAACATCTTCGCAAATAGTAAAACAAAATGTTAAAAACAAACCAACTGCATCAAAACAGCAACCCTGATAGAGAAAAATTATTCCTGGGTGGACAAAAGTTGAACATGCTGATTGACTGAGTTAACTTTTGCTTGATGGGAAGACAAGAACTTGTCAATATACTAAGTAGAATGTGATGCAATAACCAAGATGATGCGGGTCTTCAGTAGAAAAAAGAAAACTACCTACTCTCATAAAGGCTAAAGCCTCCTCTTTTGTCTTGAATTTCTTGAATCTTGCACCACTATATCCATCAACTTGCTCTTTGCATTCACCCCTTGATCAACAGAAAGAAATATGAATGCCGAGCAAGAAAACAAGAATTCCACTATGAGTGATTTACAAGATAACCTGGGTTACTAAAATTTCTATCTTAGTTGGCTTGCTCACCATATTAAAAGAATTCAATATCAGCCTATCATCAAGTGCACTTTGTATGTAGGAGACTGATGTCAACTTTGCCTAATACTATACAATAGCAGAAGTGGTATAGTATATAGAAGTGGTATCAAGACTAATTACAATACATACATGCTCTTCTTTTTGTAAGAAATAAATGTGTAAGAAATAAATGATCTCACTTCAGCCTTGATGTTTCTCGATACTTTGTCAAATCCAGCCTTAAATGTTTCTTAAGTGTTACTTAACTTTCTTAAAATCCAGCCTTAAATCTTTCTTAAGTGTTACTTAACTTTCTTAAAATCCAGCCTTAAATCTTTCTTAAGTGTTATTTAACTTTCTTAAAATCCAGCCTTAAATCTTTCTTAAGTGTTACTTAACTTTCTCAAAATCCCTATAATGACAAGGCAACTATGAGAATAGAAATAAAATTTTTAGCTACTACATTTAAGATATAGATCTTATTTGTATTTTGTTTCCATGTTAACAAAAATTGAAAGACATAATAGGGTGAGGCATAAAGGTGTAAAAAGGTGAGTCCCATGTATGATTCTGTATATTCAGGGGGTGCCAATTAGAGGGACACTTATCCTGAGCTGCCAGCATAGTGAGGTAGGGTGGCCAGTTCCTTTCCTCATTGCCTTTAACTTCCCCAGCGTTGCCACCAGGTGCCCATTTGCTGTTGGGTGGACAGCAGGCGAACATTCCAACTATGATCCGAGGGCACAGCTTGAACCATCAATGTTTTGCTCATCAGTCAAGTTCTCTAACAACTTGGCCACTCGCCCATGGGTGTGGCATACTTGTCTAATTTGAATTCACAGGATAAATTTTGCAAGATGATAATTATAATGAAGAAAAATTGCTGTTCAGTACAGAATTATTCATTTTTCATATTTGTTTCACATTGACACATTTTAAGTGCACACCTCAGAAAAACTGCACACTTCAATATCTGACTTTTTGCTCATATCTTACTTTTCTGATTTTGTTGCAAAAGGCTTTACTCTGCAATTCAGCTACTGTACATGTCCTGTATTCCTCAGTGCCTGACTGTGGAATATGGCCTTTTTCAAAAAGATCTCCAACGTGCATAAGCAAAAAGTCAGGTGTGCAAGTGTGCACTTGATCTCAGGTGTGCACTTGCATTACCTGCTTGAGTCTTGGCCTAGAAAGTATATCCAGTGTATTTGTTTTCTGCTGTTTCTCACCATGAGTTGCGGCCTTTCAACACCTTACCATACCCATTTCGGGTGTGCATTATCATTTGCGACAAAAAATCTCGAGTTTGCAGTTGCCAAACTCTGCAGTGTGGTCGTTGCGTCCTCTCCGTTTATTTTTTGTAAAACGTACACAAAACTTACGTCACGCTGTCATTTCAACAATATTTTTGCACTTACCAGGTTCTGTAGATACCACATTGTCTTCCAGATCTAACTGCATAAAACATGTCAACTAGTGCTGGTTTCAAACATCTAATCTTCAAATATCGTCTAACCATTTACACCAATTGCATGCAGTTAGGCCTAACTTCCACGCCCTTAGCATCCTCGATCTGATTCCGAAGAAAGGGTTCCATGACAGGGATCCCAGGAAAAAGCAATTTTATAACGGAAATGCCTCCTTCTACCCCAAATGGGAGAAGAATGTCAACCATCTCCAGTAGGGTGATTTCCTCTTCATAATCACGCATACGTTATATAGTATTCCAGCAGTAGAGCTGAAGTGACTGGATCTCAGTACCATAGTCAATGACGATGATGAGAATCAAAAAATGTACTGTATGTACTTCTCAGCCCCCCCCCCCCCCATCTAAAAGTCGCTCTGTGGCCAATGGCAGTTATATTGATTATGCTTGTGATGATGATGATGATGATTGTGATGATGATGATGATTATGATGATTATGATGATGGAGGCGATGATGATAATGATGGTGGTGATGATAATGATGATGATGATGATGATGATGATGATGATGATGATGATGATGATGATGATGATGATGATGATGATGATGGAGGCGATGTTTGAAGCCCTCCTTGTGGTGGTGAGCGGGCACAAAGACGCTGCCCCTATGTTGATAGCAATCCATTTCGCAACGATGCAGAATTGAGGCAGGAAAATCATGCTCAGTAGCTTCAGACTGCAGTTCTGCAAAGAGATGTACAGATGAAAACCGACAAGATGACACAATTCATGACACACTGCGCTACTGTAACATCCAAGGCGCATTTACCCCCTCTACCCCAGACTCTCATCACAGAATAGATTCTGTGCTCTCGTGCATGCTGGATTTGTGCGGTAGGGGGTCATTGATGAAAAGTTAATCTGATGATAATATTCAGGTAACAAGTTGATGATAAGTCGACTACACTGCGTATGAGTAAAAAGGTCGCTTAACAAGAGGAATATTCATGCCCAAGGGCACGACGAGTCAGCGCATTGCACAGTTACTTGTCATCACATGTAGCTGCTTCGATGATGAAAGTGCATGAAAGCCAGCAGGTAAGGGAAGAAGTTTTATCTCATTTCCTAGTCATGGAGCAATAGATGACCGTTGCTTGAAATGTCCAATTGCTTCCACGATATACCATTTTGTTGACAAAGACATTGGTGAGTATTCGTTTTATGCATGCGTTTGCACTTTATAGAATGTGCTTCACATGTTCAACGATACATTGATAACGGAAACCGCTCTTCCATTTCCAAATCAAAACGACCGGCCTACGACCTTGCAATTGCAGAGACATTGTATGTCGTAGTGATCCATAAATTTTATTTAAGGTGTAGCAGTTTTGCAGTGAAATCTACGCTCTGTTTATTACATAGAAATAAACGCCATTGTTCGCCAGTACTGAAACTTTCTTAGGCCCCGCTCACACTATTCCGTTTTTGAAAACAGTTCTGTTTAGCTCCATTTTTGGCTTTGCGTTCACATTAGTCCGACCCATAACCGGGGCTAAATGAAAACGATGATAAAAACGGAGCTAAACAAAAACGAAACTGTGAACGTAGCCTTAGCTTTTTAATGATTTTCAGTATTCGATTTGTGTAAGGACAGACACTTCGCAAACATAACACTGTACTAAGAACATAGGTTTACGAGGGACATGTCCCCCAAGTTTTCGCTAGGAGCAATTTTTCGATTCGTCTAAATTCGTGTAGAAAATGTTTGAGGAGGTGGGAGGCTTCGAGAAATGTGTAGTTCATTGTTATGTAGTGAAAAGTGTTGCCCATTAAAGACCCCTAGCCTGTTATGGCTGGCACCGCCCCTGTTTGTGATATGAATTGCTTGAATATTGGGATTGTATAGGGGTTATCAACTGTCTTAGGGTTATACATCCTGTACCGAACTTTCTCAGCTTTTTGAGCGGCCGAGCACTACTCTGTTATTTAGAACCACGTTCTTATTGAAAAGCGTGTATTGTGTAAGTCAAAACTTAGAAAGGTGAACTAAATCTGGTATCTTTTATAGTTGTGTAAGAGGACCCATCATGGCTGGGTCCGACGTAATAGAAAATATTTTTAATTTTATGCTTTCACTTAATTTGTATTTTTTGAAAAGCAAATCCTTAACTAAACTTTGACAGAATCTAAACCAACAAGCATACTGATTATAAATGTACGAGATGTTAATCCATTTACACTTTTGTATGCAAAAACTACTGCTTGTCTTCGTCTTTCCGATTGCAACGATGGCCAGTGGCCTGAAGAAGATTTCAATAGGGGACAAGGGTCAAAAGGCACGGAGAGTTTTTGAGCATCGCCCTTTAGACATTCCTAACTGCTAATGTCCGACCAGTGCGATCAATATGGCCGCCGCCGCCGCCCCCCCCCCCCAGGATTTTCTCATCAAATTTACATGAACCTCAAGGTCTATCTTTGGGAATCATATTTTAGTTAAATGCTTTTATTTATTCAACTTTTTTTCTGGTCTTTTATTTTATTAATGTATATATATACTTAGAAAGTAATGTAGTTACGTTAAAACAGGGCAGTTTTGTAGACCAATTTTTAGTATAGACTTTACCGTGTATAGAGAATTTTTTACTGAGCTGAATTATATGAAATGAAACAGGGGGAGGGGGATAGTCCATACATTTTAGGGTTCTGTTATTGGTTTTTTCATTTCGATCTAGGTTTGCAAACTAACTTGAATATTACAATTAATTGCAAATGCCGTTGTCTCAACAATTTTTCAAATGGATGATTCAGTTTTGAGTCCCACCTAACCTAAAACTTTGCACGTACAGTAGGCCTACTGGATATACCCAATGAAGTAGCGTACTTTGTTGCAGGTGACAAGTGGAATCCGAAGAAGCATAGTTTGTGAACAAGATCTACTGCTATAAGCAACAAGTGCTGAACGCAGAAAGCTACTAAATGATGGAGAAGGGTTCCACACGCTTGAAATTTGCGTTTAGAGATGCAGTGGAGAGACAAGATTACACTACACTGAAATTACTTATGACAAACAGCGTTGGTGCTGCTCAGATACGTAAAATAATAGCGGAGGAGGAATTTGATGGGTTCACTGCCTTGCAACGGGCGTGCTTGGTGCAGAATAAGGAGATGGTCACACTGTTTGTGGACCATGGAGTTGAGATTGACCATAGAGGAAAGTACGGCTGGACAGCACTGCATGCGGCCTCCTTTGCATGCAAACCGGAGAATGACATTTCTATTGTGTTGTTGCTATTAAATTCATGCGCGAATATTACCGCGCGAGATGACCATGGATGCCTGCCTATAGATCTTGCGGAAAACAGGAACGTAAAGGATGCTCTGTTGATGCGAATGGATGAGAAGGGCCATTCCGAGCTTGTTGATATGTATAGAAAGCTGAAGTGCCCAAGGACCAGCGCCAAATACGATATTGTTATGAAATGGGTGGAGGAGGGTACCAGAGTGGCGGCAGAACGTGAAAATAAGGAAAATAAAAAGGAACAGTCACATCGCAGTAAGTCCTTCTCAGTACGAAGCATGGGCTCTAGCTATTTTTATACAACTTGCGAACAGAGAGAGCAGTTTTTGTCCGATAAGCCAGTATTTCGAAGAGACAGAGAACTAGGTAAGAAACGAATAGCATCATGGAACATTAAAAGCAAAAGGGATTCTGGGATATCGTTAGACAACTCAGATAGTTTCACATATGTTTGAGTATAAAGAAAGGAAAATCCGAGAGACTATTAATGTTTTCGTTGCCAACGAGGGCGGTTGACGCCCCGCTAGATCTTACGGACGTGATAAATGATAAATATATTGTACGTAGAGGCATGAGTGCACAGTATCTCACGTTAACGATATCGGCAGTATACATTTCCAGCAAGACCTTGCCCTATGTGAGGGATAGGTAACTTCCTGCCCCCATGTAAAGTTTTACGAGGCCAGTGGACCTCAAGGACTTTAGCTATTAATTTGATTAAAGGAAATGGAAGGAATGTTAACTGCCCAATGAATCTGCTCATACCGTATTGTAGTATGCTACTGAAGCCCTTTTAAATGCATGCTAATTTTGCATGGTGCATACTACAGCAACCAACACAAATGCTTCAAGTTGCCAGTGCTTTTCTTATTATTCAGTGGGGTCTTGACAGGAGGCCAGAGGGGCAGATGTCCGCCTGAAATAGATACTGAAACATGCTAACACATTGGTCCAGCCTGGCCAGATTCAGCATAGCCTGTCCTGTCGGGATACTAGATAGGGTAGATCTAGCTTTAATGGGTTATGAATTGGGATATACAGAAGGTCTGCTCTCTATAACCAAGTAACAGTTACCCATATCAAGCCTAGTTTAGTAGGCTGGAGCCTGCTGCAAGATATGAAAGGATTGCAGATTATAGTACATTAATTTCATGTAGTAAACTACCAGAAGTAAGCTTCATGCCAAAGTATGACAAGAGTTCTGTAGTGTGTTTACAACCAGATTTTATTATGTCCATGTAGACTGCCTGTGTTTGTGGGTTATGCGTCCGATCAAGAGTTTGCTCTGTAAGTAGAGTTCATTCTCAATACGCAACAGGCCTTCAGCCATACATTTCTCTTATCTCAGTCTATATGTATGCCGTGTTGCATTGTCTACTAGAGCGAGATATCTTGTGAGACCTAGTAAAGCAAGAGGGCTCGCGAGTAGGCCTGTAGTATGTAATTTCTGAGACTTTTTCCCATTTAGCATCAGCTTGTAGCTAAAATTTTCACTCATAAGAATGCTTAAGAGTTCCTCTACTATTTGCATGGAAAGTGAAAATTTCAGACTTTATCCTACAGAAACACCCCCAGATTTTGACATTTATTGGATATGAAAAAGCTAGATAAAATCGGGTTTCACCAACGATTTTCAATTTCAAAACATTCATTTATGAGAGTTTTTAAGATCGTACTGATTTAGGCCGGTGTTAGCAATCTGTTGCGTACTTAACAGGTAAGGTATGCACAGTGATTAGTAGAATTTGCGTAAGCGTACCCCTCTGTTATACTAATGGACGTGATTAACCATATTCATATCTCACAAATAACGTTTTGCACAGCAATGGATTCCTTTATCTATTGTGTATTCTTTGGTCTCTAACAAACCGGGGAGGGGGGGGGTGGAATAAACGGGAAGGATGGAAAACATTTTTAAAAGTAGTAGATGGGGGACTGGAATAAACGGGAGGGCTGGAAATTTCTCAAAATATATGTCTGATTAGTTGTAAAATGGAAAGATATAGAAACAGTATCAACAGAATGCACATACGAGCTTCCGAAATCTTAGCATCACTTAATTAAAATCATCATGAAATTATCCCATGAAAATGCTTCTGTATATAGCATATTTCATGTCTGCCACGCGCTGGTTCCCAAAATTAATAAGCAATGAGGTTCTAATAAGCTCCAGGGGGTTTGAAAAATTCAAAAAATTAATAAACGTCCCCCCCGTTTATTAGAAAGCAAGAGAAACCTGTGTTGTTTTTTGTCTCGTGTGTTTCATCGTGTAACTTTTTGCGGAGGAGTACCGTGCAACCTCGGTCCTTGTCTTACGCAGATTAGCAAACAGAAAGCCCAACCAAAAATCTCGTGTCGTAATCTTTCCAAATTACAAAACGATAGGATATAGGGGCGAAATTCATTAAAAGCAAGGAAGATTCCCAAACTTTTTGATCATACAAGAATGGTCTCACAATTTACTCTGGTTCATCCTCGTCACTTGGCATCTCATCTGGGCTATCATCACCAGCTACTTCTGCGTTCATTTTCTCCAGTTGGGCAAGCTGCTTAGAAAACTCTGCCTCATCCGTGTCCGTGACAACTTTTGGCTAGAATAAAGTCAATAATGTATAACCCTCTATGTAAAACCTGACTAAAGTAACCGGTACTATTGTAAAAAACGACTTAAAGGTGCGACTGTGTGCTGAAGTCAGTTGAAATAACACGCAGAAAGAAAATACATTTTGTCTATTTTAAATTTTTCAAGTTTGTGCTTTGTGTAAACGGATGTTAACACATAAGCTAGAGTCAAACATTAAGGCTTTGCAACCTCCTCGGTAAAGCTATAATTATTCGGTAAGCCATTCTTTAAAATAGATGGGAATCAATGATTGGAATTGACTCAATTGTTCTATGTTATCAAAAATTTAGATTATTGTAGTCATTGGCTGTGCTGCGTAAAAATTTGAAAAATTTCAGGAGCCAGCAACATTGGCTAAAAGACATTGAAAATGAGTGAACGATTCCAATACGCTTCCACCTTGGTGGACAAACGCTATAAAAATGCAGTGCACAGGTAAACATCAACTTGCTGAAATGCACGCAGGTAATGATACCCTCATAATTAAATAAAACAAGTTGATACATCTATCCTTCATCCTACAAATCACCTATGATATTCAACAACCTGGCATACATTTTATTCAAGTAGAGGTATAATACTACATATAGTATCGGTCACCAGTTTGTTTTTGCAGGCCTCGTAAATTTTAGTCAACACATCAACTTACCTCCATCTTAACACTAAACTGTCCTTTGCTTCCAGATATTGACTCTTCTATGGCGTTTATAGCTTTCTTAAGGGTTTCAATTCCTAACTCACGTTCCAGCGTTGTCGTGGTAACAACGTACACAGGAGGTGCAATCAGATTAATCTAAAACACAAATGCCAATGTTAACAAAATCTTAGGTTTCTACCGATGGAAGCTGACAAACTACCGCTGCAACAGAACACCAAACATTTCCTACACTTCCTGAAAACACCAGATAAAGCGCACAACTACGGGGCGAGGAGTCCTGGGGGTCTAGATCCCTTCCCTTTTCCTCAAAAAGGCAAAAGTGCAGTTCTTCTTTGAGAGTTTGGAAACTATCTATTGTATATTTGTTAAGTAAGTCTGTCTATAATCTTTGCTACACTTAAAAGCAACGAAATTTTGAAACTTACCGTACGATTTCTTTTTATTTCTAACTATGAAAAATACGATTTCAAGCTACATTCTCTTTAGAGAGTGTCTAGCGAGCCCTAATTTGCTGATTAGAACCCAGCTCTAACAAATTCTTAGTTGCGTGCCTGCAGATATACGTCAAAAGCTCCCTTTAGAATGGCTATAGTTTTGCACAAAAATTACTCCAATTAGGACTAACATCCTGGAAAAAGGCATACCGTAGAAGACATACAGTAGTGTACCACATAAAAGAAACAAAACTTGTAGAAACGCAGGCCCTGATTTTCAGAAAGCTACCACCCAAGTAAAAGAAACTCTTGAAGGTCTCAAACAATGGTTGTTTCTTATTTAAATTTTGTACATACTAATCCCTTGAAAAACATGGTTTTTCTAGCAATAAACTTTTCCCTGATTTGAAGAAAATATCTTATTCTGTCAGAAAAACATCAGATTTAAAATTGCAAGAGCTGGTTCATGTATACAGGATATGAACTACTGTCTATTCCATGTTGTAATATATATATATATATATATATATATATATATATATATATATATATATATATATATATATATATATATATATATATATATATATATATATACATTTATATATATAAATATTATCAAATCATTATAAATTGCACTGTATCATTGTATGATGTAATACTAATTTGCAAAATATTAAACCTATATTATACTATATTAAAGGATAGTATATCACATTTATACTATTATATTTATACAATATTAAATTATATTAATTTCTATTATATTATACTATACTATATTATATTATATTATATTATATTATATTATATTATATTATATTATATTACATCATTCCATATTATATTATATCAAATTACATTATATTACATCATATCATGTTATACTATATCATATCAGATTATATTATATCATGCTATATTATAACAAATTATATTATATTATTCTATATCGTGTAATAGTATATTATATTGTATTATATTGCATCCTAATATATTATAGTATACTACTTATATTTATTATTTTCTAGAAAACATTGCTTTAGATCATATCTGGTAGTAAACATCTTCAAACCACAGTCAAAAATAGAGATTTCCATCACCCAAACATTTGCAACCATCTAATTTCTTTTGGGTGGGTACAAATTCATGAGCCAATTGGGTGAATATGAATGATTTGATTCTAATTTTCTTATTCAAAAACTGGAGCAATAAAGGCTGCTCCTGGGCCAGATTTTGCATACAAGGTGAGGTCCACCCATTTTTACATTTGAGAGACTTTCACAAAAGGCTAATAATGAGCCAATATCCAATCATATCATAAAACTATACCTTTATTGGCAGTTCTTCAGTTGAAAATTTCAGGCCCTCTTTAAGGGCTGCTTTTACAGCATCAATACCTTCATAGGCATAACAAGCTACTTCAATGTCAGACCTGACTTTTACTGCTTGTGGTGTCATACGTCTTTTAATATCAGTTAGGAGAACATCCTTTGTCTTTTCGTCCAATTGGCAGTCATCAAGAATTGCTGGCTCACTAAGTAGTGGAATTAAAACAAATTTAAAATGGTGAGATTAAATAATGTATTAGTCTTACACTCAAAATGAAATTTCTATGACCAACCCTATATAATATGGGATTTCAGCTATTTGTCAAACAAATATGACACTGCTTTCTAAAACCATAAGAATTATTGTTTGAAGTGGACAAGTTAGAACAGGCAAAGCTACTTGCATATAATGGAAGTTCCTTCTTGGCAACATAAACAATTTATAAACAGATGCATAAATAATGCATTATTTTACCACCAAAACTTAACTACTTAAGTATAGAAATTAGAAACTCATCATTTTCTGAAATCTGGCTTGAACATCCAAAGAGGATGCCTTGAAACAGGCCTCTACATATGGATTTTAGCTGGAAAATCAACCATTGTGCTTGTGGTGATATCTCACAGTGAAGTATGTGATTTATTTCCATCAGTTATTGCCAAGATGCATAATCTGGCTAATTTTCAAGAATGGGGCATATGATGAAATACCCACAATGTCTCATTAAGACCTGTGCTGGGGTGAACATGAGCAATCCTAATTGCTTTTGTAACCTAATTTTTTGTAACAATTTTGTAATACTTGTGTCTTAAAGTGTAAGTCTTATGGCTATTATGTATTTCCATGCTCCCTTTGCTTTTGTATTGTAAGTGTTTATTTTTGTAAATTTTATGAGAATAAAACAAATCCTTTGCTGTAAACTGAGAGGCCTGCCCTTAGAAGTAGTTGGTAATTGGGTATACATATCACTGAAGCAGCAGGCTCTGAAGACCAGTGAAAAAAGTAGAAAATGGGGCTTCAAAATCATTGAAGGAGAAAGGCAAAAGTCGCAGGAGAGTCTACTGGACCAAAAGTGAAGATATGAAACTGGTTGAAAGCTAGTGGCAAAAAGCAGGGACCACCTACATACTATTGAGTGCCATATGCTGTGCTGTGTGTACTCTTTTATTTGAATAACTTGGCTAACTTTTTATGAAAAAGTAGCTCCAACTACAATTGACCCCACAGATTAATAACTTGAATATAATTCAGAAAGCAATTATGAGACATGTGACTGATAGAAGGCAATGTTTTGAGACAAATTTTATGGGACAGGTATTTGCTATATGACATATACTACTAGTTCCCCTCATCCAGGATATTAAATAAATCTGGTTATATTCATTCCTTGTGTGTGTGTGTGTGTGTGTGTGTGTGTGTGTGTGTGTGTGTGTGTGTGTGTGTGTGTGTGTGTGTGTGTGTGTGTGTGTGTGTGTGTGTGTGTGTGTGTGTGTGTGTGTGTGTGTCTGTGTGTCTGTGTGTCTGTGTGTGTCTGTGTGTGTCTGTGTGTGTCTGTGTGTGTCTGTGTGTCTGTGTGTGTCTGTGTGTGTCTGTGTGTGTCTGTGTGTGTCTGTGTGTGTCTGTGTGTGTGTGTGTGTGTGTGTGTGTGTGTGTGTGTGTGTGTGTGTGTGTGTGTGTGTGAGTGTGTTAGAATAATGGCAGACTTTAATAGTGACTTTTCTTATAGTTTATTCTTGGGCTAAGACTACTAGTCACAACAATACTGCTATAAAGTGCTATCATGATGGCGATCCATAGAGGACAAGATGACAGCTGATTATCTATACTTCAAACTGCTTGCAGTCAAAATCCCTATACAAATAATGCACTATTTATACTCAGGTGCATGTAGATCATCACTTTTAAATCAAGCATTGCATAAACAAACTCACTTAACAGCATGTTTGAAAATCTCATAAGAACCTCCAGTTGCCTTGTATTTTTCATCAAAATACCAAGCAGTTTTTTCATAGAGCTCTTCCAATTGGTCATCACTTGAATACTCAAGGACTTCTGCCACGTGTCTAAGGATGCTATTAACCTATAACAAAATAGATATCATAAACATGACTATATCAAAAATTACTATATATCATAGTCAATTTATCTGCTATAAGTAGCAAAGACTGTCTCCAAACTAGCGCAAATCTTCAAGATAAAAAGGCCACAAATGCCCAACAACAAAATAATATACAAAACAGAATGGCATTTCTAAAGGCTACAGCAGGTGATGAGTTAAATTTTGAGAAACAATGCAACATCTGATTAAAGAATAAGGGCAGCAAAATCCTACTGTTTTGGCTTTGTTGAATTTATCTTCACATTTTTTCACTTCTTCTGGTGACACTCTTCTTTTTGATAAATCAATATATCCTAAAATATGATATTAAGAGCATAGTTTTTATAAAAATGTGTGGTGCATAATTTTGCTTAATGGTAAATACAATACTTGAATAGTTTGCTGGTACTACAGACTGGAATATTCCATAGCAAGGGTTCCCAACTAGGAGTGTCTACACACCCTGACCCTGAGGGGTGAGAGATCAGTCCAAGAGGTGTGATGAGCACCCATTGCAATGATAGGAACTTGATCTATATAATGCATATGGGGATTTTGCCACACTTAGCTCAGTCACTCTTGATACAAAGTCCATACAATAGCTCCTGATTTCAACTATACATGCAAGAAAATTTACAATAAGGGAGGGCTGCACTTGGAAACAAATTAGGCTGGTTTTGCACACACACAAATTGCTACACATTATTAACAAAACCAAAGGCTTTATATGCCAACATGCAACAAGAAGCAGCAAAATAGTGAATGAACAATAATGGGATGATATGAAAATGCACATTGAGGTATCTTAAATGCTATGACTGTACATAACTCATCAAGGAAATTTCCTCTTGTGTGTATGAGATCACAACAAGCTCTGCCATACTCTCCCAATTCTATTACTAAGTTGAAATCTGTTACTCTAATAAAACCTACAATTTGAAAGACTACTTGAAATGTATAGTTGTCCTGGAATATTGCCAGGATTTTTTGGCAATATGCAATATATCTTAATTACTAGTTTATGGCCACAAGCAGGACTTACAATTATATTTGAATATGCTTGCAGATTGTTGTCCACTGAGTGTAAATTTCTATGCTATAGAATTCGATTATTCTAGACATATGAGTCACATTTTTGCATCAACATCAAAATGAATACTATTGGTAAAGAGAAAAAGACCACGGTACAGCTTTTTCTTACTATATCACATCAAATGTCGAAACCATTCCGTACAGTGCAATTTGATAGCTTTGTCTTCATTTCAAGGGGATGCAAAAATCATTGCAAAATAGTAATCAACACCATTAGTACTAAGTGCTTAAAACTACTAAGTCAATATTAACAAATCCTCAGCAAACAAGCATGTTTTTCATTCCTTTCTGCTATATAATGAAATGGAGTTATCATTCTTGATATCACAGTTCAGATATGAGTAAGGAAACCTACCTTTTTCTTTATCAACACGAATAACGACGACACATTCATTTCTCCCGACTCTTATTAATTTATTAATAGATCTTATACGTCTTCTTGATAACTCGCTCAGCAGAATCATTCCTTCAATATTTTTGTATTCCAGTAGGTGTACATAAGCACCCATTTCAGCTATACTTCGGACGTTTACCATCACAACATCGTCCGTCTCGGGATAAATTTGCTTATAAAACCTGCAAGATAGTGGCATTTTGATCGCCTTTTCATTAAATCTCTGGCCTTTCCACCTTTGAATTTATGCAAGAAATAGATTTAATAATCCCAAGTTATGGATTGTGTGCACATGTATGACTAGGCCAGAGAGCAGAGAAACTGAAATCGAGGCAGGTAGTGTAGTTAGTCTCAAAGCCACTGGTCTATGTTCAAAACAGGGAAGTTGCAATTCATAGTTCCTAGCACAGTCATTAGTATCATGAAATCTCTAACTCAGTTCTGCATTCATAGGAATAAATTTCTACAAAATGGTTCAAGTGTCCCAACCGTTCTACGCTCTATCAACGAAGCGACTAATGTGACTGGGTAACTGGGACATGTGAGAAGAGTGATGCAACATCAAGACTCCTTGAGATAGAAATGAGGCTGGCGCTTTTGTTGACGGCGTTCTAATGCCGGATGCAATAGAAATTACGGCTCTGTCGTACCCTCTTTACTTTGAGAGTACCGCTTTGTTACTTTCGTCTTCTACAGTTCACACCATTCCATTCATCAAGGCCAATCTGATTCAATAGACCTAATAAGGTAAACACTTCAGTCAATACTTCCTGCCTGCCAAGTGGGACAGGTATCCAGATATGAATGAAGCCCTTATGACCTAAGAAAATATATGAGACCTATGTTTTATACATGGCATAATAGCAACTGAAATATTGTCTCATTGCCATGGAGTGGCACTTCTTGCTCATGGCAATGTTTGCACGTCCACTTTCAGGAAAATAGTTGTTATACCATTTGACACTGAAAATGATATTAAAGTTGCAGCCAACCCTATAGTTACAGCATATCCAAAGCACAAAATAAAAACCAACATGCAAATATTGCCATAGAATACCAAGAATGAATTCAATGAAACTACACACTATTCTTTGTATAGCACTAAAACGTTATTTCTTTGCAGAGATTCAATGCTCTTCTTCATCGTAAACTTTAAATATTGAGTACTTTAACTACATCAATTTCAGTTCAAGATTTCATTTCTCTGTATGATGTTAATTATTTACAAGATCATTAAACAAATTTTCATACACTGTTTTTAGCAGCATGGTTCAATAAGCTGTTGTATGTCGCGTTAGAATTTGAACTTTTAATTTAATTGAATGTAGTGCATTGAATTGAATTGAATTGAAAAAGCTGTTTAGTTTTTTCAACCCCTTGTTATTCTCCTTCAAAAATCCACGTAAGACTAAACAGGCCTTTAAGTCTTTCTTACGTTCAGAGCCTCCCTCATGCTGGGGGTGTTGGGGGCTGTGAGACCGCAGTCCTATAAGAGCGTAAGAGCCTATTATAAGTTATAATGGAAATTGCAAATAGCAGCCTGACGATGTGGAAAGGCCTCGTCCATTCAAAAGTATGAGCTCAGAAATACTGCCATCTGGTTTGTATTTACACTTCTCTTCGCATATAAGTTATTTACGCATACAACTGCCAAATAGATGTAACTAATTTCACCCATAAAATATCCCTAAAGGATCAAAAATTATTAAATCACCACCTTAGAAATAAATAGAAGACTCGTATCAATTTTGCTTTCGACGCAATTAATAATACTGACATTTTACAACAAGATTACTTTCTTTAAACATACTTTATGGTCAGAGGTGCCGTACCATAACGATAACAAGAGGGTTGTACTGTAGACCATTGTATGGGTCACACCCATGACCACAAATGGAGCCGAGCCCCTCCTCGGCGCCCCTAATTATGGCAATGATTAGCCATATAGAATAAAGCGATTACAAAATAAAGAGCACAGAAATGTTTAGTTGATTTGAAGTGAAGAGAAATAAAGTGTAATATTTGTATCTTTGTACTTGCAGGCAGTTATACGTGGTGTCTAGTTAAAACCTGCCTGCTGAATAATGACCTATATGTGCCATGTATATTCATAGTCTTGACACTTTTATAGTGGCCGTCATGCATAGTACACGTTTTTTTAAATAAGAAGCAAAATTTCTCCCTTCAGTCTGGATGCTTCTTAGTATCCTTTCAAGTCAAGTCTTAAATGTTTCTGAAGTGTTCCATAAAATTCTTCAAATTTCCTATAGCAACAAAGCAACTATGAGACGAGAAATAGGCTTTGTAGTTAAAAACACTTGAGAGACGGATGTTGCTTTCATTTTGTTTCCAGTTTAATATTCTCTCGCAAAAAAGATTTCTCAAGTTTACTGTTAAAGCTTAGTTTCCTGTGTTTCTTAAATGTTTCTTAATTTTTGCCAGATGTGAGCCTCATGTTTCTTGTAGACTTGTTTCTTATGAAAACAAAACGTGTATATATCGCTTGCATCGGTTTTTACGAATATTAAACGGAAGCTCGCTATTACTTGAATATCTTGTGTCGACACATGACGTCAATGGCACACGTTGGAGGTGAGTGGAGTGCTACTTCCAAACAATTTTCAGATTGTCTTTTTTCAGGTGGACATTCCATGATAATCAAGAATATACAATGAGCATAAAAGTAGATCATCAATCGTGCCGAAAAGCTTTGAAGACAAGGATGTCAGTACAAAACGTTTGTACCTCTCCCTCTTGAACATTTGTGTGCTTGGATGGTATAGGATTCGGTCAAACAGCCAAGAGCATTAGAGAGTCGTTATAAGCATTTGGTAAGTGAAAGGGTACAAGAGTTGAAGGGCACGTATACCATACCCTAAATGGCAACAGTCAAGGCCAATCGTACAGAAATTGAGTTCCATGCTAAGTTACACATTGCAAACAGAGAATTACAGGGAGAGCGTAAAAAGCTTGACTTGTTCCAAAACCAAAAACAACATCAATATGTGACTTTGTTAGGACCTTCCTTGTGGTTTTTGGTTCAGGTTAAGGACACATTTCAGCATTTTGAGGAAATTTTTCAACACTTGTAAACATAGGGAAGAAACGTGCCATTAACGCCTGCTCGATTCCTTCATCTTTGAAGTATAGTCTCTATCCAGCATGGACCTTTCGAAGTATATGCCAGCAGAATTACCACACACATAACATACAGGTAACAGCTCAGAGAAGAGATTAATTAATACAGACACTTTGGAGGAAAGCAAACAAGAGTAGAAATCAAAGGATGAAAAGGAAATAGATTCATGGGCTTCATGGGTCACCACTTAGCTGCACTATGCTCGTGTTTGTCCCTGTTTCCATTTAGAGCTTTAGAGATAGAGATACCTAAGAACTTATAATAGATTACAAACTATAATATCATGTCATAACATGTCCGTTGGCTGGCTTTCTCGATTTTACTGTTTGTGTTCTCCTCTTGGATTTGCTGCCACCTTCCATTTTATCAATTTCGTCTTCGTCATCGTCGATATGTAAGCCTTTGTTTTCCATGTACCTAGCTACTATATCACTCCAGTTTACCACGTCGACTAATCGTCTAGGCCCACTGCCTTCTTCAACAACTGTCGACCTATCAAGACTTACAAACGACTCCATCTGCATTTCAGGCAGTCTGTTTTCCATTTCGTCACATATTTTCGAGACATCGGTTCTACAGCAGCAACAGTTCGTCTTGAAGATGATGCGAAATATGTTAACAAGTGTCGTCAGTATATTCAAAGGAACTGGAGTCGCGACAGTTTTCGTCATATTACGAATAATCTTCGCCCGACCGAATTTCCATTCGATGTCGGAGCGCTCTTCAAGCCGCGTATACGTATTACTCATCATAGCAATGAGAAGATTAATCAAGACGATAATAATAATGATCTCAAAGAAGCCAAAAATCACCAGCGCAAGATACTTCGTCGCCGGAGGATTGGTGTTCGCATCGTACGAGTCGATATCGCTTTTGCCTGTCAGGCCGAACATGGCGAAGAAGAGGTGCTCAAAAACGATTAATGGACCTTCGCGCATAGGAATAGGAACAGTATCCGTTGGAACTTTGACGTGCTTCAGATTATACACGGGCTTATAAACAACGGTTAGCTGGAGAGCGAATCCGAAAATAAAGATCATTAGGATTACAAGAAATCTAAGGAGATCTTGAATCAAGCTTCGGATGATAATACTCCAAGGGCCAAATAGATGATGAAGGGATAGGAACTCCATGCACTGGACAACGCATAGTAACAAAGCTAAGCCCAGCACTTGATCACGGCCGTACATAAGCTCCTCCCTCGATCGCCCTGAAATAAAGATCGCAAAGACGTGCATAAGAATCGCGATTGTAGATAGACCGAGGACAAGGGCTGGGAAAAGGCCAAGACCACTCCGGCTCTGTGGCTCTGATATCTGAGATATTAACATCCCCGAGAGCCATATCAATAGAATCCATTCATACGGTGTCGGAAACAATTCCTCGTAGCTGCGATTCCAAGGCACAACTGTTACAAGAATCAGCAACGCAATTAGATAAACATGGGATATGACGTAGCAAATGAACCTCAAAGTGGGTACGCGGCTGTACTTGTTGTAAGGCATTGCCAAGAATGCCCATAATGGCGGACACAGAATGCAGAGAAGAAACAGAACAACGGTTCTCCAACCATCGAACAGGGGATTATCACCTCTCCACACGTCGCTGAGATAGCCTTGTACGTTTGCGTGAGCAACGCAGTTCTTCAATTCTGCGTCAATAAGAATATCTATCAATGGCTGCCGGGCATCATCCACAGAATTCAGGACGTCTTCTGTGTTGAAGGTGGTAGAGAGGTGCAACAGATCAAGGCCTACTTGTTCACAATAGTCACCCATTTCCATCAACTCGTTACTTTTGTCTTTCTCTTTTGTAGACTCCAAGCGATACAGCCTGGAGAGCTTGCACGCTGTATATATCGGTGCGGGGGAATTCAAGATGAAGTCGATCATGGAGCCATTATCGTTCAGCTTGCTACACAGCATAAGGTTGAGCAAGAACTAGGGAGAATTATCGAAAAATTCGGTGAATTAAATGTGTGACTGGAATAGGCCGAAACGCCGACACTGGTAAAAATAATATGCAAGTTTTTGCATAACGAAACTTGCAAAATTGTTACCTCAGAGCTAATTTACTACCAAAGCAAGCTACTTTAACTTCCGCAAGAACAGTTTCTCGATAAAACGACATCAAAACTATTAGTAGTAGATCTCTGAAGATGCTTTTTAAGATGCTGAAGATGCTGTATGTTATTTAGGGTTGCCAGCAGAACAAAGTCCTTAACACTCCCCTACTTAATAACGAATGTATGCTGGTAAGTAAATGAAAAGGGTGCAGAAGTAGAAATAAAACTCCGGTTGTTTCACATACCTTTCTATCTGTTAACATATTTTCAACATTAAAATCGCGCATCACCAAATATTTCATGACTGCAAGATGATGGTTTTTAGCTGCAAATGCCAAAGGTGTTTTGCCATTCTGAAAAGAAAATTTAGAGTCAGTTTGAGATTTGTAACTATGCCGATGAGATTTGAAACATGCTGCCAAGAATAGTGTTTTCAGCGGAACAGGATTTTCCTCTACCAAGGATTTCATGACATTATGGACGAAAACTAGAGCATTAAAAGGAAAATGAAAATTTCCGAATAAGTTTAGTTTAATGGCGAGTTACAGTATATTTTTTGTATTTGTTGTCTGTATATGCTGTATGTGAGTGCACGTTTACATGTGTAGATCTGTGCGTGCGTGTATGCGTGTTGTGCTATATATTGTTTATATATTGCTTATAAATTGTGCTATTATGTTTGTGTGTAATGTACGGGTGAGTTGCACTAATCAATATTGTAAGGTTGAAGGTATTGCAATACAATTGACCATTGACTTAGCTTCACTTTTCTCAAATGAAAAATAAAATGACTTCTGAAATGCGGAACATTACATTCAATGGAGGACGAAGGCAACAACAGTCAATGTACGAATATCTTATTTGCAAAATTTGAAGAAAGAGGAATCTTATCAAAAATATTTTGGATGGGAGCAGTTCCTATTCTTACTTTTAAATCTAGACTTACTCTGTTGTGGTTGGAGTTGTTTGCTTGTGTTGTTCTACAAACAACAAGTTCCCAGTTCTGTAGAATTTTTGAACTAGATATGATAATTACATTGGTAGAATCGAAAGTAAGAGCATTACCATGTGCATTTGGAGTTGGCTAAATTAATCAAATAAGTAAAAGTATATAATAATAATAATAATTATCTTTCCAAAATAGAAAGCTAACTCTGATTCTTATGAATTATCACCGAGAGCTCAGCGCTTTATAGATCAGACTATTTCGGAGCCAAATGGCTTGGCTACAGAGTTTTCTACCAGCAATTGAAAAGGCTCCGTATCTAGTTCGTCAGTTCATGTTAAACAAGCTTATTATTCCGCGTACCTTATCTTCAGTTGTTGTGTCCGCACCCATTCTAACTAAGTACTTCACAACACCAACATGTCCGGCGTCTGCTGCATAATGCAAAGGTGACCAGGAATCCTAGAAGATATCACAGCCAATGGAACAAAATCTATTGATGTCAAAATTATTTGGTATGCTTGCCTAATATCTCGAAATATAGGGACCTAAATGGAAAAGTCCCATTTTCCATCCATTAAAATATCATATAATTTTTAGCTTAAGAATATGTATAGGGTTCACCATACTTGCTTTTGAAAACTTTGAATTAAACACCATTCAAGTCTAAAACATGTAGATATTACTTAAGATCAAGTCTTTCCTTCTTTGACCTTCTACTGTTTTATTTCGGGTCATTTCACAAGGTATATGGTCTCACATATTGAATACATACGGTATCGACAACGTTGACTTCAGCGCCTTGACCGAGAAGCAACGTGACAAGTTCAAGATGACCGTATGCGGCAGCTAAGTGCAGGCCCGTTCTTCCTTGACAGTCCTGAATGGCCAATTGATGCGTTGATCTGCCAAGCAGTAAACTGACGACTGATGTATGACCATTCATCAGAGCCAAATGCAATGGAATAAGACCCTAGGGAAGAATATTGTGTGTTTGGTTATAGTTGGCTTTGAAACTCTGCAGGAAGACAACTGCACAATTCACTTTATTTCATTATTAATCACATTACATTTTATTACATAAAACTTAATTGAAATAGCGTGCTTGCCAATATCTAGGAATGAGAAATTGAAATATGTTGTAATACATCGTATCGTATTGCATAAAATTTATCATATTGTGTTAAGTTTATTGTAATGCAGTACTTTTGTTGTCTTATATTAATTACTTTTTACTGTAACGCATACATTATATTACAGTACATAATTATATTATATTACATTCATAATATCATTGTATATTAATTAGTATATATTACACTGCATAAATTATATTACACAGTGCTAATTCTAGTATATTACAATAACTATATTGTACTATATTCATAAATTATATTTTATTAAGGTAGAGCATATTATGCTACATTGCTAATATATTCGTATATTAATAATATTATACTAACATAATTATACACCATATGTTATTGTCATTATTATATGCTGGATTTTATTATTTGAACATATATACATATGACATTATAATGAAATTCATGACGTCAAACTAGTTATAAAGGCATTTACCTTTCCTTCAGTTGCAGCATCAACTTTAACACCAGGTGAGTTCAACAACAATCGTACAATTCCGTCATGGCCATTTCTTGCTGACAGATGCAATGGTGTGAAAGCGAACTGATTGGGAAGTGATCGAAGAATATGTATAAACAAATCATGTAACAGAATAGCGAATTAATATCCGCGAAAGGTAAAAATATTTAATACGATTAGCCAACGAATAAAGTACAAAAATACTAGACATATCATCAAGCAATACATACGACAATTCAAGATTGAAAGAAGAATCGAATCATTTACCTCTATGCCTTCAGTATTCTCTTTTCCACGTGGGCACTAGAAATAATAAAATATAAACTCACAACGAGGCTATGATTCGAGCAGTGATACAGTATTTTAGGCCATGATAACTGTGTTTGCATTCTATTTACAATAATAACCAAGTAAAATGCTGTGCATGACTTTGTGTAATTTTTTGATGTTAAAGACATACTTCACTACGAATGTTCTCCGCATATCCAGCACAACTTCTGCTCAGCATTAAGCATCAACGGTTGTTCAAAGTTATTGATAACAAGCTAACTATGTTCTGTCTGCTTTGTGCCCAGAAAGTACTGATTGGTGATGCAAACCAATAACAAGGAGCCATAACCACGCCCATATATCGCATGATACCACACCCATGTTAAGCATATTTTGCGCCATTGCTTGCATAGAGCAATGTCCGCATTTCACATAATACCATTGAATATTGTATATAATCTTATGCAATATTATGATGCTACATTCATGCTTACCTCACTAGGAATGCCCCCAGCGACCTTTTGCAGCATATCTTGGACAATCTCTGCTTGGCCATACTCTGCAGCCACGTGGATTGCTGTTAGTCCATTCTGAAATGCGATGTTAATACAAAATCAGCCTTCAAACCTAACTGAGCTCATGTTACAAGTAGTTTATATAAACATGGGATTCAGGAGACAACAGGACAGTTTAAAGCTGGTGAAATACGCCTAATCTAAAGTTGTTGTTGTCCCATAGATGAATACCTAAAATTAAGCTATATATAATTGTTTGAAAACATTACTTTCCATTGGAATAATTCGATTCTAGTATGATTGTTAGAAAGTAGACATTTTAATCAATGTCATTTACTCTGAAGAAGAATTATCCTTGGAATTCAGGAGTGAGTACTGTTCAAATATGAAGCCCGGTTCTTAAACATTTTTGTGTACTTACTAGACAGATTATCTTGAGGAAAATGACTGAACGAAGATGGATAGTCAAATTATTGTGCAAATAATGTATTAATGCGGTTTCTAATTAAATATAGACATCAAGTAATTAATGAAAAGTGCAAGAATGGAATAACAAATTAATATTCTTATTGCTACCTAACATAGAAAACTGAAAGTTTAAAGCATTTTATCAGTATGACGGGTGGCTCTTGACCATCATTGTGCTCAAACCAGCAGCCATTCAACTTCTTTGTAATTTCGAGATTGCATGAGAAAGTAGACAAATGTAGAATACTGAATGTATTTTTCTTCCGACACTAATCAGCGAATGGCATGTTTGATGCGACGCTCATCTGAGAATGAAATGTCAGATACGACCCTCATCAGAGTCTGAGGCAAAGCACTCTTGACCAATGTGCAATGTGTATCTATGTAGTATAGGTAACGGAATGGGAATCCTCATAGGATTATTACCTTTCCGCTTGACATGCTGAGTGGTATTTTCCCTTTCAATGCTTCAATTAGGTTACGATGTCCGTATTTGGCACACAGATGCAATGGCGTCATTCCTTCCTACAATGTGATGTTAAAATAATATCATCTCTGCCTCAGGTAAAATGCGATCAAACAGTTAGTATTTAACAAGCTGGCATCGGGTCCGCTCAGACCAGGTAAATTCAATTAAGATCAAATATATGATGCCAAGCAAAGTCACGCAAAACTAAGCCAATTGAGTCAAGATCTGATGGGTTTGTGTCATTTCGGCTCATGCCAGGCCAGGTGCAGTCAGGTAAGGTGAGGTCAGGTCGGCTCAGGTAGGTTGTTTCAAGTCTGACCAGGCCAGGTTGGATCAAGTCAGATCAGGTCAGTCTCAACTGGGTTAGTTTACACTATGTTAGGTCCAATGAAGTTACATAATCGTACGTCAGCTGAAAACACACCGAATCATGTGTAAAAACGCACAATATTGCTCACAGTTGTGGATGCATATCCGGATTCTTCTTAGGTGGTTCGTTATGTCTTTCCTAAATTTTGCATGCCAAGCCAATTGCACAATCACCAAAATAACTTATTTCTTGTCCTATGCAAGTATGTTAATACAATAATCTATGTGAGATTATTGTAAAGTTTATTTGGGAGATTTCTTGCTTTTTGCAGTGCATAATACAAAACGGTTTCTTCGTTAAATGCCATAAACTTCGTACCTTGTCTTCGTCTTCAACAGATCCACCTTTTGAAAACAAGAACTGCATCAGTTCGTAATGTCCTCCAGAAGCAGCTAAATGCATTGGTGTTTCGTACGTGCGCTGAAAAGTAAGTTTATCACTTCGTTGCATTTATCTAAAGAATTATAAAAGTGTTGTCATTATTTTCTTCAAATGATTCAAGGAAAAAATAGCAAAAGTATATAAATGCAAGATGAAGAGTGAGAAATAGCAAAGATGCCTTTTGCTTCTACGCATCACGATAATTTCTGACTTATTCATATCCAACTAAATAAGCTGTCCATCTTCTTTTAGGTTAGAATATACATATTGATGAAATAGGCCATTAGCATGCAGCTGTTACTATGCCCAGTTTTTGCAAAATGGCACGTCAATATTGTGCATAATTTCACGCCAATTTTTTCATAGTACAATGACTGTCTTTCACATAACATCACCCATAGTTTACACCATACCACACCCATGTTTTACATAATACCACACATATATTTCCATAATTTCAAGCCAATTGAAGACATATAACGTCACCAATCATTTGGCCTATTTTAAAGTTACAATACTGTATATGTATATGACTCATAGGAAGTAAGCATCATCATTGACCATAACATAAAGTCACATGTTCAACACGTAAGCTGGCCTTCTTTCAAAGAAAGCAGGCAAGATACCATTACAGTAAATTGTCTCCACCCCCGGCTCTTATTACGTTTAAATCTATATTCAAAATAGCATTAGCAAGGGCACATCAGCCTATCGATGTTCTATGAAGATAAATAGGAACAGCATTCTCTGCATGTATTTTGAGATAAAATTAAAGTAATATTTTCTTGGTTACCTTGTTTCTTGTATTGACTGAGGCTGGGTCGCACTCAACTAGTGCTTTCATTACTTTGAGACTTCCCTTGTGTGCCGCAATATGTGCGGATGTATTTCCATCCTATAGGAAAGGCATTGAATTTAGGGCTAAGGATAGATATGCTGGATCTCAGAGTCATAAATAATTTTGATCTATTTATCATTGAAACACGAAGAATGCTTTAAGCATAAATCCTAGAGCAATCAGATGATCATGAGGTTGAAAAACAACAATGCAGAAACAAAGGAAGGTAATTTGAGAATATCGAAATTCAGCAAAGGGTTGATCTTCAACGCGTGTTACATAAGGGTTTGTAAGAAGTGTCACAAATCTGAAGTGGGCTTGTGTGGATACTTGCGACTTCAGGGCACAGAATGAAGGACCTCTTTGGAGAATGTCCCTTCTTCGATTTTAATAGTTTTGCAAGAATTAGGTCCATGCAATTAGGACGAACCTTATTAGCTTGAAAGATAAGAGATGGAGTATGGTTGATGAATTGCCTGACTGCATCAGGATGGTTGTTCTCCGCTGCGAGATGCAATGGTGTATAGCCATTCTGAAAGCAAAATTAGTAGTTTCATGAAATAGAGGCAAGGTGCAAATGTATAATATAGATGCATGGTGCAAATGTATAAAGAGTTTTGTTCTACACATTGTCAGATTACATTAGCCTTACTTTAAATTTGGGACATATGCTTTCCTATAGACATTGGAAAATTAATGATGAAAATATTGTTGTAATTGACATGCATAAAGTGGCATGACTAAACCTTGATGTTATGGAACGGAGAAAATTTGCACCAAACAATGATGATGATAATTGTCTTCAATCAGAACTATGACATTATTGTAGGTATCATCGGCATTAAAAGATCTGTTGATGATGATGATGATGATGATGATGATGATGATGATGATGATGATGATGATGATGATGATGATGATGATGATGATGATGATGATGATGATGATAATGATGATGATGATGATGATGATGATGATGATGATGATGATGATGATGATGATGGCTAGCCCATGGTTGGAGACCTCCACGTGGTGGTAAGCGGGCACAGAGAGACTCTGCCCTTAAGTTGATAGTGATTCATTTTGCGAAGATTCAGAATTGGGGCAGATGTTGACGACCTGTAGCAAACTGTCCAACCAGGCCCCTTCAGTGAAAGTCAGGCACAGCAGTTTCAGGCTGCAGCTCTGATAAGTAACTGTTGGGGTAGCAGAGTGGATTGAGTGTAGCCTACTCAATCACCTCTTCTAAACAATTTGAAGGCAACACTGACTTCAGAGTCAGCCTAGGCCCCGTAAGGGGCGTACAGGAAAAGACAGATGATGATGATGATGATGGTGATGATGATGATGATGATGATGATGATGATGATGATGATGATGATGATGATGATGATGATGATGATGATGATGATGATGATGATGATGATGATGATGATGATGATGATGATGATGATGATGATGATGATGAAGATGATGATGATGATGAAGATTGTTGGTTGCAATATGATATGAATGGTCCATTGATAAAGGAATAACACTTACTGCATCATTGAAGTTGGGATCTGCTTTCAATACAAGCAACTTTGCTATGCATTCCAGTCGACCTTTCTCCGCCGCCATGTGAAGCGGTGTCCTTTTGTTCTGTGTGTATGAAATAAGCTTATAATTGATTCATCGTTATCTACTAAAGACAACACTTTAAAGCAGATTGCTCTCCCTGTGTACAGGAGACCATGGGCTTAATACCAGTTGACTCGAGGCAAGCCAGCCTGCTGCTGTACCAACCGCTTATGCACATAGCCCACAGCTACTATACTGGAGATGGGAGCCACCCTTAGCGTGACTGGCTGCAGGAAGAAATGTGGCTTTGATATTGTATAAGCAGGGCCAGGGCCTTAGGCAGTGAAAGGCGGGGAGGGCAGTTACTGGCAATGCCCTGTATCCTAAATGATACTCTGAGATTCTATTTGGAGGCGTTCTAAATAGTCATTAATCTAAGCAATTGTAATAAGTGAATTTTTTTATAAATATTGCATTAAATTATTAAATCATGACCTTAGTAAAAGGCACTCTTTATTATCTTACAGAGGAGCACATTTGTGCATCACTGCCTACTAGGCATTCATGCTGCTTCAATCCAATTCGGTTGCCTACTGGCCTGTATATATATACTATGGTAATACTCTCAATCATATCAGCTATCTATGGATATAGCACTACAATTATATAGCAATGATGAGATTCATAAACTGTGTGCCTGCTTTGATAGAACACAAGTTACTGCAAAAGATAAAGATTTCATATATGCTATCATAAATATACTTACGATTGCCATGATATCGAGGCTAGCATTGTACTTCTTCACAAGGACTTCGACGATTTCAGTGTATCCATTTGCACTTGCGAAATGCACGGCTGTGAGGCCAATCTGAAAAGGAGAATCATGTGCAATGTAGGTGTTTTTATCACAACGAGCAGATGCAGGCAAGAGTTTCTTGGGGAAAAAAGTGCCTCAAGTACATTTTATGCATTTCCATAGATTGAGTAGGATTCTTATATATTGGAACTTTATTAACTGAATTGAATAGAAGCATTCTTATATCATTGTTAGATAGGGTTTGAGATGGGAGACAGACTATTCCAATGATCCTGGTTAGATATACTGTGGATATACTTTGAGTGCCTATTTATTTCTTGAAAAGAAGTGACGCTTTGACAAGGGGAATCCCACTGACATGGGGAATCCAACTGTCGGTTCGATTCACCCGGACTTCTTCTAAACATCTCTTTTCCAAACAATGAAGCGTAGGAAATAGCATCTAGTGGCACCGAAATATTAAGCTTGGCTTCAACACTATGATTAGCCATTAACATGGGGCGAAATTTAGTGCAAAAAAGAATAAGCAAATCGAAAGTAAGCAAAGGTACCTTCGATTTGGCATTTGCATATGCTTTCTTCTCCATCAGCAATTCAATCAGGTTCAAATGTCCGTACTCAGCAGAGATGTGTAATGCTGTCTTTCCGGCCTAATATTAAATCATCAATATAAATGCTGTTATAATGGGACATAAATGGGCCTGTTCAGCGGTGGGTATAAATGGTGCTACAATGGGGCAGCAATGGGCTAACGCAGTGGTGGGTAGAAATACTGCTTGAATGGGACGGCAATGGGCTTGTTCAGTGGCGGGAATATACCGTTGCCACAATGGAACATCAATGGGCTAATGCAGTGGTGGGTAGAAATACTGCTACAATGGGGCAGCAATGATCTTATTCGGTGGCGGGTATAGGGCGTTGTTACAATGGAACATCAATGGACTAATTCAGTGTTAAGCATGATTGCTGCTAATATGGATATCACTGGTGAATTTCATGGTGGGCAAACTATTAAAAGCGAAGTCCGCATCAGTGGGCCATGAAGCGTCCAAGGCCCCCAGCTTTTGAAATCGAACAGTGCTCTCAAAAACAAAGCAACATGTAGCTAACACGGTTACTAAAAACAAAGAGCAATACGGGACCCAATGCAAGGACTAAGTTGGCCATAGTTTGCCCACACCTCGAGTAATTGATTTACTACGACGTATATAGATATATATATATATATATATATATATATATATATATATATATGGTCTCTTAGGGGAAAAATTGCTTCACTATAGAACAAAACGGCGGGAACATTATTTGAGCATACTGAAAGCTTTACTCGTTCGAAACTCGTCAGAGTATGAAACGTCCGATAACGATTGAAAAATTGCGGATTGATTTTCATGTGATACAGCTTACTAGCAATGGTGACTAGTGTGGAGCTCTACCATCTTTCCATGGTAGATCATGAAGATGCTTCCGTTAACTGAAAGTGTTAACGTGATCTCGTACAATTTGTTATTCATGACTTACCTCGTCAAAAATGTCCAGCCTGGCATGATGATCAATCAAGACCTTCATGATTTCTACATGGCCTTCTTTTGCCGCCACCAGCAAAGGAGACCAACCATCCTGAAAACATAGAAATATAATGCAATGATAAATAAGGAAAAGCAGTGAGATGACAGTAACAGAACGCCATAGAAATGATACACAGCATATGTCTGTGATACAAATACTGGAGACTAGTTTTCAAGTGCAACGAATATTTTTGTTTAATTCTCAGTTAGAGCAACAAAATAAATCTAATCTAATCAGGGTTGGTAGAAGAAATTTTGCATTGTTCAACTTATGTGAAGCCAGCTTATCCTTAACTCCAATTTCCACATATATTCAGATACCAGATGCAAAAGCTCACTGTTCTCATTCCACATCTGAACAATCATTGGTCGTCGATGGTCTGGGAAACGATAGGTTTTTCATCCAAAATCCGAAACCCGAATTAAACAGAGTTGTTGAGACGGACCTTCACTAATCAACTTTTTTATATTTGTTAAAGATTTCAATGATATAATGTCTCGTTCACCTTGACATGAGATTTTATGATGAATTTATAAACATATTTTATAAACATGCAATAGATGCTGATCCTTCGTGGTCATAAGCATAAAATTCACAGCTTTAGATATTTACAGTATTCCTAATCTTGCATGGTCACAGCAAAACACCATCCACGTAGAGTCAAATTCATATGTTACCTTATTCTGGTAGTTAACAGCCTTCGCAGCTTCCTCTGAATGCATGGTGCGCAGCAACAATTTAAGTACTTCAAGGCTACCGTACCTTGCACAGTAGTGCAGTGGACTCTCGTTTTCCTAGGGTGGCAAAGTTAAACCAAGATTCAGGACAGTTTTCAGCAATTAAAAGCATTCCTTAACATTACACATTGTTGTATGTATATACACATTGTGTTCATAAGAAATTGAGAACATAACTGGTGATATTAATATCTCCAATGCTGACTTTATTTGAGTTAGACCTACTACCTGACAGTATGTACACGATTTTAAACTTCATCAGGACGAGCAAGTTCTTTGGCATCCAGTCCACATTAATCTTATGGCAAATTTAACCAAATGACATTCAAAATGTTACATACACCTCTTATAGATTATAAATTGGCAGTCTGAGACACTAACCGAGTGATTTAGGATCGATGTATTTGCATGGTTGTCCACCAGCAATTTTGATATATCCATCTCATGGCCTTTCTCATTTCCAGTAGGCCGCAACATGCAAACATAGTGCAGTGCTGTTTCACCTTCCTAGGTAAATAAAGAAACTTGGCCATTAGAAGAAATGAAGGAAGGAAATGAAAGCAAAATATACTAAATTTAAGAGTTATGCTTTTGTAGTAGTGTCCTGCTGCACATTAAGGTCAAAATATGTATCCATGACGTTTTGCAAGGTCGGACACTCTTTTGAATATATACAGCCATAAGTTTACTTAAACTCCATACAATTCAGTGCTAAGTACAGCTGTTTCAAAATGAAGAAATTTCGCTAAAGGATTTCCTAATAAAATATTCCCAAATAATGCTCAGTAAGAAATATATCTAAAATTTACAAGGTGTGCAGAGAATCTGCTTAAGTGTCATCTTTTTAGGTCTGTTATAAGTGACAAGTTTCAATGTCATACATACAGCATTTTTGCTGTTGATGGCTGCAGTAATTTCCTTTTGGCTACATTTCGATTTGATATGGTCAATCAATTCCAATGTTATTGCCAGGTTGCAAGTGCGTACAGCGACATGAAGTGAGATTTCGCCATTCTGTAATATAAATCATTAACTTGCAGTATAATATAGTATAGCATAACAAAATATAACCTAATGTCATAAAATATGATAATATAGTATGACATAATATAATATAATATAATATAATATAATATAATATAATATAATATAATATAATATAATATAATATAATATAATATAATATTATATTTTATTATATTACATTACATTATATTATATTATATAATATTATCTTACACTATATAATATTTTATCATACTATATTATGTTATGTTATATTATATTATATTATCTTATATTATATTGTATTATATTACATCACACTATATCATATTATATTATATTATATCATATCATATCATATCATATTATATTATATTATATTATATTATGTTGTATTATATTATATTATATTATATTATATTACATTATATTATATTATATTATATTATATTATATTATATTATATTATATTATATTATATTATATTATATTATATTATATTATATTTATTATATTATGTTATATTATTTGGCCTAATTTCATACAATTGATGTATTGAAGCTTTTAGGTGATTTAATACAAGTATTAATTTTAAACCGTGCCATGAGTTAAAATGTTTTTTCTGGTGCCATTTAATACTATTTATCACGGCATGAGTTAATACAATATAATACAATATAATGCAGCATACTGTAATGCAATACATTTTAGCAAAATATTACAGTGTTATAAGCCAAATAGCATACAATAACATGGATTTTTTTTGGGTATAATTGAAGTACCTTGGCCATCCATAGTGCATCAGCATTTTCGTCCAATAGCATTTTCACTAGATCGTAATTACGGCTCTCAATGGCTATATGAAGCGGTGTTATTCCTTCCTATGAAAACAAAGAGGACAGAGTAACTATCATGATTAGAGAATACGGTCCTTCAAAATAAAGCATGGATATATTTTGTCAAGGCATCGAAGAGCATACCTGTAACTTACACCAAAAGATCGAATACCTACTTTCTATCCACATCGGTTGGTAGGGACTTAGGTGTGCATAGAAGGAGATGTGCAAATGATTGCTAATTACCAACGTTTCTTACAATCTGTCTATTGCAGATTGTTGGTCTTTGAGATGAAGAAATCCATGGCTGTAGATAGCCGACTGATATTGCTTATTCTGATAAGACTTTGAAACTGCCAATAAAATCAATCTTGAAGTTATGGAACGTGTCCGACAGTGAGCAAAAATTGCAATCTGAACATAACTGCGTCATTCAGATTCTTAGTAAATGTGCAGTTTTACACAATGATTTCATTGTTTGCAATCCTGAGAAAGCTATTCAAATTAATGCTGTTGCTCAAGTGGAACATCTGTCTGTACTTACTTCAGTCGCCGCGTTAACATTTGCTCCACTTTTCAGCAACATTTCTGATACATGTCTTGCATCTGCCTTGAGTCTTGCTGCCAAATGCAACGGGGCTTCACGGTTCTGTATAAAGTGAGATAATGGTACTAAATAAAGAAAGATGATAATGATAATGATGATGATGATTATGATTATGACTATAATGATGATGATGAGGATGATGAGGATGATGATGATGATGATGATAATGATGATGATGATAATGATGATGATGATAATGGTGATGATGATTGTTGGTGGTGATAATTGTCATGGTGTTGATGGTGATATGGTATATTGAAAATGAATGAAAATATATTTCACTATATAAGATATATTTCACACCTTCAGGAAAACTATATACAATAAACTCTAATTCCAGGTCAGTCAACTTATTGCTATGATTACGAAAAATCTTTAACGAAATATTGTGCATACCTGGCCACCTCTGCAGTTAACGTCAGCTCCAAAACCGAGGACAACTTGAACCACCAAGTGCTTTCCATGTCTTACGGCAGTATGCAGAGGTGTATAGAAATCCTACATAATGCGAAAAAAGCATAATATCATAATACAATGAAATAAATTGACGTGTATTATAAGCTTTAAAGTATAAAACAATATGATTTAATGAATTAAAGCCGTAATGCAGCATATAGGGTAATAATATCGCGTGATATATGATGTAATATCGTGCAGCGAACAGTGCTGCATTTCATGCTATAATACTTTATATCATAGTATGATGTAATGTGATGGTGTGTAATACATGACAATATTAAATAATGTTCTGTTATATTCTATTAAAAATATAATATAATATATTATAATATAATATAATATAATATAACATAACATAATATAATATAATATAATATAATATAATATAATATAATATAATATAATACTGTAAATTATGCTATGATATAATATGATGTTGTATGATAATAAATGCAACAATATCAAGTGTTCTTCTTTGTAATATAAGGTAAAGTATCATAATATTGTACATAAATATTTGAAATGGAAATTTATACAATGCGCTGTGATATTAGGTTATATTTTGGTATCGGTTGATATAACATACACGTTTTGTTATAAGAATCAACCTTTCTCACTTCAGCCTGGATGTTTCTTAGTATTTTTTCAAATTCAATCTTAAATGTTTCTTAAGCGTTTTTTTAAAATTCCTGAAATTTCCCACATTAACGCAACTGTTAGACTCACAGCAGAATCGGTAGTTGAAACATTTAAGAGACGAAAGTTGTTTTGTATTTTCTCGAAAAAACAGTTCTTTCAAGTTTACGGTAGGAAACCTCAGTCTGCCTGTTTCTTAATTTTTATCTGATTTGAGCCTCATGTTTCTTACTGACTGGTTTCTTGTAAAAAATGGGTATAATACGGTGTAAAATAATATGATGTAATGAAATGCATCTTACTATAATACTGTGTATTATTTCATATACTATAGTGCTATGTAGTAGAATATTTCTGTATTGGAAAATAAAGTAAAGTAATATAATGCTATGTATTATGGTGAGATGTCATGCATTGTACAGTCAAATGACCAAAACTGACATCACCCAGCAATATAGTGCAAAACTCTGTACTACACTGTATTTGAATGCGATGAAATGAGAGATAGTGTAAGCTAGTTTGATGTAAACATAATCTGTTTAACCAGAGTTAAAGTAGTAGTACATTTTTTGGAGAAAAGGAGGCAGAGACATCCTAAATTCTAGGCTCATCAGTATGATGCACTTGATATTTGCAAGGTAACATTAGCCTGAATGATAAATTTAGTTGAAGAAAGCTTCTTGCATTGCCCATTCATATACGCAAATCTTCCATATACATTGCTTACATTGAAATGAATAATTAAATCAAATTTAAATTTTAGAGCACTGATGATGTCAACAATCAATGGCTGTGCTGTCTTCTTAAGTGTAGGACACATTGGCATAATTAAACATGGAAAGCTGACTCAAGGTGTCCAACTGTGAATAAGCCACAATCAATTTCATAAAAGTAGAGAGATCTCTCTCTATTGAGAAAAGAATGATTGATCAAATTTCAGCCAAACCGACCAAGTAAATCACCGTTCTTAATTTGATTTAAGTCTGCTAAACTGTTTTCTTCATAAATGACTAAGAAATTTTGCCTTTTTCTTGAACATGATATCCTTTATAAACGTATTTTGCTTTCCTGTGCTCTATAGAATCTCACAATAATTAATCCCCCATTTAATTCCAGTATAATATTTGCAAACGCAATGTTTCGTCTTCACGGCTAGATTTTCTTAGACTGCTGTAAGGAAAGGTAATTAACAGAATTGGAACTATTACCAGGCGATAGGCAATTAGTTAATGCTAATCCATTAAAAAATATTGAATCTACGCCGAAAAAGCAAGTCAGTCATATTCGCTTTGAATACATTTAAGTTGAAAGAGGTCTTTTGAAGTAATAAGAGCATAAACCCATTATTATCAAACTGCAATCAAGTCATTACTGATGCCATGCATGTTACCAAAGGCCATTTTATTTGTCCGCAAATTACCTTGGTCATAACATTAACAGATGCGCCTTTCATGAGCAAGCTTTTTACGACGCTCACGTGACCTTGTTTTGCAGCCTCGTGTAAGCAAATTGCTCCTTCCTAGAAGACAAGGGAAGATAATGATTATCTCAAAAGGATTACCAATATTTATAAGGATGATTTCATTACTGTAGCTATGGTTCATAATCTAAATCCATTCATTTCATTGGTTCAGCATTTACTTCTATAATAACCTATTTCTGCTCGCTCTCGTTTGTTGCATTTCATTAATATTACATTAGTTAGCTTGATTTTATTTCCGTAATATCAACATTTCCGTCCTTAATTGTTCCCCTTATAATTCTTGATCTCATTTTCCTTTTTTATTCGATTTGGTAGACATTCTTCTCAGATAGATGACTTTTTGAATATTCTTCTCTATTGCGATTGCTACTCAGGCTGCGTTTTCACTAGCACCGTGTCACTCTTGATCCGGAACGAAAATGTTACGAACCAGCCTTCCGTTTACTCATAGATCAGCGCTTCGATACACTCTTGTACTGCAATCGCATGCTAGGAAAGGCTTAAACGCTTGTATTTTCACTAATTGGATACTGTACTCGTGAAGTATAAACGCGGCATAAAAATGAACTTATATTGTACCGGTACAATGTAAACACAAGTGAACAGCAGAGTTCTTGTGCCGGATCAAAACTGACCCGGTACAGTGTAAGCTAATTCGCTCTTCCTCATTGAAAATCTTCATTCAAGTCGTTTATTAGAGTCTCTTTATCATTTTGCCACTACTCATAGTCCCATATATAATGCATTATGTATTTGCCATGCAAATGGTATAAGTGACTCAGCTTTCATGTGACATGCGCAATTACACATACTGCCCTATTTATACTATGCATAATAAGCTGGCGTTCACACCGGGTTAAACTAACAACTCTCGTTCGCTCTCTATAAAGCGGTTTAGTTTAGCCTAAACTAACTCAGGTTTTTTGATCCGGGGTGAACTCGGGTTAATATGTGAATTGTAAATAGGGCAGCATATTAGGCTGAAAATGGATCTCTTAAATACGCAGAATATCCAACCTTGTTAGGCATTTGCAAAGGGACACCCCTCTTGACGAAGAACAATGCAACATCTGGGTGTCCGCATTTGGAAGCCAAATGAATGAGTGTACTTCCATCCTGCAATCGAGGGTAATCACTTTAACACTAAAATGCAATTGGGTATAAAACGGAAAAGAAAGGGTAGGATTTGAAGAGAGTGGAGAATAACAAGGAGAAGAAAGTATATTTTCTTAGATAAAGAAATACTTGTTAATATAGCTTTTATCAAATCGTAATACAATATCGAGGAAATGTGCCCTTCTATTATTGTGATAAATCATATATAGTATGCTATTCTGTTACTATATTATGAAATATAATATATTAGTAGGTTATTTGATATATAATACTATGTTATAGATTGCACCATTTATTATTTTTTGCTATATCTTGCAATATGTAATATATGGCATATGCCATTCTATGCATAGTATGGTATTATATTAGCATTTTTACTATATTACAACATCATTGCAGGTTGAGGACATTTTATGCAATATTGTAGCTTTTCTTATCATTTTTCTACATTTCGGACTATGATAAAGCAAGTTTTTTTACAACAAATTTCCTTGCTGTTTTGTTGTCCTTGATGGGTTGGTATGAATACTAAATGTGGCTTAAATCATGTTGAATATTGTACTTGATAAGTGCACTCTATCTCTCCAAGAAAGTGGTAAAACCTGAGTGAAATGTGCATTATACCTTTGATCTTTGATTAACGTCAGCTTTATATCTATCGATTAAGACCTCAATTATTGAGTTATGGCCTCCTTCTGTTGCAACGTGCAATGGCGTCCGATTGAGCTGTATAGAAAGAATAAACCGTCATGCATCATCGTTATCACAATTATTAATGCCTTCATCATCATTAGTATCATCGTGATAAATCAAGATCATCATCACCATTATCATTATCATCTTCATCAGCAATATAAATTGTCTTGAATCATTTGCTATAGTTTGCGCCATAGCTATTGCATCCCCTCTCCCGTTAAACAATGTTGCATCAAGTAAATATGAGCCACCCTATGGGGAGAGGTGCTGCATGTGTACAACGCTATGGACTACGACTATCGACTCAACATTTTTGGTGAGAGGGTGTTTAATTTTAATTGGTGTCACAAGACACGACAGTAGCCGGAAACTTATAAACATGTTCCAGGGAGTTCTTATTATAATTTGCAGGTAGTGCATTTCTCTATAGGAATATAATAACCTTAAAATGTCTTTACTGGTACTCTCTATTCAGTAAATCTATGAAACCAGTTTTTTATGCATATCATACAATTAAATTTATCACTTTGCTTATGAACTTAATATGACATTTCCAAGTCCAAGGAATGTTGCTAAGCGCTAGAAGAAGTTTCTATTCCTATCAGTTTGCTTACATGTGACAAAAAGGAAAAGCATCCAATTATCCAAGGTCCTTGACAGACTGAGGAATTAATTTTCAAATTAGGCTCACCAACCTTGTCATATATATTTGGGTTTGCTTTCACAGAATGCAAATACTTTACTGTTGCCTCATCGCCAACTGAGCATGCGATATGCAGTACGGTTTGGCCTTCGGTCTGAAATAAGAAAGTGATAGTAAATTATCTTTTGGTAGATATGATGAAATCTAATGCTCTCTAGCTTTGCAGCTGGTAATTGGCGGTAGCCATGACTGTTGGTTAATGTATTAGTCAAATTCTTTCGACGAGAGACCATTGACTACTCTTGTGATCAGGAAATCTGGTACTCAACAGAGTTTCATATACTGTCCCAAAAGAGAAGAATAGCAACTGCAGATGGCTGGGAATTCATAGATGCTGCAGCACTCTATGTAAATAGAATCTAAGATTCAAGATTTTATCAATGTACATTTCATCACCATTTGGGTTTTCACTTGAACACTGAAAGACTGACTTATGAGAGAAGCATAGATTGTCATGCAAACGTAACACGCCAGCCATTTGGCTGAAGTCAAGAGCCGCTAAACAAATTGCAGATGTATTAATAATGCATATGATGTAATACTATATTTATAGCAAATTTTAGATGTATTATTAATGCGTAATGAACAATAGAAAGACGTACATTTTTTTCGCTGACATTTGCACCACTGTCGAGTAATATCTTGATATTTTCGACATCTCTGTTGCGTGCAGAAACATGAAGAGGTGTGTCAAGGTATTCCTGTTTGGAAGGTGATAGAGATTTGATTGTGAGTTAGCTAACACAGCGCTTGACAAACGAACTAAAAAATTATGCTATGGATGAAGAAATTGTGAATGGAATAGGTAACTGGTGAAGTTAGTTGAATGATCTTGAGAATGGATTTCCAAGCACTGAGACAAAACGTGGCCAACACTTGGAACACAGTGTCCAAGGATAGCTGTTTCCTTTACATATTTTCCTACCATCTTCTGAGAAAGCAAATTTACTAAGCCACAAATCCATAAAAGCTGTGGTTTTCTATTCATAAGTTGGAGCAAACCACACTTTCTCGAGGTGCTGTAGTAACCTGAAGTTCTCGCAGATAATACATGGAGATAGACTAAATTTGTATTTATCAAAATTCTCATTACTTTACCTTGTTGACTGCTTTTAGCTGCTCTTCAACATGACTTTGAAGCAGTTCTTTGGTTAGCAGAGTGTTTCGAGTGGTCGCTGCTATGTGTATTGGTAGATTGCCAGCCTAATGAGAGATTATGTAATGCATATGCCAATGCTTATATGATATCATTCTAAATTATGTACCCTATAGCATTTATAGTATGTCAGTGAATATATCATTTTAAGCATATAGTTTAAAATTCATAGATTGGTATATCATTTTATGACATGATATTAGGTCTTAATAGGTTATATCATATAATATCAATCATATCATATCGTATCACTTCAAATCAAGTCATATCAAATCACATCATATTACATCATATCATATCACATTATATTATATCATATGATATCATATCATACCATACCATATCATATTATATCATATCAATCATATCATATCATATCATATCATATCATATCATATCATATCATATCATATCATATCATATCATATCATATCATATCATATCATATCATATCATATCATATCATATCATATCATATCATATCATATCATATCATCATCGATTATTGATTAAACTATACAGTATAACCAACATTTGTATAGCCTTGACGGAAACACTAACAGTTTTCTACACTTTCTTAAAGACATTTTCGGAGTCAACGCATTCGATCATAAGGGGTATCAGAAAACAGGACTTATCACAAACAACAGTCCACAGCCTGAGGAAATCCTGGGAAAAGGAGGACGTAACAAACGACATGCATTTCTCATCAACCTCTTTGAAAACAACACTTTATAAACTTGTAATGGAAAAATGGAAGGCTTTGAAAGACAAAATCATTGCAGCCTATCTTTTACGCTATGGGGTATAGCCCCCAAATGATTTCAATTTTGAGAAGGGGCCTCCACCCCCTGAACCTCCCTTAGCAATCACCCCTAATCAAACATCACACATAGCAATTGACGCTTACATTATCAGGTATCAACTTGGCTTCTTTTCCACACACTTTCACAAGTGCCTTCACAATTTCCACTGCACCACTACTCCTTGCGCATGCCTGATGCAAGCAGTTGCGATCGAATTCCTACAGGATGAGAGACAACACATATACATAAACTATCGAGTCACGATAATTGGATATTCTATGGCACAATGACTTAGAATCTTAAATTCTTTATGATATTGCAGTAATATGCAGGAAGTCAGGAGTCCAAAAATATGACCTTGCCAGTAATTCTATGGAATTTTTAAAGGTGGTTAGATCAGCGATGAAATGTTTACAACTTAAGTAACTTTCCCCACTAAAAGGATAAATTGAAATTTCTCTGAAAAGTGGACTCCACTGACCTCATTGTCTCAATTATACAGCGCACTGGCAATCAGCGTTGTCATTCTTACGTGATTGACTTTGACGAATGTGAAAGGAAGGCTATAGTTTCAGTGAGAGATGGACGAGGAGAAAGCACAAAAGCTTATAGCTACAGTTCTTAATGCAATGTATTTTCAAAAACTGATCAGAATGCGGTTATCGGGGTGTAGAATCAAATGATAAATGGAAAGTGAAATTAAAAATGGAAAGTTTTTTGAAAAAATTTCTGAAAGGACATTAGGCCTAATGGCTCTGTTTGATACGAATCAGTACGCCATCGTAATCTCTTTCGTCATTATGAGAAAACACTTTTTAATAAACATCTGATCTTGTAAAAGAGATAGAAGCACGACTGATATTAGAGAGCAGCAAACAAGTGCTTTGGTTGTCAAAGCAATGTCGTTAATGGAAGGATTAATATTTAATTCCGCAAATTAACATCGGCGAAATCTACTTCCAGTAGTGACGTTGGTATTTGGGATTGAAGTAAACATACAACGATCTCCATTTACTTCTCCGAAAAACAAAAGTTGGTTAGAAAGTTAATTCAGCTACTATTTTGATCTTATCACGTCAACTGTAATTCTTATTGAGCTGTATATGGTTACCTGAAAGGTTTCAATTCACTTGATTTCTGCAAACCTCAGCATTAGTCTTAAACATCTATTGAAGCAATCCTAGTACTACAGTATTTCAAGCTAACCTACAGTACAATTCCTGCCAATAGTCTTGAAATACTTACATTACTTCTTGATTAGGCCTAATGGCTCTATTTGACACGGATCATTACACCTAACGGCCTCAGCATGAGTCTTAGGCATCTGTTGAAGCACTCCTAGTACTATTTTAAGCTATCCTTCTGTACAATGCCTGCTAAAGGTCTTGAAATGCTTACATTACTTCTTGACTCAAACAGCATGCTCCTCCATTCCGCCTGAGAACTATGTTGAATTATGCAGGAATTACCTCCAGCAAACAAGTCGGCTCGCTCTCAAATAACACACAAGCAACTAAGCTTTTACTTCAACATTGTTGTAAGGGGGGATGGGATCACTAGCCTAGAAGTTTTATCGGAGTTCACTATTGTAAAGTAAACGGCATTATTCATTGGGTGTTGCATGGAAGTTTAACAGTGATTGTACGTTTCATAGAAATACTTATACAACAAATATTGCACGATACATTTAGATTACTTACCCCAGCAGTGATATTTGGATCGGCTTTTGCCGCCAAGAGGCACTTTACTATACTATCTGATCCGCTCACAACGGCGTGGTATAACGCGGACTTCCCCTCCTGCATGATTAATAGTACCACATGGTTATTTGCAGTTGGTTAAACAAATGTATAATGATAAGAGAAATTAAAGCATCAATGAAAACACTATAGTGCCACGAAACTCTAGCATTCATTTATCTTAAGCGTATTTTAGCAGCTTCTGTAAAGCTTAAACGAATGCCATAAGACCGCAAATTGGTCCCCGAGAGAAAGCCCCCATCAAATAATCCCAATACTACAAGTTGTTAATAAGGCCCCTGCTCAAAAATCCCTCAGAAAATCAGAGAGATTTGTTTTGGACTGATGCCAACACTTTGACCATTCATTTTATATTATGGAGAAATGTAGTTTTGACAACGAGAGGTTTACTTGGCATATGTCAGAGGATTTTATTGATCTCTTTCCCTCCAGCACTCCCGCTAGTATAAGCCTCCATCCAAAACATAAAAAATAAATAAGTTCCCAAAAGCTATTTGCAAGATTTGCAGCAGTTCACCTAGAATTAGACACATTCAAGTATTTTATTCTTTACTACGTTTCTGTTCGGTGTTATTAGATAATGAATCCGGTGGAATATAAAAAAATATTTACAGTTGATGTTCCTTTTACCAATTGAGATATAGACTAGCCATTACTAGCATTTACAGTGTAAATGATAAAACTGTAAAAATTGAATCAAGAAAACAGGAGTAGTAGATATTGTTTTGAAGTAAAAAACAGAAAATGGGATGCTTACTTTGTCTAGCTCATTTATGGGATTGCCAAGCTCAATGAGTTTCTCTACAACACTAAATTTGTTCTCGCGGCATGCCAACATGAGAGGAGTAAGGCCATTTTCCTACAATGCAAAAGTTGAATTAGGCTTCTGAAACGGAATACCATTACCTGATGAAAGACAAATTTAAAACTTTTTGCTTGGCTAACAAGCTGTTTCTTTCGCAACAAATGGATAAAGCTGTATGTTTACTTGGAAAAAGAAAAATCCCAAATCAATTGATGCCTGAAGGAAATATTTAATAGGTTTGTGAACTTCAACAATAACTGATAGAATGTTATGAATAATACTCATCATGTTTCGATTATACAAAATAAATAGATTTGTTGTCGTAAAAAAGCATTGCTGAATTGTTTTGAAGTGCTGTAGTAAGTACACTTTTCAGCAAAATGCAAGTTATATACTCCAACAAAGGTAGGGCAAAAGCATTTGCATCCATTTCAGTAAAGAGTAAATCCTCAAAAACCAACATAAATCCACTTTATAATTCCTATATTTCTTCTCCTTGTATCAGTGATGAAGCCAGCTGAAAAGGTGGGGGGGGGGAGGGGACAGCAGAGATCAAGAGAGGCTCAGATAAGTTTCTGAGAACACAGCATTTAATTTCTAGAACAACACCTTTTTAAATTAATCATTAAGGCATCCACAGCCATTAGCTAGCTGTATTACGTATTATTTTTGTGATTTCTCTGAATTCTTAGATGAAAAAACCTACAATTTTTTTGGAGGGCAACCAGGGTAAACTTCATAGATATCCATACATAAATTCATACATACATACATATAAACATATATATAAACATATATATATATATATATATATATATATATATATATATATATATATATATATATATATATATATATATATATATATATATATATATATATATATATATATATATATATATATATATATATATATATATATATATATACATGTATATATATATAGAAAATAATTAATGAAGGTCATGCAATCTTGCTGGAGGCGTGACAAATACAACGTAAGCAATATTGAGGACTTAAATATATATATATATATATAAGTCCTCAATAGTGCTTAAGTTGTATTTGTCACGCCTCCAGCAAGGTTGCATGACATTCATTAATTATTTTCTAAGACATTTTGCTATTCACGTGTTTCTTTTGTATTTATTTACGTATGGTTATGCGTATATGTTAGCTCTGTAAATTAAATGCAAGACTTTTGTAATGAAGCTAGACGCCATGCGCTAAGCAGTTGCTTTTATTGTGAACATCTATAGGCATGGGTGTTGAGGGGGCTTAAAGTTAAGGGGACTGCAAACTGTCTGCCCGATTTGCCCTATGCACTGTATGCACAGCCACTCAGTTGTTAAGCTTTTGTTATATCTAGGGGTGATAATCGTAGTGGCCTTTCAACAAGCGAAACTTGCACAATAAAACTGGTCAGTTCATCTGCATTTTGCAATACATTCCTTTGCTGGAAAGTTTTCCATGAAGTCGTAACACAGGAAAATATGATAAAAGTCTGTTTGATAGACGAGTAAAGTATGTCTGAAGTCAGAACGACAGAACGAGCAATATGATAGAATGATCTTTACTACGTCAGACGGTCATGAAAACCGCTGAGGTTATTGTTATAGAAGACTTAGTTAGTGGCAATTTTGCTGTATTGTACATTAAAATAATCTAGAATGAATCTAAGCCACAAGAAGGACGAATGCTCAGAAATATTAAAAATTAACTATGCTAAGTGTTAGTAAGATATGAAACACAGAAGCTGCTGGAACAAAGCATGATTTTAAGTTTCAGCAAATAAAGCTAGAATGTTGATTGAAGCCCTAATTTTCTTTCAATCTGCAGACTTCCCCTTTGGCAATTTTACATCTGTGGACGTCAGTGCGTTCTAGCTCTAACTTGAAATGTCTTACAAGTAGATGGACATGCCGACTATCACTAGTAATAATTTACTTCCCCAACCATAACACTGGATATTATAAAGAATTCTCAATACCCAGCTCTAAAGGACTGATATCATACACCTATCAAAATATGTGTGTTATCAACGATAAATGATTTCAAAAAGCAACCAAAAAGTAGTTAAAGTACAAGAATTGAAATAAACACGACCTCTAGAAAAACAGTGCTATATTAGATTGTTTTTTTAAATATTATTTCCACTCATTATTAGCTAAATGCTAATGGGCTTTATTTCGTGCAAGACAAATTTGAAATAAAAACGAAAAAAATGGTCTACAAACAGCATTAGGTCATTAAGTATTATATATGTTGTTTTTTACATATGGAAACGTGGACTACAGTAAAACAGGTTTGAGTTTCTCACATGTGTCTCCTCTAGAGTGAGCCTGCATCCGCAAGTACAAGATGTTCAAAATTCTGACTTCGTTTAGCAAGAAGTGTTCAGTTTTCCATCAATGCTCCCCGAGCTATGTAATCTAGGCTTAGCCATTTTTTATAGACAAGTGTTACATTTTACGCGCTCTTCAGGCCAATAGACTGAAAGCACAGCCCATGTTGTAAAGAAGTAAAAAATGATACTATACAGAAAAAACCGACAACCATGAACCTTCATGTATTAAGAGCATACAGCCTGAGTTTGCACAACTCGATGCCAGTTACTCAGAACCCTTTTCAGTCCAGGGTTCTCAGGACCCATTTTACAAAAATCTCCTGATTTTTCCAGGTTTTTCAGACAAGATTTTTTGAAATTCCCTGACTTTTTCGCATTTTCCTAGCAGTTTTCGATGGACCAGATATATTACTTGGCATATGTACAGACAAAGAAGGAGGAAAACGCAATGAGAATGTGGAAAAATTCCCTAAGGAGACAAAAATTCCTTCATTTTTCCAGGATTCCCAGGTTTTCCAGACTGCTGAGAACCTTGCAGTTTGATATTCTATGATGTCCTTCTTTATCCACTGAGGCATCAACTTAGTCTGCTTCCCAATCAACCCCTTTCATAAATGCCCCAAGCACAATACGAACATAACTATGCTAGGCAGAGTCGGCATGGATGAGATTAATTTTAAGAGCCTGTACCCCGATTACTGGGACTACTTCATCTCATCAGAACACACGCAGGCTTATTTTTAGCATGGTAGATTTTTTGTACGGATTTTTTGTATCACAGGTGACATGATCATCTAGATTCTTCTAGCTAAGTCTACTCTATATTCTTCTAGGTCAGTAAAAGTTTCTCATAAACATACAGGGCCACGCTGTCTATGAGTTTTTTCCTTTAAAGCAGCGCAGCGCCACACGGACTATGGCTGAACAAAAAAGTGAAGTATAGGAAAGTAATTTGATAATCATACCGCTAGTAATTCTGGGTCAAACTTAAGTTGGATTTTACTGTTTTCTTGAAACTGCTTATCTAAAAACGTGTCGAGCGCTTGCCAAAGTCCCTGCTTTGCAAACCAAACAATCTTCCCGAGCGGTGGGACTTGAAGATTTTCCGAATCTTCATTTATGTTATCGAATGTTCGCGGCGAGCGTGGCCGCAAGCCTGGTGAAGGCGGAGCAAGTGCCGATGATCTACGTCGATGAGAGTTTGCCCGTACATCGTTTGAGTTCAAGACGATGGAAGGCTTTTTTGTGGGATTCTGTTTAGGGGCTGTCTCCTTTGAGGAAAGTTTTGCTGTTGGCAGTGGCAAGTTATCACCACCATTTGTTATACTGTCTGCAAGCATTTCAAATTGTTATGACACACTGATCTTCTTTAAGGAATGAGTTCATCAGTAAAATTGGAACTTCTTTTCTTCAAAAATGATAACCATACTACTCTAGTTATATCTTAAGTCTGTATCCTTTCGAGGAAGCCTGAAAGAGTCACCCACATACAGTAGCGACAAGTCTTGTATCATGCACAGAGTTCAGCAAGCGTTTAACATACGCGAGTAATATATCGTAGATGTCGACCAAAACAACAAGTGAATACTGAAGTGTGGGCGTTTTGTAGCGAACTGACGAGGTTTGTATAAAAATCAATAGTCATCCATATAGAGTCCTAATGGCATTGCGAGAATAAGCTCTTCTTGATAATAAATCCAGTGGACGCCCAGCAATTGATATGAAGAATGAATATTCACCATGTGAAGTGAACAGAAAAGTACGAAGTTGTAAGCCTTAGAGCACACGGTCAAGAATCCTCTTAATTCTCTTAGGTATTGTCAGAAGCAATCTGTCCGGTATTGGAATAGAAGTAACGCGAAGTGTATACTGTTCGATGTGATTGCAAATCTAAAAATGCAGCGGTGATCTGCTGTAGCTAGGAATAGTAGAACTAACTAAGCCTTGTTATTCATGATAAAAAGATTAGGGTTATGAGGTAACAGCGTGGTTCCTTCGTTTTGTAAGAAGCGAGAGCAATGACTGGTTGTGATGACAGAGTGTTGTGTGAAGAGAAATTAGGAACCAAAATCCAACAGACTAGCACGATTATCTGCCAGAGCATGAAAAGTTGATGAACCAATTTGATAGATTATTCCACCTCAAACAATTCACTTTCTATTTGAACGGAAACAATCATTTCACCCTGTTTAGGTCTGCTAAATGCCCTGGCAAAGATTCTTCGCAGCTAACATATATCCGATGACGAGTTGAACGATGAATGAATCCTCTTCGGCGCAGAGAAGTTTGTCAGCTTTAACTGTCATGTCCTCCTATCCGCAGCAACTCTCCCCTTGTATGATACTACACGTAATGGCGAAGTCTAAAAATCACCAGCTAAATATACCATCATTCGCCTGTCTCTGTACACTAAGTCTGTTTGGCTCGTAAAAAATCTCATACGATCATAAATGCATGGTCCATTAGGCGAACAACCAATGCTCTCTGACCAAATGAAGACTATATAAAAAGGGCTTTATTCTTTGTACTGTTTTGAAATAAAAAAGCCATTAACTCGAGCCAGCTGTTAACAGTATTGCATTACATTCAATCGATTGTTCAAGATGCATATGGAAGGAGGCACGTGCAGATTCTGAACAGGGGTTTCAACATTGTATCAGCTGGGGACGTAATTGGCTCCATGAGAGCAGCACTTTGCAGCAAAGTCCAGCCTATTCACCCTAACCTGTCATCCTTGCTTGAGGAACAAGGCTCTGTGAGAAATGGTTTTATAGAAATGTCCACGGCAGTTAGGTGAGGACTCTAAATCTCTGTATTGCAGGCGAGGCTAAAACTACAACCGCCAGCGGTCACCAAACCAAAGCCCGCAGGCCGAATCCTGCCCGCAACGGCATTCAATCCGGCCGGACCGTCGAAGGTACTTGATGTTAGAGTACTAGTTGCATCGTTCGTTTTCCGCTTGTGTAATAATATGCGCAATGTTGTTTCCAGTTTTTCGTATTCTTCCACTTTCCGTGCTATTGCATCTTTTTCTTTTTCATATCACATATTTTCTCAGGGCTTTCCTTCTCATTTGCAAGTATTGAGCAGAGCAATTATGCGGCCCGCGCTCGTCATTATTTCAGCTATCTTGCCCGCTGTAAAAAAGTTTAATGACCCCTGATCTAGGGCAACCGATTAATTCCACTTTGTGATAATTATTTGACCTAGAGTGATAATCGCTACTAATTTGCAAGTACTTTCTAATCAGCACAGAAATCCCGCAGCCCATTGCACTACAGCGCAGGTGTAATGGTCTGAGCTAATCCACAATAATAAGCAGTGAGACCGGACAATCGATTTCGCTTCTTAACTTTGAATACACTTATCTATAACATAACCCAGAATCTCAATTGCAATAGAGCTTTATATTAATTCACTTGGTTTATAACACTTTCCTAGTGTATAAAATCGGGGATTATACTGTGTATGTGTCCAGTTGAGAGGTTTTCCCTTCGCAATTTGCTTGGCTTTGCTCCAGTAGCGGAAGACTTTCTCCATTGGTCGAATACACAGCTCAGACTTTGTTTTAGTACTTTTAATAGCTTCATATAAGTCCCCCCCAGCCCACCCTGGTAAGTTTTCATCCATATCAAGGCCTCACAAATATATCTTCACACAGTCTAACACGCCATGCTTTTGTAAACTACTCCATTTGAACTGGAAAAATTGGGATTATAGATGCATTCTCGCTCAATGGAGATCCTAGCCGGTTACAACTTTGCACCTCATCTTGCTGAAATTGTGACTTTGGCTGGATCTAAAAAATTGCTTTTGGTGTAATGTACAAATATTACCTGGCAATATTGCATCCAGCTTCTTTGTACATAAATGCAACTTGAAGTTCAATTTACGAAAGCAGGTATTTTCATACCTTAGATCGTGGGAGAATTTTTCTAAGTTTTTTCACTGCAGACAGACCATTAGTTGTGTATAAAATAAGTATATTCAAAGGAATGACATTTCTAGGTATAGCACAAGAAAAACAGAAATCTAAACATCCAAAAGTTAAGGTTGGAATGTACAAACAAGCTTCCACCATTCCTGGCTCAAATCTTGACATGAAATATCTATTGAAATAAGGGAAAGCCCTTCGTTCTATCATTTCAAAAGAAAATTGCAAAGGGATTTGACGAGCTCAGTAAACCCTAATTAAAACACAGCTCCCAGGAAAATCAGACATGAATCCAGTCCTAGCTAGGATCCAATTTTTAAATTTTGCTTTTCATTGTTAAATTATAATATACCTGCAACTCTTGCTTTAATTTTCGGATGAGATATCGTGTATAAATATAATTTAAATAAAGATGATAAAAATAAATCTTTATTCAAGGACTCTTTGGTGTCACGTAGAATATCGTAAAATTCAGCTGCTAGTCACCATCAAATAGAATGGTAAGACCATGACGTCACGAAAATCTATTTTTAGACTTTGAACTTTAGGCTTCATGGACAGAAAGAGCAGTAGAACAGACCATAATTTTGAACTGTAGTGTGATAATATGGAAACTGGATGTATCATTATGCCAGGACTGTTGTCAATCTGCTATATTTCTGCCTTGGTTCGTAACGTTTTTCCTGTATATCCACCAATACTTCCTTGACAACACGGAAACATTGCTATATAGTGCTGTTCATTGCTTATTGTCATATTCTAAACATTCAGAAAGTACATTTGATGTCACAGTCTACCACTCTATTGTGGTCTAGAATTTTCCACTTTTGATTTAACATGAGTGCCCAATTGAAGACAAATTTCAGTATTGCAGTAGAGCTGATAGTGGATCTTCGCTTTTTCCTGTGCAATAACGACGATCATCGCATTTTCTGTAAAGTTCTCTCGATTACAGATCTTTTAGATTTCCCAAAAGGATAAGCAGAAGATCTGTTTACAAAATAATTTGTCTAACTTATCTACGAGAAGCTACCTTTGGTTTAAAGATAGCTACATTCGCTCAGTGTTTATTATGCGTAGAACCAGGTGGGTACCTAATGTACTTGGTGAACTGATTGAAGTTCGGACTCAGATCCCTATATATCCAATAACATAGTGTTTTTCTTTTCAAGATGGAGTTTACGTTTAGGAAAAGCAGTGCTGTGTTTATCTGAGATAGGTCTCGTGGGCTATCGCAAACATAAAATACAACACTTGGTTCTGGAAAAACTGCGAGAAAGAGAAGGATGGGATGATTATTATACGTACTGAGGTACCAGAGATTGAGATGTGACAATGTCACTATATATAGGCCAGCGAATATATGTTCGAACTCTATCAGATTAGAGTGCCTAGTAGACACACACTGCCTAAAGACGAAATGACAACATCCATGCACATTACCTGGATACCGTCTTGCACCAATGGTAATGTGTTATTGCTAATTATCGCAGAAACAGTAGAATACTTAACTTGGAAAGCTACAGGCTACAAAGCGAGTATGCCAGATGTCAGCAAGCATATCCCAGCGCATCATATCACCTGTGGTGAGAAAACGGTTCTTACTTGAAGCTGGGCTACTCAATGGGTGGAAACTGATGGATAATGGTCACCCTGGCCTCCCAGAAAACCAGTGACGGACAACTACAATAGCCACCAGGCATCCTGGGACACTGCAGTTTCTAATCTAGACTAAAATTTCATTTTGTGGACGGAGTACCTGCGATACTGGGCAATAAACACATGTGTACCACAACGTCAAATGTCTCTTGGGCCAAACAACATTGCTCTAGGGGAGATAGGGAAGTATGTGTAAAGCGTAAGGGTGAAGAAGTTAAAAGAAATATGGTTGTTTATCATATTTTGTAGGTGTCCCATGGACTTTAGGTAAGCATTGTACTTCAATATTAAATGTGCACTTTTCCTCCTGAATCTTAGTTGAATTGCTTTTGCTGGCAGGAAACCGGTCCATATTTATACCATAAAGACCCTAGGTTGGAATCTAGGTACAGACGTGGTATGAGCAATTTGTAGCACCAGGAAGGTTTTCGAACCAGCATGTTTTGAACTTGCTTAAGTATAGTAAGCAGTTCTACCATGTTTCCTGTAACATCTACCAAACGGATCACCTTAACTAACTTTCTATATTTGAAAGCGTTGAGCAGGTAGAAGTGACAGTTAGTCCCATATACGATCCCGTACGCTTGAGAGTGCCCGTTAGAAGGACACTTATCCTGAGCCATTGTTATAGTGAGATAGGGTGGCAAATTCCTTTTCTCGCCGCCTTTAACCGCCCATGTTTGCCACCAGGTACCCAATTGCTGCTGGGTGGACAGTGAGCGAGCATCCTAACTATGGCTCGAAGGCTCCTCTCAAGCCATCGATATTCCGCTCAGCATTAAAGCGCTCTAACCACTCAGCTATTTTGTATTTTCCTTACACACGGTAACTCACTTATGGTCCTTATGATAGGTGAGATAGAACTTTAACCGTTTCAGCTTTTACAGATAGTGCATAGTACATTCTTGCATCTCACCGGAATATGCTACATTAAGAATATTACCCAATTGAATTATTAATATTACCCAATTGAATTAGTAATATTACCCATCTATCGTATTCAGTAGAGCAGGTCTCCCCGAAGGAGACCAAAGAAGCATCAACTAAATACATACCCCGAGCAAAGACGCCTCGATATTTAAGTCCACTTTTGTCGCTTCTTCTAAGAGGAGTTTATCGAGCAATTGATCAAGAGCCAACCACCTTCCGCGGTTTGCGAGCCAAACAATTCTTGCTACTGTTGGCACTTTGATTGCAGTCGTTGTCATCTCAGACCAAGTTGTCGCCTTCTTCATAGATGACATAATAGTAGAGAGAGAATGTTTTGGAGATGATGATGATGATAATGTCGCCTCTTTCGAGGTGTCACTTTCTTCAAGCTGTGACTTGTGTTTGGGTGAACTAGTAGGAGTAGCATTTTTGGATTGGTTCCCAGGGGAATTCTCATTCTTCTTGCTTTCACTAGAGCCACTCTTTGCTTCGTTTGCTTGCGAGCTGGCTTTTTCGCCAGAATCCTGACCTGTTGCTGGCTTAGCACTCTGCTCAGCCTCTGCTTTGTTCTTCTTGTGTCTTGACAGTGCCGCAGTGAACTTCATATTGGGCAGATGATTTGGATCAGCAGCTCTCTCAGCTCTCTCAGTCTATAGGGCGCAGAATGTCTGCAATAATATGTTCAAAAGCAACCTTCAAAGCAGCCGCTTCGTGAGTAATATGACATAGGCTGCCTAGAGTTCTCTGGTTCTCAGATTAGCAAGGGGTTAGGATTTAATTCTGAGTTCAACAATGATACGGAATTTTAAGTAATAATGATTCCCCAGATTTATCAAGATTATTCACGATTACTTTCCGAATGTATGTCAGATTTTCAAAGATTGCTTCATGGGTATACGATCTTTTTGACTTTCCTGAACAGGGTATATTTGAAGAGTACAAAGAAGGTTAGCATCACATGTGATTAAGCTAACTGGCAGTCACAGTTTCTCTTTCCAACAACTAGAGAACAAGATTGAAGTTTATGAGATAGGAAACCCATCAAGACAATTGCAGCAACAGTAGGTAAAGAAAATAACTGTTCTTCAATAGACTTCAAGGATACAAACATAGCATTGCCCTTCTGTATAATGGATATTACGTGGGCGACTTCACAAAAGAGGCATTCGACTTTTCTGTCAGTAGAAATGTCCCAGTTCGAAGGTATTTTACCATGGACTTCTGTAATCCTGTGTGTAATTCGATGAAAGTAGCGACTATTTTATCTCTTGCTCCTCGTGGATATCATCAGCGAAAGATTTAAAGATGTACCGATTATGGTACGATTTCTATGTCACTTTCGAGTGTTGCTTGTTCACAACTCTGAAATTCCCTACAGCAAACAGGCACAACTATAGATTATTGTTTCTTATCTTCTGCCTCCTGTACATCCAAGTCTTACAATTTTCCATTGCTGCTTTACGTAGACATTCTAAGAAAATGTACAATCATTCGATATTTCATTGGATATTTACAAAGTCCTTTAAGCCAAAAGATTCTCAAACGTCCTCAAACCACTGTTCGAGCAATTTTCCTTTTATTTTCAATTTATGGAGCTTCTGTACCGATAGATAATTTCCAGTCCACAGCAAAGAGGTATTTTCTGAACTGATCACTAAATTACACGAGTGTTATCTTCTGTCTTGTTGCTATCTATCATTCTCCATGCAGCGGCACTGTAAAGTCTAACCCCTTCACTTGCTTGACACTTTTGACAATCAGCACAGAGCTCTGGGAGTTTCTAGGGTTTATCTGGAAACACAATCAACTCGTCATATTCGTTTCTTCACGGTTAATTTTACACGTAATGCAGCGGAAGCTAGGACGCAGAACATTCCAGTCCTAAAGCATGCATCTGTTTACGTTCAAAAACTTCGTCACTTCACAGTGTGCTGTGGATGCATTTGCTTCCAAGTAATTTATTCAATACTCCTAGTGACTTTCTTTCGAATAAGTCTGCTATAAAAGGGATTGAACTCTGGATAAAAGTTCTGCTTTACTTTTCATCTGTTTACGGCACTGGTATGGAAGTCTATTGTTCGTTAACGCTTCATCATTGCTCGCACTTCTATGAAAATCTACGCCTGAACAAATTGGCCTTTAAGTGGCCATTACATTATTCATGGACATGACTCGCTTAAACTAAGAAAAACCTCTATGCGAGTTCTGTACCTTTCTAATCATGAAATTAATTAGTGCATTAGGGAATATAGAATAGACAGCAGTCAGGGTTATGCTCTCTAGGATATTTCTCAGTAAGACTCAACACAATGCCTAGGAGTTGTGATAACGATGATGTTGTCACTTCTTAAGTATTTACCCTTTCACTGTCCGATGCTTATCAGATGCGGAGGCGGACTAACGAATAAGGCGAACTATGCGAATGCGAAACGCTAATAAAAGTCATGTTGAACATGAAACTTTTTCGTAACTTTATATATTTATTTGCATCATATGTCTAATCCTTCCTATATCATCATATGTTCGATGTGAGGATCACAACAGCTATCTTTAGAGGTCTACTTACTCTTTGTTATATTTCTCGTACACATACAATCACTGCCAAAAGTCCTTGGAACACCTATTGAATAATGAAGTTTATTTGACAATAGTGAATTTCCGGTCAAATTTGACAGCTACTGATCCACTCCCCCCCTTAAAAAAATGCTGAGGTAAAAGCTTAGTTGCTAGAGTGCTATTTGAGAACAAATTGACGTGTTTGCTGCGAGTAACCCCTGATTAATTCAACCCTGTTCTGAGGAGAGAGGGGGAGTTTGCTCTACGAGTTAAAAAGTAATGTAAATGTTCCAAGACTTTTGGCAGCGATTGTATATAAACACATATGGGATCTTTTGAGGAGTTGTCACTGCTGGGAAATTAACCCTCAGGGACGTCGCAATAGGGGACATGGATTTAACTAACTGGCTTCCGCACAGTGCAGAAGAATCAAACACATCGATTGGTCGTAATGAAACGAAGGAACAAAACATAATTCAACATCTGATCATTGCACGGAGAGCATTTTTAAAAGTTAATTTCCAAAGCAATTTTATTATTAGGGCATTTGCTAATGGGGAAGTATGGGCCAGCTAGGGGGGGATTTAAAGACCTGATGGGGAAATGTGTGTGTAAACAAAAGATCTAAAACCACGTGGTATCAAAGACTTTCATCTGACCGCTAAGCGTTATTTGATATAACTTTCTCCTAGATCCCTACTGGTTATGTTTCCATACATACATATATATAAATATATATATATATATATATATATATATATATATATATATATATATATATATATATATATATATATATATATATATATATATATATATATATATATATATATATATATATATATTTGTATATTTATATATATAGATGAAATTTTTTTTTAGACAGGTAAATGCTGATGAAAATAGGAAAATGCTTTTCTACTTGACTGCCAAGAGTGATCTAATTATATACCAATTAGCTCTCGCTGTAAACAGCCCATCGCCTAAGACTACATTAGAGAACTGCTATTTTGGCGATAAAATGTAAGTAATCGAGAGTCTTGCTATTTTGTTCCTATTTGCCGCGGACTGAGACTGCTATGGCCGCACTGCTCATAATGAATCGAGAACCATTTAAAGCTGTATAAGATCTGTCTTGAATTCAGGTCTCAGTTCTGACTTATTTACATGCCCTTTTGGTACCTGCCAACCTCAAGGCTTTGGAAAGACTATTTTTATAGCAAACATATCACAATGACTGCAATAGGTGTCCAGTTGTATATACATTTGCAACTATGAATCAGAGATAGTACCTGCCTTGAGGAGAATGTCTTATACGAGACTCTGAAATCCTAACTGGATATCTAGCTCTTCCTTACTTTGGTTTAAAAATGAGTTTGAATGGGTCATCAAGTAATTGGCCCTTGCAGTACTACATGTACAGAAATGGCTAATTCTTGTATTCATTCAAAACCCCTTGAATGTGTTTCTGCCTTGGTTTCGAGTCTTTGTACTCAAAATGACATCCATGGAGCAGGGACAATCAAACGATATTTGACTTGGAACGGCCCTTTAAAGTTCTCCATCTCGAGTTCACGCTTCATGACTTTGAATAGCTATATATTACTCTCTGGAGCAACGATACACAGATTAGCTCAACATTATAAATCTAGGGAAATTAAACAAAATGTATGTTGATGACATGATCCTAGAGGAGACTTGCATCTTTGGTTAAAAGATTCACTCAACTAGAATAGTCTAGAATTAGCCTGCCTGTATGTTGACGACATTATCCATGGATTCCTTCAACTGAGATAGTGCGAGAATATTCTGTCCTCTACTATTGTAATGCTTCTGACAAATGAAAAATGTGCTAGTAGAGAGTGAGTGAAAATAGAAGAGTGGAGAGCACCTTTTTTATATTATGAAGCGATTTAGAAGAAAAGATCTGATTCACCAGGTGTATTTACATTGCCTACCATATACCGTAGATGCATTAGACTGAGTCATGACACAAAAATGTTTATAGAATGCAGGTATCAATTTTTGAAATCTTAACAGTATTTTGAGACGAGGATAGAAGGATCAAAGCAATGGTGTAACGGACACAGTTTGAAGTTAGCTTATCTCCTAGGGGACACCATGATTTTCAGGCAGCAAAAGGATTCCTCCTCTGAAGTTTTCAAAGGACAGGCCTATGAATTAACTGATATGAAGATATTTGATAAGCCGCTATCCCCAGTTCACGGCTTATTTATTGTATCTTTTCTCCCTTGTTGATAAAAGTCCATATTAATTAGTTCTTCGGGAAGTGGGAAAAAATTTAGGCTTTAATTAATAGGTCCCAAACAAAATAATCATACGGGCTCTACGCCTGTTTGTTATGCCATTGGATCTACATGGCCGGCAAAGTGAGGGGACTGGGGGCTGTATCCCCTCCATTTATTATTGCAAATGCAGTTTATTATCTGTTTTAGCACCCTCTATACCCCTGAATTTTTAATTTGTTCACTGGTGTCCCACCTATGAAAAGTATTGTTTAACCGCCGCTGATCTAAGATAACTTTTGTTATGCGTCGGTGGGTTCAGAAAAGTATACTAATTCTTAAAGTCGAAGTTGTTTGTCATTAATTAGTAAATCAAAGAATAATGACAAGGACAAGTAACACAACTGTTTACTCCCGTGCCCAGTTTATAAATGGGCACTCGGATAAGACTTGAAAGAGGGAGTCATGCTCTACTGGCTCCTAGTGTTTGAGCTGCTGTTTCAAAGTCTATCACGAATCTCGCATATGTTGCGTTGCATACTCAAATAATAGTTTGAGCTAAATACACTTATGGCACCGATTGGCTAATGAAGTGTCGATTTTTACCAACGAAGACACTCTTTCAGGAGAAATTTTTACCCCTGATTAAAAGTGGTTGGGGGGGGGGCTGCTTTTATCCCATTCCGAATCTTTGGTTCTTTAAGGCTTATTTCCACTTAAATTTGTATTTCGGATTTCTGACGCAAAATCGCATTGTTGCCAGTCTATACTCAAAAAGTTAATAAAAAGTCGGGATTTCGGAAATAGACTAGGAACAGTGGATTCTCATACGAAATCCATAATCGAATTATAGGTATGATGGGTCTTTGAGATTCACTTCAGATACCTACTTGACTTAGCCCTAATTTCCTTCATTTCTAACAAAATGATACTTTGAAGTACTGTATAGTTGAATAGGTGAGGAATTCTACTTATCATCCATTGCAAGTTAAAACATAAATGTTTTGCTGCTTATTGAAGGCACTTTCATGTCAGATACTTTTTTGCTATAAAACGAAGGATATTTACTAAGGGCGAAGGGAATTGCTTCATACCGACGTTTCAATTCAATGTTAACTCATATCATTTTCAAATTCATATTCTGATAATTGTCGTGTCTACCAGTTCACACTCTGATTATTGTGGGTTGTTCTAGTACCTCATTTCTGGGGTGTAAGACCTACAATTAGCCATAAAACGGACTCGTTTCTCATGACTGAAAGCTACCTGCGAATTGCGAGACTTTACAAATGTTCCAAATTCATGAGCTGTTTGCATCGTTGCAGTACCGAGTTTTTCTACTTAAACTCCTGTAATACAAAAAGCTAAAGCAATGTGCTGGTAGGTATGACAAATTCAATTGTTTGCCGACCGACAGGATTTTTGTCTGGCTCTGTGACATCCCCACAGCCCACTGTACGAACCGACCTGTGATTAGTGCCAGACAAAAAGTATTTTCAACATGCAATAAAAATTTACGCTTTTTCTTGAAATAGTAAAATTCTTCAGTACTGGAGGGATTATCCAGTTCATTTTGTAGCACAGTTACTTCATAACTGCTTGGAAGTTGACAATGTGCTTTTAGCACTATTTGATGTATGCGTTCTTATACTTATCACAACTTGTACAATATTGTACAAAAATAATTACAAGGAACAAAATTGCTGCTCATACTTCCGAAAACCTTTGTTTTTTGTCATTGTTGGTGAAATAGGAGATAAATAATCTATTGAAGTCTCAGTACTTCCGTGGGACGGAGGTATTAGCAAATTCACATGGTACACAAAAGAAAACAACAAGACATCATTACGTCATGCTGCTCAAGTTGATGGATTAAGATGCACAGAAAAACGGTAGCAAAGTTCTGAGATACCTGATCAGTTTCTGATGCAGATCTTAAGATGACTTCTTCCATTGTCTCAGGGGAAAGTGATAATGTTGAGGGCATAGAATTGTTAACTGAAAACCGGCGAACAGGCGACTGTAACCCATCAAAGGCCACCTTTTTTGTCGGCAAGGCTACTGAGTATCGCCTAGACATCTTTAGTTTCAAAAAGAAAAAGCTTCGGTTCTTTGTCGGAGCTTCCAACTCAACGCCAGTTATTAAACTGCAAGCCTCTGTACTTCCAATCCTTGTGGCTCATGACTTCCAATAATGCAGACAGTGAGGAATCATGAAATACCTCAATTGGCATTGACTAAAGCTACTGGTAGGAGTGCCTCCGCTCCACCTGAATACGTTTGATTGCTAAATTGTCTTTCACTCCACGTTTCCAGTATTCGCTGTAGTTACCTGTCTTTCAAGCAGTGCAATGGCTCTCCTTTTCATTTATAAGCTCTATCTAAATTTTGCTGTGTCACAATGAAAATGTTTGTATCGTAAGGTGACTACCCCTGGTGCACTGTATACAGGTCCGTTGTTTTTCGAATGAAGAGACAGCCGAATGAAGCCTTGCACGCCATTAACTATACTGGGCCTGGTTACTCACAACTGGAACGCTTTCAACGTACAGGTTGTTGAATAGGCAGCAAGGTATTTGCTTGGAATGATGTCGAGTTCTGTGTTATTCTAGAAACTGCATAATAATCCCCAAATTGTAATTAACTTTACGGAAAATCAATAATCCGCCTCGAATTCAGCCACAAGCAGTGCTGTCAGAATTTGAATAGTTAACTAATTGTTTCAATGTTGAATGAAGAATTGCACCGAAAGACGAATGATGAAATAGTTTAAACCTCTGCCACGGAGAAATCCCGTAAGTGAACTAGGAAAGAGGCTCATCTACTACACACTCATAAGCATGGTGGGATTAGTAGCTACATTTGAAAGTAACAACACTATCTTATGATTTACTTCCTTGCTATATGAGCTGCAAAAATAGAATCATATTACAACTGGAGTATTCATACGTTGATGAGTGTAAGATTGAATAAATTGCTATTGTGCTATCTCACTGGTGACACTCTCAAGGGACGGACATTTGCCACTTTTCAAATATATATAAATATATATATATATATATATATATTTATATATATATATATATTTATATATATATATATATATATATATATATATATATATATAAATATATATATATATATATATATATATATATATATATATATATATATATATATATATAAATATATATACACTTGTTTTTTTATAAGGAACCATTTTATAAGGAACCTACATTTAGAAGGGCGAAATATGTAAAGAACTTATACTACTAAAGGAAAAATCCCTAAGGAACTTTTCAGTTTTAAAATTCCGAGTGCTGTACTCAGATGCAAATGAAGATTACATTACATTGGGTGATATCAATGGAATAGGCATGATACTTCTTGATTGAAATTATGCTTTTGCATATATAGAACTTATTTCCTGTCACATTTGTGCTTTTGAGCTTGAGTTCTAGCCAGAATTAAAGGTAAAATTCAGAATTTCAATGCTTTTCTAGTGTCTGTGCCAATTTGTGGCACTCTATGTACAGTGAAAATTAAGGAACTATTAAGGAACTTTTAGTACTAGAATTTGATAAAAAGAGGTCCGAAAATAAGAAACTTTTAGAACTAGGCCTTTAGCTAGGTTCCTTATAAAAAAAGCGTGTGTATATATATATTTATATATATATATATATATATATATATATATATATATATATATATATATATATATATATATATATATATATATATATATATATATATATATATATATATATATATATTCAATATGTAGTTATTTAAATTTGATTGAATGCATATTGGTTATATAATTAGTGCCTCTTGATATGCATGCCTCAGGGAAAACCCGGCATAAATAGCACCACAGCAACTCAAACCATTTAATGGCCATATCAGCCACAGGCATCAAGAGGATATTCAAGTTGTCTGCAATTCATCATGAGTTCGTTTTTGTCGAATTCGTTTTTGAGAATGAGAATAATGCTCTATGTTTTGTAACTTGTTATCTTTTATTGAACTCTCACCCTCAAGTACCTGTTACGTGGTTTTAATGGCTCAGCTGGTGTTATGTTACATTATAGTAAATGGGCGTTCATTCAAATGAGGGCTTACCGTTCTAGCAGGTAAACTCGGCATCCACACCATAAGAGAATCCGCTTTGAAAAAAACAACTAGTATATACTCTGTAAATAAGTTTTCAAATGGAATGTCTATCACTGTATCTACCATTCCATGTGTAAAAACGTTTAATAAGTTTCCTCTGAAAGAGTGCCCTCTACAGAAAACTGAGGCTCAACTGGCAGAAACAAACAGCATTTGAAATTTGCCTGTCTTCAGGCAAAGAATTAGAGCTATTCTTTTGCGCTAGAAGTATTATAGACAGTACGAGGTTAAGACAATAATTTTGGCAGGGCATCTTCTAATAGCTTTAATACTGGGCCATTGGCCTTGTGGGTCCTCTTCCTGTCCAAGTAAGAAGGCAGAAATATAAGTCTTTTTGCTCACTAGCATGGGCCATTCAGTGGACTGGACAAAAGAGGTAGACCTTTTGGATAACTTCTCTCGTTGAGCATACAGAACGAACTTAGCTAAAACTGGGCTGAATACCTCATATGGGCTTGGTCTAGTAATTAAACTTCCGTAAAAGTTTTCAAACGAGCAGAGTCCAGAAAAAGTTCCAACCTTCCTCCGGCTGCCAAATCTTTACGATAAACCTTCCTCTTTTAAGGCTATCAAAACTAGCCAAAGTTTTTAGTTTATGAACTCTGCTTTGTGTATGTCTCGGAAGCATTACTGTAAATAGGCTAAGCCTTTTACAGTCGATCTCGCATTACATGAAAACTTTGCTGAAACTGGATTGTTGATGCAAATTTCAAAACCTTCCTCAAATACGACATAAAGAGCAAAATTTTCCTCTGGCTCAGAGCCGTGGAGCCGTGACTTTTTTTGGACTCTGCAAACGAGAGTACATGCTTCTTTTATAAGGAACCATTTTGTAAAGAACCAACAACACGTAGAATGCAAAATTGTTCTAAGAAGTTATACTACTAAAGGATAATTTCCCAAGGACTTTTTCAATTTGAAAATTTTTCATAACAGCAAACAATCAAGAATTTGGAAGCCGGTTCTATTCATTTGCATCCAAAACTCGCATAGATTGTTTGCTATGCTTGTGTCAGTGTTTCATTGAGTATCCTTTAGGCTTTACATTTTGACAGTATGCTTTAACATCTATAAAACTTCTTTCCTATCTTGTGTTTGGTCTTAAGTTATAGCCAAAATTAAAGTCAAAATTCAGAATTTCAATGCTCTACTTGTGTCTGTACCCCTTCATGGCACTGAATGTGCAGTGAAAATTAAGGAAATATTAAGGAACTTTTAGTAGTACAATTGGATCATTGGAGGTCAAAAATAAGGAACTTTTGGAACTAGGCCTTGAGCTAGGTCTCTCATAAAATAACGTGTAGTACGTGGAGAACGCAATCCTGAAATCGTCCTCAAATAGGAATATCGAGCTTCGGCAAAACCTTTCTCTGTACCTTACCAAAGAAGGTATCTGAAGTCAAGTGAAATTAAACACTTAATATCTTTCGTATGCGAATATGCAATGTCGGTGTTCCTAACCAATTTTCAATATTCTCCAGGAAGCTATATTAATATTTTTTAGTTACGATTGATAATTGTAGTTTTGTTAAATGCCTCTCCCACCTTCTATCTAGCACTTGACAGAAAAGACTCACCAAATTATAGTCTTTAGTACATTCGCTGCTGCTAGGTGTGATAAATCAAATTTACAAGTTCTTCAATCAAATTTTTTAACCATAATTCACTAAGATTTGTAGGCAAAAATATGCCCTCATCTAAAATTTCTGGAGGAGTAAGCGGGGCAACACCTTGAAGTTGGACAGGCAGTGCTTTCCGTGCTCCCTTCACGACCAATCCGATTCCCTACATTAAGCACTTTTTAGTGTAACTTATTTCCATGCTTTTGTTCTTTTGCAACAAAATTTCATAACTGCAGAGTCCACCACTCCATACATCCACATTTTTATCTTCAAGATGAACACTTGAATATTCAAGGCCATTAGTATTGTCTAGTACCACAACCTTTTTTGCACTGCTCTCATCGTACTTCAAATAAGATTATTGCAATTGTACAACAACTTTGTGCCTAAATCAAAACTGTTTTTACAAACAAATTTGAACAAAATGATTTAGGATTGGGTTCCTAATAATTAATTTTCTTGCTCAGTACTTATTGAAAAATAATCTCCTCAACTCCAAAGAAAATTCCCTACTTTCTGGCTGAGCTAGTCAGTCGAAATTTTGTATCCTTTTATAAGAATCTGAAAATTTTCTGTAGGGTAAATTCGGGCAAACGTTGCAAAAGATGGAGGTTCTTTCATGCAGGGATTTCATTTTAGCTCTTCGAAGTGAGCTTGGGGACACGTGTATGGAGTTACACACATATTCTCGATCACATAGCAAGAAAACGAACAAGCTTAAAGGCTAACAAGTCTAAAGAATGAAAAAAGGTTGGAATAATGTTTGCTGATAGCCACTGTTGCTAACACGTGGACAAATTGGCTTCTGATTATTGCGATATGGCAAAAAGCACGCAAGCCTAATGCCAAAGCCTATTTGAGGTGCAAACAAACTTGGATCTTTGTTTCTTTTCTTTTCAAACAAGCGATACGAAGAGGTGTGTATGTTTTACAGGGTGTTTTAATACATAGAATGTATCAGCAAGGTCTAGTCAAGTTTGCAATTGCAATAAACGAACTAGCTAAACTGTTGTACAAACGCTAGAGATGAGAAATAAAGGCTTTGCCGGTGGCAAATTGAAATGTCTGATTTAAACAGATACTGTGTTGAATGCGTCAAAAGCGTCTATCTTTGTGTTCAAACAGAAACATAGATAACAGGATAAACTGGTGTTTTTTATTTCAACTTTTAAATCCCAGTTTGATGAATTTTGTGAATATCTAATTTTCGCCTCTGATGGTCAGTTTGCAGACTCCACTATCGCTCACAAGAGCTGACGTACGGGCCGCATGAATAAAATAACAGTTTAACATGAAAAATTTTAGTAACACAAGTTACACAATCGATTGCGACGACTGTGATGATGATAACTTCGTTTAAAATAGGTTGCTGTTTTGGGATCTTTTGCCAAATATTACAACGAATTTGGGTAATATCATATCTCTCCCAACAGTAACGTACACACTTAATGGAAGGTATAGGTTCTGAAATTTGTCTGTCACCACAAAAGACTAGCAATTGTCAACAAGGTGGCATCTATATACTACTTGTAGGAAAAGAGCCAAAGGAGATTCTAATGCAATCGTAGCGAACAAACATTCTCTGGGCACAGCATAGCCGCCAAATGTTTCAGACCTTTGTCAGGTCTATTTTCTCCCAACCTAATTGACCAATCAACGTGAAGAATTATGACCACAAATGCTAAAACTAAGCCCATTTTGCATGATGATTGGTCAATTAAGTTGGGAGAAAATAGACCTGACAGGGCTCTCAAACATTTGGCAGATATGCTTCTGGGCACAAACTCTTTGAATTTGCATTCGTATAGGCATTCATTCTTTTGAATTTCTGTTACAAAATAATGAAACTAATTACTTTTGAAATATTAGCAATTAGTGATTACAGAGGATGAAGACAGACTGAATGATTTATGGATTTCAAACAAAGAAATCTAAGTTAGAAGGAGATGAAAAAGTTATTTGTATGAATTTATAGAAGCCAGGGAAAGCCAAAAATTTATAATAGCGGATGGAAGTAAAGGATAAATGAATGATTGTATTAGTAGACAGAAACTAAGGATCTCTGAAGACATGGAATAGAGATTATTAAACTATCGACAGAGTCCAGAAAAAGTCACGGCTCCACGGCTCCACGGCTCTGAGCCGGAGGAAGATTTTACTTTCTATGTCGTATTTGAGGAAGGTACTTGCATCAATAATCCTGTTTCAGCAAAGTTTTCAATTAATGTGAAATCGATTGTGAAAGGCATAGCCTTTCTGCAGTACAATTTTTCGAGACATGCGCAATGCAGAGTTAAAGAAGTTTGGCTATTTTTGATTTCGTGAAAACAGGAAGGAACTTTTTCTGGACTCTGCTTATCGAGGACTGGTAACTTAAAGAGGGAAAAATTAGGCAAATATTGGAAACAGTAGGGGATGTATAGGCGATATCAGAGTATAGATCGGTATATTAAGGAAAATAATTGTGGCATTACGGCAAATATTTGTAATATTTGGGTGGAATATTAGGTAACAGTGATAGTAAAATATTCTAATGTTAAACAGGATTGGCTTTGAAACACGTTTGCACAGCTAATTATCCGAAGCAATCCATTAAAATTTGACATTGCTAATGAGATTAGAGATATCACCTGCACTGAATTGTGACCAATACCACGGAAAAATTACGATACTTTCAGTCCCAATTATTTATTCGGACTAACAGCAATCGACAAGATCAATGATTTGATTGTTTTGCAATAACAAGACTTCACTATTCACAATAGCACGTCGCGCAAACTCTATAGATATTGTTTTGGTCTCAGTTAGAGAATAAACGCTATAGAAATGTTCTTGTTTTCATCGCTGCAAGGTCCTTTAATAAAAACTAGATTGAATAAAATTTCATTCAGCTATTAGCAGCAGCCTATACAAGTCACGACAGTCTTGTATTGTTATCCTCTTATCGGTGATTCTAATAGAATTTAAAAGTATTGAGGACCAAAGTTTCTAATAATAGAGCCCAATTTACACATTATCAGATTTCACTGAAGTCCGATATGTTTTCGCTCCGTATTGGCCTTCTTTCCATATTGAGATGGATAAGGTATGGATGGGATAAATAAAGGTATCGAGGAAGAGCTTGAATTCGATATGGTTTTATAGCAGGTCGATAGTGAGGATGTTTTTTCTATCCTCTGCTGGTCTTACTGCTGATGCACCTCTGTAATATAGTTGGTACAAGAGGTTCTTATCTACACTTGGACAGTTCGAAGGCGTGCAATAGCATTGAATAATTGCTTTCAAATTGTACAGATTTGGATATCAATCAGTTGAAAAGAGCTTGCAAATGCCTTCCAAACGGAACTTTTCTTTATGTTCTTAGCACCGTTGTTCAACAAACCATCGTCTTTCATCTTTTTCATCATAGTACAATTCGAGCATTGACGATGAAGTTCTCTTGGTTGTCAGGAAAAAATACTCCTCTCTGCTTCAAAGAGTGTTTAATCATTTTCCATGGCCAATCACTTCTCTTTACAATAGTTACATACCTCACGGTACTGACACTCTAACTAACAAAGAGACCAAATTCCAGGTCTCCCTGTTCTTTCTTGTTTCTTGACTTCTCTTGTCAGTCCACACCCACTGCTTTGTCATATTTCTTACAGTTCATGATTTTATCAAGTGATGTTTGACATTTCATAAAATTCTCTTTTGATTGTCAATGGTCTGTCCAGCTTTATATCCAGAAATATAAGCAATGGATTAAGCAAGACATCGAAGGCAACGTATTTGAAATTGAACTCATAGGAGGGGCGCTTATTCAAGTTTTATTGCAGTTTATGCTCTAAAAAACTAATTCATGAAACTTAAAAGTTGGGTAACTTGTTTTGTAACTGTTGATTGGTGTAAAAATTCTGTATCTACCTTCATCGAATAAATGGATGACAGTCTGTAAATTATATCATAGAAGCTAAAGCAATCATAATGGTGGATAGGTTAGTAATACATCGCTTATGTTATCTGAAAGTAGCACTATGCGCATTTGTAGAAAAAATCTAGTTATGTATGCCAGGCCTGCAGAGAGTTTGTATGGGGACCAGGCAAATGGGAGAAATGGGCCTTTTGATGCCCTCAATGTGAAATTTAAACGTCACCAAATAATCACATCAAAACTTTTGAGGGCCCCTTTGAAGTTCGGAACCCAGGACAATCTGCATCACTTGTCCCCTCTCGGTGGGCTTGATATACGCTCTATTCATATTAATGTACGGTGGTATAAAGCAAGTCTTATCAGGCTCTGGTGCTACATGATTACACAATGTGGGCTGTTATGACTGAATTTTGGCATATCATACTTTGTGAGCAAGTATTACCAAATTTTGGTATGCTATGCATTGTAGACCAGACGTCAATAGATTTAACATGCTTTACTTTGTGAACCAGGCATCACTGGGTATTAGTATGAGTAGGCTATTAAATATTTCCCTTAATCTAAGTTCAAGCTTGGACATATGAAAAACGTATGAAACCACAATGAGATGAGGTTGAAAGTGATTCGACAAACTTCTGTACCATTTTTGACAACGGTCACTTTAGTACTCGTACGGAATAGAATCAGCACTAGTACACTGTAATTGTAAGTGAGCAGGAGCACTGTTGTAGCCAATCAAATATGATCCAGTTCTGTGCAAGTGCAAATGAACACGACCACAATTGAAGCCAATCAAAAATGACAAGGTAGTCTGTAAACTCGAGCGATCAGAAGCACTGTGTAAGGGATCAAAAGTGACTGAATAAAATATTAGCGCAGTCTTACTATTGAGGAATATTTCTTGGAAATTTTTCTTTAGGCCCAAGAATCTCAAATATTATTTTGATTTCTTGTATTGCATTTTGGTAAAAAAAATCTTAAGAACCAGTAGATTTTCTCATACTGGTAGAGATATATAATAGCCATAGTCTAGATTGATGGCAAAATATTTAGCGAAAGTGCGAGACTTCAACACTGCTAAGCTGTAACTGTTATTCTACGTCGTACTATGCAAAAGTTTACTATAAAACTCTCATAAAGCGCAAAGTTTTCTTCGTTCTAGCAGCGATGTTTGAAATCAATTTCTTCATAAAAGTTGCGCGGCTTTCGCGTAGTATGTAAGGAATGAAGCAAAATATTTCAAATAGTGTTCTCAAACTGAATAGACCAAGCTGCACTGTTATTGGTATATGATATTGGTATTGGTGTTATTGGTATATGGTACATTATACTCCTTCTCCTCTTCCCCCGCACGCAAAATTTTTCATCTTACTGTTGATTCAGATGAAGTATTCTGCTGTGGGATATGTCGCTTCTGTTCAATACTATAGGCCAGCTATCAAACACAGATGTTAGTGAAAAGAGAAGGGTGCACCTCTGAGTTTCAACAGGTGCCAGGATCCGCTCGCAACTATGAAGCTTCATAGAACTGCACTCACATTTGATGTTATTGATAGCTATAGCCCAAGTCTCGCAGTGAATAAATCTCTATTTCATACCCGCATTAATTATCATAGATACATCACCTTATCGAGACGCTCTTGCTCTGCTCTCCGACGCATAGCCTTGGTTGGAGGCAACTGCTTTTCAACCTTCTCTATGAATGCTGCCTTTTTGTCGAGAACCGAGAGTGTGGAAGGATCTTTTGAAATCAAGGTAACTGCATCATATTCATCTGGCGCTGGATTTGCACCCGCTCTGCCAGGAATGGGGAATAGGTCTTGGGTACTTTTGCTCTTTGCCTCGACTGGTGGCGGTTGCTTCGGTTTGACTTTGTCGGGATCCATGCTTTGGGAAGGTCTCTGTGTTAGGTCATGTACCGACCTCGATATGCCTGACGTTGAGAAATGCTTCGAAGGAAGTAAATTATGTGAAGAGTACGCTCCACGTTGTGGAAAATACGATACAGGTCTTTCAACCTTGCGTCGATGCTTTTTGTCTACATTCGCTGTATCTAACTTGGCTCCATTCTTCTCACCTGTGTCTCTGTTCGGCGTTTTACCAACAGATGATCTTTTCAATTGTGCCGGACCTTTTTTATTATCTATGAGGTTGTCAAAGTTGTTGCTAGGCAGCGCATCCGGGGTGCGAGACTTGCTATAATCAGAAGATTCAAGCAAACACTGGTTTTGAAGTGTTGTCTTATCTCCAGGACACGAAGTTTCTTCACCAGCATCAATGTTTTCATGCTCTGCTAACAAACTTTCGCCAGCTGTGATCTCCTCCTCATTGTCCTGCAGATAAGGTGACCTGTGAGGCTTTTCGTCATTCCCCGAATTATCATCTGTGGCGACATCACTATCGCCCAGCAAAGCCGACCTTTCGTCAGTGCAACGTTGATCGTCACTTTGCGTTGACATTTTAATCAGCCAATCAAGTACACCGTCAAACAATAGAAATTAAATCTTCCGGTAATGCAAGGTTATCCACACAGCTGATAACGAAGCCTTGTATTGCTAACACATACACTCTACTTTCTTTATGCAGTCGTAACCCCACTCACAAAATGTGCTACTTTCTTCCACACTATCACACCATTTCTCTACTATTGCTAATTCACCTGGCTGCAAGACGTAGGACTTCTATGAGAAATAAAATAGCTTTTATTACAGCCTGGCATATAGTAATGTGTAATAAATAGATTATTGTATAATTCAACAAGTAAGATATATATATATATATATATATATATATATATATATATATATATATATATATATATATATATATATATATATATATATATATATATATATATATATATATATATGCAATGTATATATATTGCAATAGAGCCTGCAGCTCTGTTGAAGAATGATAGAAGGGTTTAAACCAGTGCTTATTATAGTGTGGTCTTATCCAGACTTGTGGTCTTTGAAAGCCAGAGTATGGTCTAGGGAATTTACAGTTGGGGTCAGTGTTTGAAGTTTCTTTTATCGTGATTGAGCATCATTCTGATATACTGACGAATCCTCGAGTGGTGATCCGCGAGAAAAACTTAGAGTGAATTTTTGACTCACTCAAAGGTTATCCTCGATGCTCACATTGTGGAGTGGTCACTGTGACAGTTTCCCTTATTGTTTTCTGTAGTTCTTTTGTGTATTTTATGTAGTTTATGTTGCTTATATAGTATAAGCATCCGCAATAATTGCAGGGCTGTAATGTATTTTCATGCTCCCTGCACTTCAGTCTTGTAGTATATTTGTTTATAATGTTTTGTAAGTTTTAATTGAAGTTATATAGAAAAGCATTATTCATAGCAGGGACACATGAGAGTGCCTAGAGCTTCCACTGAGGGTACATCGCGGAAGTTGTTTTACTAAAATACTCTAGTCCTGGAGTTACATATTATATATTGCCTGTACAGGCATGTGCTCCCACAGGGGTAGATTTTAGCTTTCATATTTCCTTCAATAGGCAGCATTGTTTTACCAAGGCCACCATGTTAGTTGGTAGTAAATTATTTTATCATAAATAGGGGTTTTATGAAAAGTATAACGCCGTTTTCCTATCTATTATGGAAGCAACTTTTCTTCTACATAAAAATAAACCTATTATTACCTTTCAAAATTTCCTGTCTTAAAGAGCACCGTTTAACTCCCCTGCCACTGCTGGATGATGGTAGGAGTCTAAGATGCTCTTCCTCCCCCCCCCCCAGTGTAGGGGCCCATGATTCCTTATGATAACCTTCGTAACTCTTCATGGTATACCAGAATGAATGTGTAGCCCCATTTGACATAGCGTCAAATAACAGACGGTAATACCCGTGATTAGATGGTAAAACAGATGGTAAAACAGCAGATGGTAAACTTTGCTGGTAACCTCAACATCCCGAGAAGAATAGAAACGATCATAACCCGTTGCAATACTTGAGTATTCTGTATTGTGATTTATTTGGTGGCACAGATCTGAAAATGTTCAGTTACGTCGTTGAATTGTTGATTCATTGTTGCTTGTACAACAGCATATGATGAAGTTTGTGAAAAATGAAGAGAATTAAGTGTTTCGCAGCTCTTGGTCATCGTTAAACTCATCATTTGTTTTATCAGGCAAGATACACTCCTGCATCAAAGAGAACACGCCCTTTCTACTGGCACCTACGCTTTATATCCCCTCAATATAAGCAATCAAGTCTTGTCCCTGTGCATCAGACAGAAGAGTAAGAGTTACTTTCAGAATCATCTTTGAAAATAGTAGTGGCCTTGGACTCTCAAGCACAATAAAAGGCTGCATAAAAGACCTCCCTTTTTAGGCATCAGCTAGACTGGTCTTAATAAACAAAGTATGAATGCAAAATCTGGGCAGTGGTTCTTAATAAATAATTTTGGCTGATCAGTAAGCATTGAGAAATGATTTCATACTTTGAAGAAAGCTCTCAGCTTTCTTGTTGAATCAGTCAACGTCAAAATTTAGCATCTTGTTTATAAGAATTTGAAATTTTGTCAGGTAAATTAGGTTTTTATTTATTTGAAGAAAACCCTGGAATATTAGGGGAAAGTGTTTGAAAGGTGTCTTTCTTTCTTGTTTGGTTTTACTGTAGTGCAATTGGCAGATCAAAGTTAATGGCATAGTATTGAAGTTGATGGTATAGTTGTATGAAAAGAGATCTGCAGATAGATCAAGAGTATCAATGATCATATACGTTTCTTAATGAGAAAGTGATTTATAAGTAAGTGACATTCAACTGCTCAAAAGTTATAACAATTTCAGTACTGGCTTTCTGGGGATCGAACAAAGCCTATAAGGTCACATACATTTAAAATTCTAATTTTGTCGCATACCCTACGACAATCTTAGCTCTAAAATCATCAGAGCTAAAGATGTTTCAGTAGTGTACGAAAAGAACATTTTTATACAACACGTATAATCAGTTTCTTTTAGTTTCAGTGCAGAAACATAGTCTTGAGTGAGCCGCCATTTTCATTGATTCGCATAGAGAACAGGATTCTACTAGTCAAGTCCGTTACAGAGCATTAGAGAGTCTAAGTAATGGCAATGGGATATACTTTTATATTGGCAACTGCATAGAATACTACCAGATATTCTCGCATAAGACTTTCTCGTGTCAGGTCTTTTTGCATCAGATATTCTCTTATCAGGTACTCTCATGACAAATATTCTTGTATCAGACAGTCTCATGACAGATTTTGTCGCATGTTTTGTATTCGTATGAATATTTACAAACAGATGACTGCAATACGATATTACTGGGAGCATTGATTTGCATGCAAGCCCTGTGGCCATAAAAAATAATTCGCTACTAATAAAAACAGATACATGTATGGCATCAGAACAAATGCACATCAGTGTCTCCTCGCTCTATCGCAAGCTGAAAAGACGGCTGAAGAGAATAAACACTTTTTTGTTCTATCATTGAAACTCATTCAGTGTTTTAACGATTTAAAGGCTATAACTTTCTTAAGACTTCAATAGTATGATAGTTTGAGTTTGCCAGGTGCAACAGGAGCATAGCATTGAGAAACATAGGTTCTTACAGGGATTATAACATTGAGTATACAGACTAACTTAAAGAGATTATGGGCCTGCGTCAAAATTTGGAATATTAGCTGTACATAAACTTAGCGACTTTCTTAGGAATCAAAAATCCTGTATTGAAACTTTCCGAATTTCTGAGCAGTCGATCACTACCTATAAATCATTTTCTTACAAATCACCAAAAAATGTGTAGCAAGATTCAGGCTCCGTTCACACTATTTCTTTTTTGAACAAAAATGGATCTGTTTAGTTCCGTTTTTGGCTTTGCTTTCATATTAGTCCACTCCAAAAACGGACCTAAATGATAACGATGATAAAAACGGAGCTAAAGGAAACCGCAACTCTGTAGTGCGAACTCCAAAAACTGAACAGTTTGAAAAAGCTACCAATAGAGCCAACATAAAGAAGCCATCAAAAAGATGCGTTTTTGAGGACAAATGTGAACACCAATTGATAGATATCCATTTCTGTTTGAAAATGGAGTAATTTGGACAGAGAAGAAAAACAGTTCAGTTTCTGGGGGCAAAAACGGATCATATTGAAAACGGAGTAATGTGAATGTAGTCATTCGCTGGGTAAGGAATTGCGTGCACATTTAATGAAATATTCAAGAAAATTGAAGATTAACACGTAGGATTTAACAGGTTAACTGTGCAAATAGAATATAAGTGCTTACCGTTTTGCGGCAGTTTCCAATCCCTTGAACCAATCTTCATGTATAAGGGTTTCTCCAGCATTCTTCGCTCGGGCGCTCTGATTTCAAAATGCAACAGTGCAGCCAGTACAGATGCTAAGACAGCAGCAAATTTGAAAAGGAAAGCCAGTCCATGAATCATTGATGAGTTCAGCAAGATCTTGTGTTATTTAGACATTTTCTATTATTTTGACAAGCGATCTCAACAGTCTTGTATAACGTCCGAGTTTCGAAAACGGCAATGTATTAGCTAACTGTCTTTGAAAATGTGCCTCCCAATGTCAACTGCATCCTCTCTAATTGACTATCCATCTATTTTTGGTTTGATGATTTGGAAGCAGAGTCAGCAAGGCGTACTGTTATGTCCACTTGAGATAATTGTATTGAAAATCGTATTTAAAGGCAGGTGAAGTGATATTAGCAGATTGGTTATTGAAAAACACTGAAAAGCGTTATAACCTGGTTATTTGGGGCTGTACAAATTACAGGTGGCGCGCAGGCAAGATTATCAATATAGGCAGACAATTGATAGTAACGATGTTTGTCTGATGTTGCGTTGTATCTGATCTGAACATCCTTTCCATGTTTCAAGTTATCTAAGCTCTTTATGCTAAGGACTCCGTGTTTCTACTATGAAATAAAGGATATTGGTAGTGAATGGTTACTGGCGAGGTTGCTATCCCCAAGGAAACGAATGGCAGGGAGTGGCACAGCGTACAGCCACTGCCAACAGGATAGCGTGATGTATTTGACAATAATGACCTCCCAGCCAAATTCGAGGGATAAGGGCCCTCTTCATCCAAATTGTGGAGAGAAGTTTTAAGCTGTCCTAGAGATATTTCAGAGCAAACGGACTTGCTCAGTGCGAGCAAAACCTGTTTAATCAACATTTTGTAATTTGGAAGAGGAGCAATTTGTTCTAGTCCAGAAGAGTGCCATAAGAGATGCTGAAGTAAAGACACATGTTTGCAATGTATCTATTTGCCCGATATTTTGTCTTTTTGTGCGGCAAGGAATGCAAACACTGATACCTTTGAATGAGGCCAGATATACACTCCCTTAGCTCGATATCATCATTACCAAGCTCACATCTCCTGTGACATCAAGTCTGAATTGTAATATTACATCTGGTGTCAAAAGCAGGGGCACCAAGAGGGGGTAGGGGTTGGTTTTCCCTTACCTAGAGCTAGAGATGGACCCCCAAAAGCGAAAAAAATTTTAAGAACTTCATAGTTCAAGTTCTGGGTTGCAGAATAAATCACTGTTGTAAGTTTATCAAATATTTTGAAATTTTCCCACTAGTCAGGTCTGAATAGGAAGATATATTGAGGGACAATTCTGTGCATCATAAAGCTATGTGTTATACTGAAAATTCCTGTACGAGGCTACTGTTTGCCATTGCAAATTTACATACAAAATATAGTATCAAAGTGCTGACGTCAAGAAATTCCACACGGGTTTTAAAAATGAACCGCACCATAACGAGCTTACATCTAAGAGGCCAAATAATTTACGGAGCATCATTTTTCTTAACGTGCAGCTCTACACAAAATGTGCAGTTCTAAAAGCTCCTTTTGCTATTCTAGAGAGAGATCTGTACAGCTTACATTATATATCTATTAGGTATTGCATAGAAACATGCTTGATTTCAGTGCCCGCTCATCAACTTCATGTTATTTATGCATATGGGAATCAAGGGCTATTCCTCAATATAGTAGACGAGAGAAAAATGTGCAGAGCTAGCTTTTCCCTGAAATGACCCTAGAGTTTGTACCAATAAAAGCAAAATCCCAAATGAACTTTCAATTTGGGACATTGCTTTCATTGCAAACCATCGAGAAGTAAGAAGCAAAATTCGCATACCATGTGTGGAAAGCTTGTAGCAATTGGTGCACAAGCGAGTTTCTGTTGAAACCTAAAGTGTCAATAGTGCCCTGTCTAAACACTGGACACTTACAATGTCTATAGCACTGAATATGTGGATAAAATCAAGGAACTATTAATTGACTATTATTTATTAAATGTGGACAAAAGAAGTCCAAGTGTAAGGTAGTTTTAGAAGTAGACCTTGTGTTAGGTTCCTTTAAAGAGAAACTTGCACTTTGTAAGATTTCACATTTAGACCATAAGTACTGAAAGATAAAAAAAGTCATATTGACTTCGAACACGTCTCGGTGGCTCGTCACTCCTGATTTTCAAAGAGCACTATCAGTGGAGGTGTCGATTGGAAGTAAGAGAGTCTCGTGCCATCGGTATTGCTTAGAGCAAACATACGGTCTACCTACTAGCTACACGTGCATATGTTGCAAAAATTGCTGTATGTTTTTTGTACTTTACAAGTATCCAAACACGAGGCCTAGTTCGTAAAGTTGTTTATTTTTGGACTTTTCTTGACCACATTCTAGTTCTTTAGACACTGTAAGTGTTCAGTGTTAAGATAGAGCAGCCTAGACACTGCAAGTTTTAACAGTAACTCTCTTGTGCACCAACTGCTACAAAGATTTCACACAATCCATGCGAATATGGCTTGGCTCATGATTCTTTGCTGTGATAGAAGGTAACAGAGGTTTGATAGTTCCTTGTGCACTTTCCCTTAAATATTACAAGCTCTTCTTACAAGTTCCTCAGACTTTTTGGCCTTATACAAATAGGTGCTTTATAAAGCAGTTCCTTAAAAACAAAAACAGCGTGTCATTGCCACTGAAACTATGCTTTAGAAGTCAAGCTTCATAAAAGTACATGTTTATCTCCGTATCATGAAATTCTGATTCGAGCAGTTGCTGCATATGTTGTACTTACTTCTTATAGGAAAGTGGCTTTATAAGAAAGCAGTACCCGTTTGCGCAAAAAAGTTAACAAGGTTCACTATTGGATTTCTGAGGTCTAATGTAGTTGATTAAGTTCACATAAATTGAAAATTCCACTCTTCACTCCACAAAACGTCTCATTTGTTTAATTACAAATATTTTCTGTACTTATGCATTTATTTAACTGTTATGTTTGTGAAGTGACTGTATTTTTTTGTAACACTGCAGCATCACACAAGCTCGATTATTCTCGCTAAGAGAGTCTTCAGAAAATCTTCAGCACTGAAGTTATGAAACAGTTCAGATAGTTTCAGTTTGGGCGAAAAACTTTCGCATAGAAAAAGCGTTTATATGTTTAAAAAATAATAAACATTAAGCGTTCTATCTGAACCTATTCACTAGTTTGGTAGTCCTTACGAATAATATGTCAAGTGAAAATGTTTCTTGTGCTGCCTCATTCCTGTCTCAAGTGCTTTGAGAGTAAGAAAAATCGGTTCACAAAACGTTCGAGATTGCCGCGATAGTCTGCCATTCTGTGGTGTGGCAAGTAGTTGAATGATTCTCGACAATGTTCAACCATTTCTGAACGTATTTTGAGAAGAAACTGTAGTTCGTCATGCACAACAATCACACGTATTATTCCTTTGACAATTACTTGGTCAGTAAACAGATTGCATTTGCCATTAACAATTCATCAGGCGCAGATGCATCTACCGGAAGAAACATGTATATATGTCAAACTCGCAAGGGAGTGATATCTCATATTAGGAGATATCGCTCCCTTGCGAGTTTGACACAAAGGGATTCTACAGTAGGCACGCAGAAATGTCCTCTTGTCTTCCAAATGGTCGAGTGATAGATGCTGTGGAATAGGGCAAAGAGCTGAGCTACAATCCTTGCCGAGATAGTTGTAACACTTTGCAGAATTTTATGGGCCCCTTGTAAGCCAGCATCTGCTGAAGGGCTAAAATGAACAAATGTACATTTCCTTGTCTTTCTTTCCTTCGTCGCCCAATACAATGTTCTATCCGGTGGTGAATCGCAGGACTCTGGAATGGAGTGGGGGTGTGCTGCTAAAGAGATTTATGGACAGGTTTGAGTAATGGACCATAATTCCCGACAAGCCGTGATCGTTATGTCAATTGCTATTGACGTCCCAAAAAGAGTCACTGACCGTTTCGCATAAGTGAGCCTCATCCTTGATTCTATCATTGCGATGTAACTACACGCCGTTAGGTTTACGGTGCTGCAATGTCCTATCGATAAATGCAGAAGTGATCTCTTAGGTGGGATAGGGGAGAGGAAGATTTGTCTACATCTAAGCATTCCTTACTAAGATCATATTTCATATATTTATTTCATATTTAATATATTTATTTTGTATTTAATATATTTTAGGAGGGTCATCCTTCAGTTATGAAGCTGATTTTCAAGGGTCCCTCCACTTAACTACTTACAATAAATTTTAAAGCAATTAAAAGGAAAAGATATGCATATATACTACATAAAACCCTATTACAACTAATTCTTAAGATAAAAAATAACTAAAGAAAAAAGTAAAACATCCTAATTAAAATTTGTATTAATAAGAAGCTTTTGCTTAAAAACTGAAAAGGAGGGTGCCTGTTTGACCTTAAAAGCTAGGTTATTCCATAATTTGTCTCCGCGGTAGGGAAAACGTTTCTGACCATTCAAAGGAGTGTTCATTGATAGCCTCAGATCCGTAGCAGTATTTCTCAAGTCTCGTGAGCTGCATTACGAGTTTCTTTGAAAGAGGTTACATATATATTGAGGAGCCTGATTATCTAATGACTTAAAGACGAACTGCTTTGATTCGAAAGAGATCAAGTAAGCTATGGTCATCCAACCTAAGCTCCTAATAAGTGAGAAATCAAGAGTGCTTATAACCATTCCTAAACATGGGTAGATTTTGATCTTACAATGAACACAGATTGGTCGTTAGCAGTTACGTGAAGATGTAATTAAACGTATTCAAAGCTAATCAAGAGTCTTGGAGCAAACATGAAAGAAGACGAGAGGATGACACCACGGAACAGACTCTCATGCAAGATCAATATTGCAATAATAACTCGAGAATATTACGTATTAGCTCTGCAATAGGACAAACCTCATTTGCCAACTCGCCAGCCTGTCCTCTGCCAGCTATTGGTGGCTTATAGGAACCTCTGCGGTGGTTTCTCGGGCTGTTTCGTGACAAGGTAGGTATTTTATCAACACTTATTGACCCACGATGTTTTTCTGCATCGTAATTAAGGCTCATTTTAGACGCCTTAAAATACAAGAAATGAAGCGCCAATCGAATGAAGCCAACCAGAATTTTGTGTTAAGATCTAAGTATTACCCTTTCATGGGTAACATTTCTGCCTATGACAGAAAATTGATTATATTTAAAATACGGGGGAACTCTACTGACAGAGGAATTCGGTTTTTCTGCTTTGAGAAATGCAAGACAATACCCTCTTTTTGTTATTTAGCACAAAAGACTGCAAGTTTCAATAAACCGCTCTTGATAGCAATTTGCAATGATATATTTCTCAGCATATTTCAGTACTTCTATGACTCCCATTCTGTGTTTTGCACCCTCCCACGGTAAGAGTGGCCATTTCAATGACTTGGTAGTGATTGTCGAAGTTCGTGCGACCAGTTGATGAAGCCCGTTAAGCCTTTCACTCTATTAATTTGGTCTTAGTAGTCTGTTTAGTCAGACCAGAGCCACTGTTGTAGTACCGCAGTAACAAGCCATATATTTATTTCGGTGTCATGTGGCACCAATATAGTATAGTATAGGCTAGCGAAATTGTTGTGAGATTGAACCTAAAATTACAACACTTTCTAAATAACGCCAAGTAGCAGGGCACTACAAGAATAGTGTAATCAACTTCAACTGCATGACGCTCGAACTGAGTATTTTGATGCAGAAAACTTGGAGCCTGGAACAAATGATCCGAAATTTATTTGCAATGGCTATCTGCAGGATTTGATTTACAATTTTTGTCCATAGAATTTGCAGGATTGGCTGGGTAGATATCAAAGGTAATCCATAAAATTTCCCGCTAGAGAGTAAGTTCTTCTTCTCTCTGCTGCTCTCATGTCAAGTAGGGTCACCACAGCATATTGCCGGTTTCCATTTCCCTCTGTCTACAGTATCCTCTTCTTCCTATCCCTCATCTCTCATGACGTCTTTGCTGTTGTCCTTCCAGTTTCTGGTTCTTGTACCCCTTCTTCTCTTTCCTGATATCCCCAGCTCCAATAATCTTTTCCACATCTTTCTATTCATCTTTTTTCCATATGTCCATACCACCTCAGGCAGGGAATTTCTTTAGTATAGTAACTACTGGGAGAGAGCTCCAGAAAGGTCTAATGGTTTCCTCAGTAATGATCGGCAAAATCAAAGAATTTACCCAGTTGTTTGGATCCACTCAAAATTTGCTTCAAGAAGAAAGACCCTAATCTATGTGGATGTTTTCTTTACTTCCAACTTGCTCTGTAGTATCTCATCCTGTGCTTTATCTTTTCTCACCAGCCCCATTTTCCATCTAAACATTCAAATCTCTGCTGCATCATCATACTCTTATTTGGGGGTACTATCTCGATTCCATACAACAAAGCTGGTCTCTCAACTGCTCAATGCATGCACCCTTTCACCCTAGCTGGTACATTCTTGCCACACAACAAACCTGGAGCCTTCTTCCAGTGGTTCAATCCAGCCAGTATTATTTTCTCCACTTTCCGTCACTCTTTGCATCGCGTCCTATTGTCAATCACAAATACTTAAATTCTTCCACCTCTGGAAATACCAGTCGTTGTATCAATACTTGGCTTTGTATATCGCTAGCGAGCACAGTAGTCAGTTGAAGTTTGTATGCTACAGTATATTTCGTGCATAACCTTGAATCTAACAAGTGCTTCTCCCTCACAAACGATGTAAAATTTTGAAAGCAATAGACTGTCAGTGTTTGGCTATATACACGTTTTTTAGGAAGAGAAAGGCTTATAAGAAGATGAGGCTCAAAGACCAAAATTTTTAGAAAATTTTATGAAAATCCTAAGGCTCAAGTTTAAAAGTTCATCTTTTCACGTTCCAGACATCGACGTTAGCTCATTTTGTGCAAGCTCCTTTGCAGAGATCAACACTCTTCTTTGATAATCGTGGAAACCAAAGATCAAACTTTTTTGTAGCAAATAATGGCAACCTATTCCAGTAAAAGTTAAGAAAATCATAAGTAAATTTCAACCTCAATTTCGGGAAAATTTGAGACAATTGAAGCTCAGGTAAAAAATTGTTCTCCTATAAAAGAAAAAGCGTGCAATTTATTCAAAATGCTCCAGCATAATCCATTCGTATCCAACATCATTCCAAGCTATCCAGCATAATCATGCATCATCCAACAAAGTGCACACAATCTAGAATTAACCCGTATTACCTGGCAAAATCAAAGATCATCCAGCAAAGTTCAGCTTCACCCTATGATATCTACCACCATCGAAAACACCACCATTGAAATCAATATGTGGGATCCGTGTCAAACAAATACAGCCAATTTACTCACGTAGGGAACTCAAACACTGAAGAAGATCTCAGGTGATTCTGGCATTGAGAAAGGAACGTTAAAACGTCAATACCAGAGTACCTTCTACGAGAAACTCGCTCATTTAAAAAATAAATCTCATTCCTCACAGCAATGCGCTCTGGGTGTCGCTGTTGATTATATAGTTTTGATCCACACTCTTTAGTGCACTTGATTAGTATGTTTGCTTATAACGAACCTAGCACAAGGCCTGATTCTAAATGCTCAAAAGTTTTGGGCCTCTTTTTGACCACATTTTAGTATCAAAAGTCCTTGAAAGCTCCCTAAATTCAACTGCATATTTAGTGCTACAGGCATTGCAGGTATACAGTGCTAAGACAGGGCAAGTTCCAACGGACATTGTAAGTTTCAACGGAAAACTGTGTGTGAACCACTTGCTTCAAGGATTACATGCAATGTGATTTATCTAGAGCACGAAAAAGCGGGAACATTCTTTAAGCATACTGATAAGCTTCTTTCACCCGACGCTCGTAAGAGGATGAAACATCGGAAAACGACATACTTTGAAGAGTGTCGGACAGAAAATCTTTTCAGTATACTTAAAGATTGTTCCTACTTTTTCGTGCTCTAGGCAAGTTCTGTAGTACCAACAGACTTTTCACTCATTAATGTTAATTATGTTTAAAGGCAAGATATGGCGGATCAAATCCTGGAGAAGTGGAAAGTGAACGAAAAATGTTTCCATGTACAGATGATATTTGAAAGTTCTTTTTGATTGGAAACTTTCATAATCACATGCAGTCCCCCGGTCGAGACTTATACACTAAAGCTCCCAGTTTATATTACCACTGTCTATTTGCATAAAAGTAGGGTTTCTCTTGCTAAAGCACAATAAAAACGCAAAATTTCAATTCATGTTTGTTCATCACTTGTCTCCAGTTCAGAAAGAGAGCTCACCGTTTGTTTTGCGTTAATCATGTCAATTGAAGTTTTTACCTGCCATGTAGATAGCATATTTAATAAAACTAAACCTTTTGCTAATTAAAGACTGGTGGTAGGTTAGCGGGCATATGTTGTTTATTTGCTGTATCTGTGGTATACTAATGCCGTCACGTAAACACCAGGCTAATATTATGGCTTTGTGTGTTTTTTGCTTCCTTGGCATCTGTCGTATTGGAATATCAAGAAATTGACTCGCTGCGTTAACTGGAATCACTGGAATATTTAATTTTCATGGTGAAAATATCAAGAGCACTTTATTTAGGTGATGAAGCTGGCCTTGCAAATTAGCTCCTGGGATCAAATATTTATATCAAAAAGATATTTCTGAGCCTATAATTTTGAGCCATAAGCTAAATATACACATATATATACATACATATAGACATATACATACATATAGACAATATACATATATATATATATATATATATATATATATATATATATATATATATATATATATATATATATATATATATATATATATATATATATATATATATATATATATATATGTTCATTTACCTTTATGGATGTATGTATGTATGTATGTATGTATGTATATATTTATGTATGCATGCATGCATGTTTATGCACTTATGTACATAAGATGCAATAATGAAACTTGTGAACAATTCTAAAAAAAGTATGATAGCTGCAAAATGGAATTTCCACTGTTATGTCTTCATTGCATATCGTTTCTGTGTGCATCGAGGCTATAAATGCGCAATAATGAGACTGGAATACTTATTACTTAAAGAAGAAGACAAAAGTCACAACTTTTAGAAGTTGGACTTTTCCATGACAACATATACTAGTATTTGAAGATATACCGCAATAATATAGTTTAGTAGAAGCATAGCGTATAGAAGACACATACAACTACTATATATCCATGGCGATTTCATTGTAAGATATACAAAAAATTTACATACTTCTTTCTCCAAGTAAAAAGTTTTTACCTTTTGTTCTTCAACAGGAGAACTGGATCTTGAAGATGAGTTCGAGTTGGACCTTGAATAGTAGCCATATCGACCAGTGCTGAAGAAGTCTCTCTGCTTGTATGCCATGTTTGCCAAGGCAATCAACTGCATAGGAACATTAGATGTGTTACTTTGAGTGTCACATGAATCTTAGCAATGCTTAGGGAATTCAAATATTAGAGAAATTTCTCAAAAGGGCCACCAAGATGGGGTAAATATGTGACCACGCCATGTAGGCCCATTGGTAGAAAGTAATAAACACTCCTTCCGCATTCACAACGATAAAATTACAGTTTTTTTACACGATGCTAGAGCAACACTCAAGTGTACTGCTCTGTCCCCGAAAGAGTCTATGAGTGGGCTTATATGACTGGGAGATTCTTTATTTTTGCTGGCCCACAAGCGATATGTGTTCATTTGGCACACAAGAAACACTATACGCTTTTGGCAGGTCTGTATTACTTTTTCTATATTGAGTGAAATCATGGAGTCTTACCTATATCTGTCATCCTCTGGTGCATTTAGGGCTTATTTCCATTTCTCGTACAGTAATAGTGCAAATGCTCAAGTAGTAATAATGCAAATTTCTGGCAAGGCACTTGATGCCAAAACTTAACCACCAGTCAGCCGTACACAAGGCATTGCTAATGGGGGTGAGAGTAATGCATAGTATCTGAGAGACGGCTTTCAAAGGCCCATTTGCATTGAGGGATGACAGAATTTGATAAACGCAATAAATCAACACCAGTGTATGCTTGCTATTACACAATTCCCTTAGCAGACACTAAGTAGTCTTTGAAATAAAACAACAGAATGCAGATGCAATCATCCCCTGATGCCAAATAGGTTTCAAGTCGCTCAAGTCGAATGAAATGGCGACATCACTATTGAAAGCAGCAGGGGCTCATGATGTTTATCATGTACTTGAAAATAAGGGCAACCCTGATATTATTGATCATTGGCTGTGATGTTGTTATAAAATTAATAGCATGAAAACCAAAAACAGCTCAAGAAACTTTCTATGTTTAAAAAATGATACTTTATGATATGTTGAAAAAGCTGGTAATTTTGATGAGTCAGCGACATGAAAACAGTAATCTCTAACTTGCAAGAAGTGCTTTTAGCTAAGGCATCGTTACCAAACTCAACCGCGAGGTATGCAAAGCCAAGTTTTGCGTACAAAATGGTGTGGTTACTTACTGAACATTTATTGAAGTGAGAGTCGCAAATTTGCCACTTGTCAAAGTTTTCGTGGCTTGCCTAATCAATTTAGATGTTGAATGAAGACCTCTGGCATATTACCACAATAAATATGATTTTATCTAAATTGAATTAGAGCAACATTTCTAAAGTTTGCCTACAAAATGCTAATTAGCTGGCGAGCATTGATGCCTGCATATGCATGTAACTGTATACTGCAAAGGTCCTGCAATCTCTTCATCCACATATTCGGGGACTAGCAATTTTGTCATCTACCTTTTCACTAAAAGGTTTCTTCGATCAAACACTGCGTGTTAATTTTTTATCAATTGCAGATAAGCATCTTGAGCATGGCATCACTGAGGAATAATTCATTCACTAGTGAAGTCATCTCACAAAAAAGGTACTCCGTACATGCGCCATCGGTAGACGGGTGTTGAAATTTACACTTAATATTCTGTCATTTCTGTTGTGTATTGATAGATTTCAAATGTCCTTTACTGGTGAAGTTATCCAGTCAATAAGTCCACACATACGCTATTTATAGACAGGTTAAAATTAAATTTAATTTTCTGTCATTTCTACTGCATGTTAATAGATTTGGATAATAGATTTCATGGCGGGGTGAGTGGCCAAGCGGTTCAGTTGGCTTCCGTTAGCTAGCTGAAGTTAAGCTTTGGCTGTGCTAGGTCAGCAGCTGGATGGGCGACTATCCAGATAAACGACCAAAGCAACTCACTCTGCCGTCCTTCGGAAGGGACGTTAAACTAGGGGTCCCATGCCTGGATGCGGCATGCACAGTAGGCCTAACTTAGCTGAAAACGCTAGATATAACAGCCTACTCAAAATAAAGTAAACAACAAAAATAGATTTCGACTGCTATGTGATCTCTATCTCATGATACTGTACATTGACCTATAAATAGGTATTAAATACAATGGTTAGTATGTTAGCAAAGCTGAGTTAATCAACAAAAAACAATAAATAAATAAATAAAATGAAATAAAACATGAATAAGATAAATAATTGTTTTGCCAGTGTGGCCCCATGAAGAGCTTCAATTAGGGTAATTTTCAAATACTGTAGGGTAGCTGTAACTTTACCAAGGGCTTGAGGGTGGCATTCATACCGTCCCCACACCGTTGACTGTACACATTCTAGGATGGTCCTCAGCCTTAGACTAGCAGTAAATAGGAGAGAGGCTACATGAGAAAATGAAGGGAAGCAAGGGTTCTATGTGATCTTTTACTCAAGAATTCCATAATGCTAGATTGAGTACTTTTCGGCATTGTCAGCTTATTCTTTGGCATGGACGTACGCCGTATATCTGGATAGTTCATTTACAACATTAAGTGCTGTCAAAAACGGAATCAAAATATCACAAAGGGACTAATTTCTCATTTAACTTTAACCTACCACCCAAACTGTCTACATCGTCTTTAGTTCAAGCCACACTCAACTCACCCACAGTAAATCAAATGCAGGAAACCATTCTTTTTAATTTAACAATAACAGTTATAAAATATACCTCAAAGGAAGTCCGTCATCTATTCTATGGACTGTTGGGAAAAGCAAAAGATTACCCGAAGATTCTCAAGTCTCAATTCAGCATTTACTGATTTTGTAAACTAGCTGGGTAGAAATACCGTAACTTGACGGTTTGGTTCCTGGAAATTTTAAAGATTTAATCGGAAAGTCTATCAATAATAACGTTCTTTGCTTATCTAGAACAGTGTCAGGGAGGCCCTATAAGAAACTGAATAGCCACTTTGTGACTAGAACACTTCACTTTACACTTGAGCATGTCTACTCTTTAGATATTGTATCTGACAGATGTCTTTTAACAGCACTTTAAATATACATATATAATATCCATGGGCATTGGAAAGCAGTTAGGGGAAGCTGAAAAGTGTCCGCTCGATTCAGTGATCTGTGGCCCAAATGAATAGTTGTCTAGTTATCTGAAGCTGCACATATTTTAAAAACTCGTACTTTGTCTGAAGACATTGCCCAGTGACATGGATTTCTGCCCAAAAGGGTGACTGAATCGACTAGCCTACACTACACCTATAGATATTTATTTTTCTTTGCCTTACAGTGCTGTTCACAGGTGAATGAAATTCGCGTGAATATATTGAAAAAAACTGAAATTACATACCACATTAAAATTTTGTTGATTTTTACTTGCGCTCGTTAAAATTCTCTTTTATAGCAAGTTTTTATGTGGGTCATAGGATGAGTTGAAGAAACTGTAGCAAGTGCCTCACCTGAACATATTGTCCCGCTTGTATTCTACGTTGTTCTGTCCATGCCTTAGGAGCGGAGCCTAAAAAACGATTGGAATAAACTGCGCAATTACATAACTACGGTATTAATGATTCATTTGTTGATGGTAAAAGTCATTCGAAAAACATTCGTTTGTTAGTTGTTCTTTACAATGGAATAGCCGGTAACCAGATTGAAGGCGGCCGATTTTGGCGTGTAGTCGGTAAATAATGTGTACTGTTGTCATTCAGCATTCTCATATGCTGATTTATGAGAGCTAGGTAAAAATTTCAAACAAATATGCCTAGCTCAAGAGCTACTGATAATAGGAGATTCTGTGAAGCGTGGAATGGTGTTTTCCAAATGTAGTTGGTTAGGATACCATAGCACCGGATGGCAAGTTAACAATATCTCTGGGTATGGTTCTATCTGGCCTATTGGGCACGCTTGACAAATGAGATGAATTGTTTGACTGAATATCATCTGCCGAAAACGACGACTTTGTCACAAGTCCTAAACATTCTCGAAACTTTTCTAGCAAGCATGTTTGAGTTTGTGCAACAATGGCAGTGCTACACTGTCAGACTAGCATTACTCAAACATAATACTTGAATAGATAGATAAACACAGCAAGTCCATTCTAATTGCATGCCTAAATATAAATGATTTTCTTAGATATCAAAATTCAGTATTGAACTTTCTTAAGCTTTTTCAGCAGTCGAGCATATTGGCAAAAAAAAGGTGAGTCCCATGTACTATTCCATACTTTGGGGAGTGCCCGTTAGAGAGGGAACTTATCCTGAGCCATGGGTATAGTGAGGTAGGGTAGCCAGTTCCTTTCATCGCCGCCTTTAACTTCCCCAGTGTTGCCACCAGGTACCCATTTGCTGCTGGGTGGACAGTGAGCGAGCGTTCCAACTATGATCCGTGGTTTCGGCTCGAAGCATCGATGTTTCGCTCAGCAGTCAAGCGCTCTAACCACTTGGCCACTCGCTCATATTCGAGCGCTACTTCATGATAAACCACTTCGTACGCTAAATAATATTCCTCTCTTTTTCAAGTACTATTAAAGATCTGTAGTACCAACAGACCATTAACTACTTGCTGTAATCGTCTCTTCGATGAATGTTCTTTGTTATTTTTGAAATACTGCTCTGATTCGATAATGCGAATGAAAGAAGAGAAGTTTGAGATGTTGAGCATCTTATACAAGAAAATCGCTACCTCTAAATGAGCTGACAACAATGCAGAAATGAGAGCGGAATCTCTTCGTTCAACTTTGAAAGTGGAAAACTTCGTATTTTGGCAATCTGTGCCTAAGTAATGCTGGCATTGTCGAAGGTCAAATAGAAAGGTATTGAAGAATTCAGTAAGCTATAGAATGTTCCAGCGACTGAGCTAATAGAATGATATGTAGATGACATAAGAATGGTCTAGTTACCTACAGAAAGTAAGCCCGGAAACTACCTGGACTGTTTGGACTGTCTAGAAAGCAACTGAAATCCAACAATACATTAGCAATGATACAGCAGTTGGATTAGCTATCACAAGTCAATATGAAATATGAAAGATAAAAGACCGAAAAAGCCCTAGTTCCTTTGGTTTGTTTGTATTTTTTCGCAGGCACATAGGGGTCCTAAGTTAGTAAAACGCAGTCAAATTGTCAAATTTGAAAAAAACTTTGGGCTTAATTCATGCAAAAATTACCGTAGAATCAAATTATGCCATGTAATGTATGGCAGCATATGACAATTTTTCTAACATTTCATGGTTCGAAAGGATGATGCTATGAAATTTCCTTAACAGCGCATTAGCACCCTCTTTTCACTAAATATACCAAATAACAGGCCTGTTAGATTTTCCCAATGTCTTTCTCAGAAGAGAGGAGGCTTATTTATACTTGAAAGTAAAACATTTTATTAAAAATTTTTTCATGCATTTGTGCACAATTTCTGTGGAAAAGCGTTTACTAGCTTTAGGCATTTTTCAATTTCTTAGCATTTGTCAGTTATGATCCCTCATCATTTTTAGAATCACTAGGGTTAAATGATAATTTTAGGAGTTCTTCTATGCAAATTGTACTCCGATTTTGCACTGAAGATACACACTGATGTAAAGTGTCGTAGAAAGTTTTTGGGTGACTTGGTTAAACGCTTGCAACTTCACTCGGCATACTGAAAAATGGATCGAATTCATACTTTATCCAACATTATCGAATATTGCCCAAAAAGTCCTATCAAAGTGGTTAAACGCTGTCAACAAACGGTAGCCAACTTTGTTGAGCAAAATATTGGTTGCAAATTCATTCAGGCGTGGGAAAAGAACCGAAGTGAAATTGAGATTCACAAACCGACCGTTAAACAGGTAAGACCGACCTCAACTTACTTTCAGGATTTGCATTTCGCTTCCATATTCATTGCTCTCATTCCACATGCGAATATTTGCGCATCGCAAAGCAATGAAGTGGCATGCGAATCCAGAATTCGAATTAAGTGGCAATGGGCCTTTAGGATTATATACATGGGAAGAAGCTACCATATGAAAAGTCGTGGAAAAGCTCTGCAGGTGTCTGTGCACGGACAAAGCGTGGGAAAGATCAGTTTTTGCATAGATCACTGCATACTTGCTATGGTCTTATGAGACCGAATTAAAATTCCACAGAGATCAAAAACATCGGAGACAATGCTGAGTCAAGAGCGTATGAGACAAGATGCTATTATCGTTTCAGGCTTAGCAGCCTTGCTAATGTGCGTATGTATTCTTAGGTGTGCCTGCCATATAAGACCCTGTTTACACGGGAGCCAAACGCAACCGTTCTGAAACTGGAACGGATAGGCTTTGCGTTTACACGAGAACTGTTCTAACCGTTCAAGTTTGGAACTGCTATTCGTGCTCTTTTGGCTCCGCTACAGAAGCGGTTCCATTTGGAACCGTTCCGTTTGGCTCTCGTGTAAAGAGGGTCTAAAATACATGAAGTACCTCGTACTGTAGGACATGCGTAACCTTAAATGGCACTTGGGATTTAAAGGAACGCAAGGAATTTAGAATACCCCGAGGATTCTAAAACGCCATAAGAATTTTGGACGCCATTACGACCGTGAAGGTTTATGGACTTTAGAAGACAATTAAGATTTTATGAGATCATTAAATTGATAAAGGCAGTTAATGTTTTAAAGGTTTGATGACGGTAAAAGGCCACAAAGGCTTTACAAGCTCATTACTATTTTGAAGACCGTTGGAATGTACAGGCAAAAATAAATTCTCAAGGCCAGAGGGAATTTAACGGAATATTAGCCGAATTGTCTGTGACAAAAAGCTTCACCAAATTTTGCACCAGGACATACAGTACACAAATGAAATTTCTCCTTTTCTTTCCATGTAACAGTATTAAAGAGCCATAAATCTTGCAACAAGTCCATGACACGCCTGCCCGCACCGAGGGCAGGGGGGGCAAGTTTCCCATTGAGGGTACATTATAAGCATTTTTGCACTAAAATAATTAAGTCCTTGGAAAGGGCAGGAGGGCCAGCTGCCCCCTACCCCCCCAGCGTAGGCGTCCCTGTGAGAAGTTTGCAATAATCTCACAACAGACGCTAAGATCGACTCTTATGTAATGCAGGTCACATGTTGAAGTGACACTTGGAAGGCTCTCAGCATTCAAGTGAAGTTAAGAAACCATTAGAATTTACCTGCATGTGCTTTTGTACATGCAAGTAACCTATCTAATTTACTAAAAAAACTTAAAAACGACCAGCAGTACGTATCAAAGATAACCAAGCTATTTTTGCTCTAACGGGGCACATATCCATGGTGTTACATGTCATTGCTGCAGCATGTTTGCAGTATAGCACACTATGTTTTGTATTTGAGCTTCAAAGATTTAAGTTTTTAGTATCTTGTAAATGTGCCTAACTATAATCAAAAGGTCTATCACTGTGCGTTTTGATAAAAATCAAGAATAACAAAGTTTTGCCTCACCGCGACAGATTTATACGCTTTTTTGTTACAAGAAACCTAGCTGAAGGCTTAGTTGCAAACGTTCATTATTTTTGGATCTCCAATTATCAAACTGTAGTACAGAACAGTTTCATACTAGTGGCTTAATTTTCACTGCACATTTTGTGCCATAAATATGGTACAGACACAAATGAAACATTGAAATTCTGAATTTTGTCTTTAATTTTGAGCATACCTTAAGACAAAACACACAAATAAAGTCATTGAAACACTTGACACAAGCATAGCAAACAATCTATTCGAGTTTAGCTGCACCTGAATGGAGCTGGCTTCCTAATTCTTGATTGTTTGCTGTTGCAAAAAAATTTTTCAAAAAGTTTCTCAAGGAATTTTCCTTTAGTAGTATAAGTTTAATAACCATTTTGGCATTCCACATGTAGGTTCCTTATTAAATGGTTTCTTATAGGAAAGCGTGTAGTACCCTGTGACTCCTGGTGTATTTTGCAAAGTTGCGTGCTTTTTTTGGTTTTTAGCATCCGGACCATTACTTTCGCTTTTAATTTGAGCGATAGCGGTTTTCCTCAAATTTAATCAAATGAACAATGATAGGTGATTCCTATTGATTAGGCACGGCGTTGCAATGGGGCTGGGAGGGGAATTCAACCCCCCTCACTTTTTGCAATCCAGTGATTTTTCTAGCCTATAATATCAAGCAATTTACTGTGCGTAGTTCCAACCTTTTGTGTGTAATCCCAACTTGTTACTTGGTAGCACCGTGCCTGTCGATATCACAATTGGTGCATAAATTAAGACAACTTTTGATTAAAAAGACTGTGAGTAGAAATCTGAGCAGCTAAGTGGTGTTTTTACTGTACATTTTTATTCCTTGTCGGTGCACAATGCCATTCTATGACTGCACAAGTTCATTCTAACTGTACAATAAATATAGGCATGTTTGTAAATGCAATAATATTAATATTAATAATAATAATAAATAATAAATAATTTATTTTAAGTTGACTTACAACGATAGTGTATATAGCTATATAAAGCTAATTAAGGCCAACTATCAGTATGAATATAAGATAAATAGGTAAAGTAGATAAAATAAACTGAACGGTATAAGGTTAAATAAAGCCAACCCTAGGTAGATCAGTGCATAGAGAAATACTTGCTAGAAGTAACACTTATCCTGTTCCCTCGGCACACAGAAGTGGCCTCACACAGAAGTGGCCTCAATCTGATCGGTGTTGCTAGTTTTATGTTTAGTTGGCTGTGTTCTCTGGAGATAAGGAAAACCATAGGCGTGACAAAACCGTAATCGCTCTTCAAATGAGCATGGCTTTTATAAATTCTTTTAACCAAGTCTTGCAAGATCTTAATCAAGATTTCCCAATGAAAAATCCAATTTGGTATAACTGAAATACCCATAGAGATGATTGGATATATGGAGAATTACTTATTACAGAAGTTCTTCATGCAGATTTGTATAGTAATATGATTATCAATAACTTGTTAAAGACGGTAAAAATACAGCTAATCATTGTAACCTGTTCGATTTTAGGAGCTTGCTACATAGTTATGGTTAGCAGCAAATGGCTCTATGGAAAATTTCATCATGGGTTTGCAAATTGCCAGTAGAATCTGACACTGAACATTAAAAGTCTAGGATATGTGAAAAGAAACCGAAGCATTTCCATGGATAAATATTGGGAAAGAAATATCACTTACCCTATAACAAGCACGAGGAACTAATTAAACTCCAAGATGCTTAGTTTAAAAGGTCTTAGAATCTCCCTTTTGATTTAAACATCAAGTGATTTCTCCCATCTCCCTTTGAAATTTCACGATTTTGCCCATCTCCAGCAAGATGTATGGGGATTTCGTCCTTCCCTCTTTTACCCTTGAGTGTATAATTATTAAAATTGCCCATCAAGTTGCGGCAATACAGATAGGAGAATTCTTCTGTAGAAGAGAATAAAACATTTTTGTAGCTAAACAGATGACAAATAAGCATGGCTGGAGGAAATGAGCCAGACAATGTACAAACGTACTTTCCTAATAGCTCGATACCATCGGTACAGCATTGAATGGATACATAACATATCTTTTCTGCAGTGTAAATGGAGTGTCACAATAGAATAAAATCCGTTTATGTCGGGAACGGATTCAAAGATCTTAGGTTTGAGAGAGTGTTAAGTAGACATCGAGTGAGCGAGTATCACAAAAGACACTGGTTAACCAGCGCATAAATGCGGTGAGATCGTCTTACACAAGGTTAACACGTTTGTCAAAAGGAAATTATGGCTTTTAGAGCACGTACTACACGGCTTTTTATGATAAAGCATAGCTTAAGGACTAATTCTTAAAAAAATTTCTTATTTCTAGAACTCTGTCAACCAAATTTTAGTGCTAAAACTTTCCTAATAATTCCATAATTTCAGCTATAAAAATTTTAGACCCCCAAGAATAGAGTACAAAAGCAAGAAAATACTACCAGTGTTAAACGATTGGGTAGGATAATAAAAACTTAACCAAGACCCCTCTCTGAAAGCATAGCCACCAAATGTTTGAGGCCTCTAATCAGGTTTATATTCTACCAACCTAACTGAGCAATCAGCATGTAAAATGGGCCTAAATGTAGCTGTTGAACGCATGTGTTGTGAGAATCCTGCATGATGATTGGTCAATTTGGTAGGGAGAAAATAGACCTGATCAGTCTCTTAAACATATAATGACGATTGCTAACCAGCAGTCATCAATGTCAGCAAGATTAAATACAAGAGCATATGGCTATGATAAAAACATCCAGCTATCAACATATAATAATTTTTACTCGTTCTTATACTTAGGAGCTGATTGTGCCCCTGGAGAACCATGCTCAGCAGCGAATGGTTAGCTGACAAACGAAAGTAATACGAGGTTCCTACGATCTAGGAATTATCGCAAAATGTACTTGCGGGACCTTTGAAACTTACTTTACATCTTGATAAGTGAACCAAGCCTGTTTCTTTTGATGAAGTCTCGCACATGTTTTAACTGACACAACTGGCAATAATCATGGCCCTGCAGAGCCGGATAGCGTCAGTCTCAACAGCCTAAAATAGCACTTGTTTGGAAACAAATATTTTCGGCTATGCAGATAGCAATAATCAGAAGACACTTGTTTAGACAAATTTCAAACCTCTTTTATGACCTGCACTTTGCTCTCTCGTTTATAATTTTGCTAGTTTGAGTAAAGCTGATATTGTAAGGAACAGGAACCATATAGTTTATTTAACAAACAGAGCCTCTGTTACAGGTGGCATGGCAGTCCATCTATATTTACACTCTGAAGCGATAAACATTGTGATTGTTCAAACTCTCATGGACTTTCCCGGTTCGGCTAATTGGATCCTCTGTTTGGAGCACAAATTGCAAATACATTTGCATTTTCAGATGTTTCTTTTAGCTTTTAATGTTGATAATTTGAATAAGTAGTCATGAAGAGTGCTACAGCAGGGCATTCATATAAGCGATTTGAACCAAAAGATGCATCGAACTAATAGAGATGAATCACTACCTGGAAGGTTCTATCTTTCACATATGTTAGTATCATAGCATTTTGCTATGAATGTACACACAGACATAAGCCAGATTGTCATAAAGAAGCATATGCTGAAAAAGTGAAATTTTTATCCACTGGCTACCTAGAGGATCTATTTGAAAAGAAAAATTTTGAAACTGTAATCATTGGGCTGCTAAGAAGAACTCTTGACTGTGACTATGAATATAAGATGGATTGCACGTTTTTTATACAAAAGTGGCTTATAAAAATATAATACTCGGTTGTTCAAAAACTTAACAAAGTTTTGTATTGGATTTCTGAGACCCAAAGCAGTCTTAAAGTGCATATACATTTAAAATTCCAATTTTCGTTCAAGCTCATCATCTGGATTGTTTAGTTTACACAGATTTCCTACGAAAATCTCTCTATATTTCAGTGCTATGCCAGTGTATTGCCTGCCTATATATGTAACACTGTAGTGCTACAGAAACTTGAATATAGGCTATAGAAGATCTTTTTCTCCGTGGTTTATTCACTACTGATGATGACTTTCGTTTGAGTCGAAACGTTTAGTCTCCGGATATGTCTCTAGGTTAAATTACTGGGTATGTCTTAACTTTAATACATGAATATGCCATTAATATAAACATCAAGACGAAGAAATGTCTCTGTTCCTTGTTGTGATCTTGGTACTGAACTCGAATATTCTCATTAAGAAGGTTTTAGTACTAAAATAATAAGAAATGTTCATGAAGTTTCCGTACAGGGCAAACGGACGTTCTTATGATATAAAAAACGCCTAATTTGGGCCTTACAAGACCGTCTGTTCTGCTGCCAGATGGCATGGTGGGTTACAAAGTCATGATTTCAATGTGCTTTGAGTACCTACTTTTGGAATAGCCAATGGTAGGGCCATTTATCAAGACAACATCACAGTGACGCCGAAGACTTGATAACAGTAATTCTCAGAAAACGAACTCGAAGAACATGCGAAGATATTGACTCGTCATTCGTGGACAATTAGTATTATTTCCCCACATCTAAAAAGTGAAATAAATACAGCTTGACACAGTCTTCCGCACAACTGGTTAGAGGTTAAGCCTAGGGAGATTCGAGTCGATTTTCGAGTCGGCATTTTGCCTTTGAATGGCGAATTCCCCGTTTAGTCACAGTAGATATGTGGTAAGGTCTTACCTAGCACTTGTCATTTGGTTTTTGTAGCATAATTATAGAATGGAGTCTGCTGTGAATAGCTAAAGATTAAGAACCTGTAGAATGATCAGTGGATGTATATTCTTTATGGAAGAATGCTAAAGACGATTTGATGGATCAGATGTTGTGTTTACTGATAAGTTGCAAGAGGCGTGCATTTTTCACCTAATAGGAAAAGTTGCGAAGTAAACGTGTGACAAAAAAGGTGGCCCGAGAAGGACTCAAACTCGCGATTTAGAAAAGCTGGGTTGCACTTATGAAATGATACGCATTTCTTCCTAGGATAGTTGCCCTTCTTCAAGTATTGAAACTTCCCTAGCATTTTCGTGACTTCAGAACTAAAGTTTTCTTTAAGACTTTACTGCCAAGAATGGTTGAGCTTGCGTTTTACACTACAGTGCTACACAAGTAGACAAGCACTGCAGAAACATGGAACTTGACTGAAAAAAACTAACAGAAGTCTTTACAAATTTAAGAAAGTTGATACAAGCTTGCTCGAAAATTTGAGTTTGAAAAGTATGGAACTTACCGACTTTCCTATATCTCAAAAGTTCAGTGTTCAACTTTCTCAATGCTTCGAGCAGTTGACACTGCTTTCATATAAACCACTTTCTTAATAGGAAAACGTACTCAATTAATTAATACTGATATTACGACAGTGGTTTTATACACAGACATGAGAACTGTACAGTAGATTATAAGATTCATTGCAGTAGATATACGAGGAAAAAGAATTATTACAATATTTGTTACACAAATGTTATACACTTACACTACATAAGTTAACATGGAAATATTTCAAATTTTTAATTTTTTTATTATGGAAGTTATAATTATATGTAGGAATCCAAGAGGAAAACAATAACAAGGATTATCTTTGCCGTTTTTTCTTATTGTTCCTGTTACATGAAGTGAAAGTGCTAGATTTCAAGTATATGATTTCTGAGGCCTAAGACAGTTTATAAGTTGACACACTTTTGAAATTCCGATTTTCATGCAAACCTATCATCCTTTTTAACTGATTTGCATCGATTTCCTACACAGATCTATTTGTGCACTTCTGTGTTTTGTTAGTGTAGCTCCTGTCTGTCTGTGTAACGGTGCAGTATTGCATAAGGTCCAATATTCTCGCTAAGAAGTCTTGAGAAAATTTCAGTGCGAAAATCATGAAAAAGCTCAGAAGTTTCAGTGATGGACGAAAAAACATTTGTACAAAAAGGTGTGATATACGTAGAAATGTGATCTCAAAATCGCTGGCTACTGGGCAGAGGGAACCAAATGGTTTTGGACCATTATATCTCTAATCATTGGTTTCCTGACAAAACTCTTAATGGTTTTGACATGTAAAAACATGTGGCTTGGTAATCACCTATCATCAGCCAACATTAACACCGTGATAAAACTTGAAAAGAGAACTTTTTGGATGCGACAGGATGCTTTTCTGTAGAATGAGGCCCACGTCAAGAAACTCATTAACTCTTTTCTGGTGACAAAGGAAAGGGCTTGACATGCAGTGAGTCTGGATTAAGCAAAACCTGTGCGCATTGCGGTCGGGTTTATGACGATGGGCTGTTTACATGGTGCATTAAATCATTCCTTTTGTGGCACCAGCTAAAGTTAGAGTGCTACATACATCTAAAACAGTTAGCTTTAGCGGGCTAGTTTGCATGCGGTCTCCCCTTCTTCCTTTTTCATCTTCAGGCCTTCTTTGTTCCCGAACATCTTCTCTGCCCATATCTTTAAATAGTAGAGGTAGATTCAGCACACTTTACTTGGTGGACGTGTAAAAGAAAAACTTTCAAGATCATGCCTTTATTTTAACTAGGTACCGCCCTTCATTGATTAGTAACTCCGTTTTCTACAGCTAAAAAAGTATTGTGATGCCTTTCTTGCGAATCTTCAGTTTTGCCTAGTCATTTTACGCTGTATCACCGAGCCAACAGTTTTTTTGCCAAATGAAATAATGATTTACCACTCAAAAGCAGAATGTTGGGGTGTATCGCACTCGAACATCCCCAAGTAAGATCCTACCGTTGCTCACAAACCACAAGTGTTTAAAATGCAAATATCTCTTATGACCTCGTCTCTCTCTGCTAATTCCTGTCTGTTTCCAGTGCTCAGAGCATTTTCACTGCATTTTTGTTAAGAAAGTTTGTTTAGCCCCGTTCTGAAACTTTATCGGCTTTTCATGGTTTCATTACTAAAACTTAACAAGAATGCTTGACTGTGTTATACTGTGACCTCACACAGCCTGAAAGACCCTGCACAAACGTAAAAAACTCAAATATATAGATTAATATAAGGAATCTATGCAAGTGAATTAAAAACGATGACTGGCCTGCTTGAAAGTGGAATCTTAATTAATGGTATATGCATAATCGACTTTCTACTGAGCTTTCTAACTTTTGAGCAATCGAGCACTACTTTTTTTTAACCGCTTTCTTATAACAAAAGGGAAACTTGTCTTCACCTCACTCTTGGACACCTAATATATAAAAAGAAAATATGATAGCCTGCTAATAGTTGCCTGCATTGCAAAATACATCAACTGCAAGAGCTGCCATCATGCTAAATGGATAGGCTATATCCAAAACTTCCTTAGCACAAGTTGTTTTTAATGAGAAAGTTGTTCTCAACTGCTCAAAAAAATCAAAAGAGTTCAATACTGGATTTTTGAGACCAAAGAAATTTGCAAGGTTCAATTACATTTTGAACTAATATTTTCATTTTCATTTAATTTTCATAGAGTTTCTGTGTTGGTTTCTCTATTCCAGAATTATACCTCTATATTTTCTGTCTATCTGCGTAGCACTCTAATGCTGTATAAGGTCAAACAGTCCTGGTAAGTATTAAGAAAATTGTTGACAATGAAATCGTGAAAAAATTAAGAATTTCTAGATACTGGGTTTCGCGGAGACATTTTTGTAAAAAAAGTGTGCTACATGTTAAATTAGTGATCATGCTAATTACAACTAAAGTTTCCATAGTGTAAATTATGCTCAATGAAAACTGAATGACTTGTATTTAAAGCAAGGTCACATTGTAAAGAAAACAATGTTAATATTTCATGTGTGGTTGCCTAGTTGCTTCGTCACTGACTCTCTAATCGCGTGATATTTTGCCTACTTCATTAAGCCACCTAAAGTTTTGATAACTGACTTTTAATAGGCAATAATGGAATATTCGCAATAGAATCCCATTGAAGCAAAGTTATCAAAATTGGCAGATCAATAACAAGATAAAGCTGTGTCTCGTCAGAAATTAAATTATCGAGATATTTGCTGCAAGGAGTCAAAAGTTTCTTTTATCATTAACTTTCTGTTTTGAAAATAAGATAGAACAATTCTATCTTATTTCTTGCCAAAGTAATTGCCAATGTGTGTTTCCGAAGCATGCAATACTTGTGGTTCGAGAGGGCGTGGCTTAACACATCAGTTCTAAGTGTCGGCATTATCTACTGCCTGCATTTTTATCGAGTCTAATGCCAGCAAAAGGAGAAATAATTAGAGTGGTGCTGCCTGAGATCCGCCATCTTGCAGCATTATTTGTTTGGGTGTTCAGGGATGTCCCAGAAATCCCTAGTAAGTTTGCATAGTAACCTAAAGACAATATCAATGGGTGGCAACGCTTACTGAATAGAAGATAATAAATTGAAGGCTGCTTCGCAGTCTTAACAGGCAATATTGTATACAGATATTGCCGAATATTACAATAAATGAAGCAAAGAAGCTGCTGTTAATTTAAAAGTTCTGTTCGAAAGCGTCTCTTGAAGTAGCAAATGAAAGATATCTCGCATCTTTGATTTCTAGAAGGATTCAGTATCGCGGAGCTCCCTTCTTTAAAATGCTGTTCATTTTGGGGACTGAGTCACTCCTAGCAGCACAGTTTCAGGCTGTCGACTATTGCATGTGACAAACCATCAGTTTGGTTACCCTTAATAATTGAATATTTTTGCCAAGAAACTATCACTGAAAGAGGTGTATATAACTGTTGATATTTCCGATGGTTACAATATTATTCATTATCCTGATGCTTAGTCGCAGAGAGTTTTGTGGAAGGCCTCGCCAAAAAGTTGAGCTCAACTCTACACGATAATAATCGAAGATATAGCATGTCCGCGAATAAAAGCAATTTCAAGATGAAAACAGCTGTAGCCCATACATGTGATGAAGTCATAATTGTCCAATTAACCTGATAGGGGCCGGTCAGAGCCAACCATTTGGCGGTATGGGGCTCGTGGGTCGTACGGTGCCCAAGTGTGATTTAGGGCATTGTATAAAACAGTATGCACTGATTATTTTGATAGTAAAATGATTGCTTTGACCAAGAAGTAACTTGATGGTGATTAGAAAAGTCGCCTAGTCTTGTTTCTAGGCAAAGTAGTAACCTGTAAATTAAATGAAATTCTATGAAAAGCGAAGCGCACTGTATGCAAACGAACGAAGAAGTAAGAGAGATGCGTGATTAATCAAAGCAATATGTCAGGTACCTTAGGGCAAGTTTTTTGCCAGGTGAATGACAGGTCTTTGCGCATTTCATTATCTTGACATCATAGCCACCAAGAAAGGCTGGAAGCACAATGGAATAATTGCAAAGTATGCAGTATATGGCACTTGCAGAGTCGAGCTGGTAAGATATTTGAGAAGTTTGCCAGTCATACATTCACACCTCCAAGTCAACACAAGAGAACAACCACTACCTCACATCATCTTGCTATCTCCCTTGTTTACTTCTATTCCTCTCAGTTTCATACCTAACCAGCCCCATCTCTAATTTGCTTACGTATGCAAGAGTAAAGTTAATGCTAGATCTCAATCGTTTCCATATATATTTGTGTAATCTGGTTTGTTTAGTCAGTCAGAGCAGAGTCAGAGCACTGTCAGCAGCATCGTCTCCTCTCGCGCTAACAATGGATCAACGAAGGATGTCAGTGAACGAACATAGTAGTTTATAGGAAGCAACAACTTACGCTCTCATATAGTAAAAATCCTTAGATTTTTATAGTTTTGTGCCGGTAAGTTCCTTATAAAGCAGTTCCTTATCAACAAAACAACGTGTAAGGTGAATGAGTAGTGATACGCAAGTGAAGTAGAGAAATGAGTATCTGATTAAGAAGGCAAGCAAGTAAGTAAATGAAGAAATTAAGCATGTGAGTTAGTAAGTAAGCTTCATATATATAATTTATTTACAGTTGGCATTTCTATACAATGAAATAAACCAGCCGGTATCGAACCTCGAGACAAGATTGATTATTAGATGTCAGAACAAATTTCGTGGTAAGCCAAAAACAGTATATTTTATTCATATGAAAGCTAATTTTTATCGATGAAGTTCGAATAGTTTAAAAGTTGAAGAATGTTTTACAGATTTTAACTGTTCCACCAGCTACAATTGCTTGCATTTTGTTAATGTGTCTCAAAGTTTCCTTCTTTTCATATCCCAGGATAGTCAAATTAGTTGAAGAGGCACGACGGTACAAACCCAAGTGCTCCAACTATTATATGTAACATTTCAAAGTGATAATCAGGATAAAGGATAAGTTTGTAAGTATGTAATTAAGTAATGAATTGAATTGGTATGTAAGAAGATACAAAAGAATACATTAGTAAGTAAGCGAGTAAGTGGATATAAATGGAAGTGAGCTAGTATGCAAATCAAATGTGTATGTACGTAGGTAGTGAATATCTTTGGAGGTAAGCTAGTATGAAAGTAGTTAAGCAGGTAAGCAGTATATAAATGTACAAATTAGCTATTGTGTAAGTGAATGAAATACTAAGTAAGTAAAGTATGTAAATAAACAATTAAGCAAATAAATAAGTAATTAGTATGTAATTGAGTAAGGTGGCGAAGATATAAAGAAAGAAAGTAGATAAGAAAGCAGATAGCTAAGTAAGATAGTATATTACAAGTGAATGAAATAATGAGCAAATATACTTAAGCAATTAAGTGCACAGATGTAAGTCAAAGGAAAAAGTTAAAATCTCTCCCACACCAACCAGCACATAGGCGACATCTATCTCCATTTTTGTAGCCCTAGGCCACATGCCTGCCTATGCAGTGAAGGCTACAGCAGGGGTGGGGGGGGGGGCTCTTCTAGTGGGTACCATTTTTACAAGTCTTCGGTATGGCTCGGCCTAGGCTTGAACGTACTTCCCAGTTGCAAGACGGATGCTCTAACCAGTGGTTCCCGAACTGGGGTCTATGGCGGTCAATCCCTTGGGATCCGCAAAGAGCCCTAGAGGCTGCGAAAGGCTTCAGGGACCTTCGAGAGATCGCCGTCGTTTGTTGGACTAGTTTTTATATTAACATGTATCACTGCTGATGACAGATATTTCATAACATATATTTATTCCTCTAGGGGACCCTTGTTCGAAAATCTATGTATAGGACGATCATGTAAAATAATTTGAAACGTTTGGTAACCTCTGCTCTAACCTCTATGCCATGACTGATGTTAGTAAGCAGTTTGACCAATTACGTACATATATAAGCTATGAACTGAATGAACGGTAAGTGAGAACATAAGCCAACAGGTATTTATGCAAGCAAATCTACATTGCATTTTTTAGGGATTTTACTGCTCTTGACCTCACTACCTTCATTATTGGCTATAATTAACCGGTTTATTTTTTGGACAAAATACTTTAAAGCGGTGCCTAATATTAGCATCAAAGTGAATGTACAACAATTTTATTTTTATGTACATCAAACAAATAAATCTGTTAATATATCTGTGTAACTAGCAAAAGATTGAAAGATATTTATTTAACACGACACCTGTATTTTCTGCAAAGATCAAAAAGCAATTGACGCACTGTACAGCATGACCTTTTTGTAACCAACTCGTCTATGTATGCAACTAAACTCGATTTGAGAAATTATAAAGCAACTTCAGATTTGTAATGACATGAGTACACGCAGTTATAGAAATATTACTGAGCAAAACTAAGAAACATCTCTCTATTTACAGAGCTATTTACAGAGTTACTAGTTATTTACATAGATATCACACCCATACAAAGCAAAAAAGTCACAGAAAAAGAAATCTGCAACTACCTTTTTATCTAGCTAAATATACAACGTATCCTACAAAAATTATTTCTATTCTTACTCTCCCTTCCCGTTGCATCATCACTCAATATGAGTTGAAAAATTTAGCAACAAATATGAAAATTGAGATCTGAATATTGCCAAAAAATAAGCAACTTCTGGGCTGATCAGATTTCTAAGTTTTTTATAAAAATTCGCGTGCTCGAAGAATAATACATGAGAGTCACTTTCCATAGAGTTGATTGTGTTACCTGCATTTTCCCGTCATTATCATTGTCCCCAACAAACAGTACTACAGTCTTTGACAATTATCTTGTATTTATATAAGATGTCAAACTAGGTTAAATTATTAGAAGACATTGTCCAGTAGAGACAAAAAACTTCAAGGACACAATGTGCTATAGTGAGCAAATGATGTTTATTTTTCTTTAAGACTTAATATCATTTGAAATCTAGTAACTAAATATTTCAGAGTAGAAAAATCTGCCAAAGTAAAATTGACAAATTGAATGCATCTAGGCTCAATTTAGTCACTCGAACTGTGAAGACACACTTTCTGGTATGCTACAGGCATGCCATGGATGGGAGCCTTGGAGTTCAACTTATTTTTTAAAAGGAGGGCAGCTTTGTCGTGTCTTTGCCAAACTTAGAATGGTCGTGTCTACTAATAGTGGTCATTAAGTAATGGTCATGGATAAAACAAATTTTTGGGGAGATACGGGACACTTTAATGAATTTAAACATAATGATTAGGTGTGGTTCAATTTTCCTGCAAATTGAACGGCATGATTTGCGAAAACTTCTTCAGGTGTTAAATCCACGGACCCCACTTTCAACTCTTTCCAGAAACAGTTGTGCTGGAAAACCATATTAAATTAGGCACTATTAGAAAATAAGCTTAACAAATGTACAGGATGATTCATCAAAACTCTAGGAAGTGGGTAGCTTTCTCTTGAAGCAGAAGTTGTATGCTTTGTACTATACTCTTTTAACACGCTAAACATAGGTATATCACAAAATGTTTTCACCGTTCGGTCCTCGTCAGTTGGCATTATTCAAGCTCTTTCTTGCCTCGGAAATAACTCTGTTTTCATGCTACAGAAGTTATTTCACGAAAATTTTGAAGAGCCATTCGCTCACTGAAAAGGAAGCTGAATCCCCAAAACTCTTTTAATTTAACAAAAGTGACTGAGTTATCCGTGCTTCCTTCCACAGATGCCCTGCCCATATTATATATTCTGACCTTTCTGGCAGTTGTGAGTTACAGCCTATTTGCTGATTTGGCTGATGAAACGAAAGAAATCTGTATTACCCCCGTGCACTACAGATTTTTCAAAAGTGAGATAGCTCCATCGGGAAAAGATCTGATTATTTTCTCCGAAAAGGATCCAGTTTCGAGTTAATAGCTGCTACTGGAGAGAGTCATAGCGTTTCGGTACCATTTGCTCAAAAACGCCGTGGCTTTCAGATAAGCCACAATTTATTGTGTGCTGCTGTAGCGACAAGGTTCCGACAACAAAGTCAGTAACAACACCAGGTTCACTCCATAACCCACTTCCATTGAAGACACATTCATTCTTCCCTCAGGAGCTCCCCATAATTGAAAACTATAAATCTTCGAGAGCCTCATTTTCAAGGATTGAACGGAGTTTGCAGCCTATACAGCTACTACAAGCCTTGTAGTCATGCCGTGATGGCAGGGACAGGAAATTAGATTACCTAGCTTGCTTAGATTAAATTTCTTATATTAGTAGATTACGAAGATTGCAAAGATTGGATTACTTAGATTAATAGATTGCTTAAGTCATAATATTCTGGCCTATCCACTTTAGTGAAGGATTTATTGAGATGATAAGGAGAGCCTTGAGGGATTATCTAGTTTGTTGGCTTTGTTTTTAGAATCTTTCCAATCTAGTGCTGATAAAACAAGTTGTCTGCTAATGTCAATTGGTTCTGAGAGTAGATTTAGTTGTGGGAAAAGCCCGTCCCTATTTTCTTGCAATCACCATCATCTGCAGTATATCATTCTTTAACAGCAAGATGGATTTTATAGAATCATGGTAATAAATGACATTTTAAGAAAAGAAAGCAATTTAACTGGTAACTAAATGAGTAATACTAAAAATATTATTCATTTATTTGAAAAAGCTACATAGTTGTTTCCGATGCTGAGAAATTTATGGGAAGCCTCTGCTGTAGGCTACTTATAACAGCCACACCTTTGTTGGAAAAGCTCTTATTCGGAGCGATGGATGTACCTTTAAAGGAAGGCGAAAACAAATAGCCTGCAAGCAGAGTGTAATGAGCAAGGGATTCGATTCAACGCAAAATGAATATCATCAGAAAATGTATCATCATGAATTAAACTTACCGGAACACGAGCTTCTTGGTTCCAAGAGATCAATTACCTTGCTACCTCCCTTATCTCATAGCAGTGCCATTGTCTCTCCTTCCTAGATAAGATTGTTAAAAATATTGAGAATAGAACACAATATATATATATATATATATATATATATATATATATATATATATATATATATATATATATATATATATATACATATATATATATATATATATATATATACATATACATATACATATACATATACATATACATATACATATACATATAAATATACGTAATATACATATATATATAATACATATGTTGCATACAATTGGCAAAGAACCTTACTATTGGGTATTTCTGCACGAAGGAAGAAATTATTTGGGAGGCCCTAGCATTACAAAAATATTTTGCATCCTAGGCTTAGCTGATATAGCTGATCGTCTTTCTCAGCTGAATTATATCACTATAACGTTGAATTGCAGTTAATTTTCGTTCACTTGAGTATAGTGGAAAGAAGATTGTGTTTCGTCGTTTGAAAACGTCTTGTGTCATGCATTTCAAGGCCTAACACAGATGAATATCTGCTGTGAAGCGCTGCAGAGAGATAATCCCAAGAGTTAGTGCAGATCAACAGTGAGACATGCTCAGACACAGTTACCAATCACAAAGAAATACACCGAAGATTCCATTCCAGGCAGCAAACGGGGGCAGAAATCCTCTTAAATACTGTGAGTGCTCCGTAGCGTTCTAGATTTCCATTTGAGACGAGAAAGCCTAAATGACAGTGCAAGATAGACGTCTGTTGTTTACATGTGCTATTTCACAGATACCTAGGGCTATGCAGGCATGTTAATAGTCAATAGCTAGTATGTATCTACATATCCATCAATAGATATACCGTACACAATCCTATGTACGTATAAAACAGGTGTTGCACACAAGCTAACTTTTACATGAAGGCTTAGTTATCTATAATAGAAGAGAAAGAGGGAAAGAGAAAAAGGAAGTTTGGGGCGATTTTTCTTATTTAGTGCCCAGTAAGAGTCAGTTATATATCCTGACTTGTTCTCATATTGATATTAAGTAGTTAAGCATTAGGTGGGCTTACTTTTGCTGGTAAGTATTTATTCAGCTGATAGGAGATTATGTCATTTGAAGAAGAATGGCTTGTATCGTAAGAAAGCCTTACAAAGAACAAGATTGGGATAAGGATGCCGGAGGCCATATAGGGTAAAGGGGGCAGATTTTCTCTGAAGGACAGTTTAGAGCAAAGTACAAATAAAACCATGAAACTGTAGGAAAAACAAAGATTTTTTTATTGAAATAAGTTCATAGTAGAGAGGCCAGGAATATATGTTGAGACATAAAGTACAATGGTACCACTGTTAACGAAGAAGATTTTGCTTGTAGCAACAATTGTCGGAAAGAAGTTATGGACTTGAGCAAAGGGCTTCTTGCCCCTATGACCCTGTAGAATGGGGCAAGAAGTGCATCTGCTCCTTACTCTCCTAATCTCTCAACAGTGCTGTTGGCTTCAAATTAGCTTTGGTATATATAATCAAACAACGTTGCTAGGGACCTAGCAGCAATTGAGAAACTTAAGGGCATCCTCCCACAATCAATGCTATTTCAAGTGTACAAAGCGCTTGTTGAGAGCCAACTTCGTTAGTTATGCTGACATAGCCTGGGGAGCTTATCGAACACCAAAATATCAGCCCTTCAGAGACTGAAAAATCGTGCATTTGACATTATTGAAGCATCAAAAATAAAGGATTCTTTGATTCGACCAGCATTTAGCATCGATCAGATGTTTCAATTTGACAGGTAGGTCATTAAATTTGCTGAAAGATCCACGATAAGCAAGTATGGTACAAGAAACAAAACCGATCTCCAAATCCCAAGGCTAAATCTGGACTTCAGTAGAAAAAGTTTTAACTACACTGGTATAAAAACCTGGAATTCTATCTCAACACACATAGGAGAGTCTAATACACTAACTAGGTTTAAGGATGGGCTAAAAAATAATTTTCTAAGCTGAAGAAAAAAACTATGATAAAACTATCTTGCGCACGAATCCATGGTAGAACAGTACTGATTTTTATATCTGTTTATTTAACTTATTCACTATACTTATAATTAGGACCCTTATTTGTAATTAGGATTTTCGTATTTTTACTGAATGGATGTTGTGATTAAATAGTAATAATACATTGGTATTGCCATTGTGATTCCAAGCTTAGAAATCTCATTGGGTGATCTCACAACTATTCAACTTTTCAAGATAGCACCTGCTTTAAGGTGCGTGAAGGTGTGAGAGTCTCATTTTTGAGACATCTGTTTGAGATGTGTGTGTTTTGTTTATGAATTTTTTGTGGAAATTTTAGTACACGTATTATAGGTGACTGTCATAGAGGGAACTCAGATATATTGTTACTTCAGATTCTAGGTTGAACTCTTATGTTTTCTGTTTTGTTTATGTTTACTTCTTGTGAGTTGACAGATTGTTCATTGTTTTTAATGACGAGAACATCTGTATTTTACATAGAATTGAACTTTTATTTGCTTTATTGCTGAATATTAATGGTATAGCTAACACACCTGAAAGTCTACCCGACGATTTCTTTGTTGAATTCAACCTTTCCATCTATGGTAGTCATTGGAGATTTATTTATATAGTTAATTGTATGTTGGCTACAAAGAAAAAAACTTAGAAAATCAACAGCTTGGAAACGGAATCTTTCACCTCCCTTTTACCTTTTATTTTTACAAGGTAAGTCACCATACATACTACTCACTGTTTGAACTGAATTTTATCTCTTACAACTACAAAATCATCCTAAATTTACTTGAAAAGGTAATCTGGGTTAATTGATCTAACTTGACTATAGGTTATATTCTAGTAAGGTATATTTCAGATTATTTCATATTATTAAAAATAATAATATTATATATCATAAAATTATTATTTCATATTATTGCACGCTCCGTCAGTTGAGCTCATCAAACCCTGTCGAATGCTGCCGGTTGGGTATGCAATACCGCATAAATTTCCAGGAACAAAGAATTTGGTGCCCAGATTCTGAATAAATCAGAAGGAAATGCATCACATCTTAGGAAGGTTTCATACATGAGAGGGAAAGCTCTCATCTGAGGAGCAATTTCGCTAGATTCTGGGAGATTGAAACAGGGAGACAAACCAGCAGAAAGCATGAAATAAGGTTTTCAGTTATGATATATAGAGAAATGTAAGGACTCATTTTCTTCCCATCATCCTCAAGTCATGTTGTATCAAGATGCTAAGCATTGGCATTGCTTCCACCATCGAAAGACCCTTACCCTATTAAAACGCTGCTCTGTTATTTTATATTAGTATTGTGCTTTCATTTTGCAAATTACTGACTTCTTCCCTTGAAATAACGCTTGAAGGCTGTGGTGGATTTGTGCAAGTTTTTAAGGGGTGTGTTGGTGGCGCATTTGCCGATATATTTTGCAGAACAGATTTGCTGACCATCCATATTTTGTTCCTAGAATCGTCACACTATGTTCCGAGTGGTCTACTTTAGGCGGGGCATGTGTCCCCTGGATTCCCTTATAATTTACTAATTCTTACAGGGCATATGCGGCAGTTGTCATGAAGAGAGGTCCAGGGGAGTTCAGTCCCCTTTGTTTTGATGGGGAGAGTATTCTGGGGGCTCGGCCCTTGTTTCAAAGGTCGTTTGCACGCATAGTGAATTCCTAAATGGGTGTTTTATACCAAATTCTTACTAATTTGCTTTATGTAATTTACTGTTTATGCATCATGCATATTACGTTTGCATAACTTTGCATGTATGTGAACTCGAACAGTTTGGTGCTAGCAACGAATATGCAGCTCAGGGGCTGTTCAATAAGTGTGTCACTCTGAAATTGACATTTTTGAACTAGCCACCCCCCTCCCATCACGAAAAACGTGTAGAACTACCATAAAGATAGGCCTGTCTCTATGAGAACTACCCACCCCCTAGGCGTGACGTAATTATTGACCAGCCCCTCATGAGTATCACATTGAAAAGAACTGAACTGAACTGCCAGCCACTAAGATGGTGATCAAATCCATATAGTGTGGGCATCTCCAGACACTGCTTATTTCAGAGTGGTCTTGGTCACTGATAGCGGTCTATTGTGAAACATTATTGGGGAGAACCAGGACACTTCGATAAGTTTCTCGGTCGCAAGAGTCCTTTTGGGGTTGAGATGCTTATTGCTTTTCAGTGTCCCACTCAGCTGTTTATCACATTTGGTTGTCTATTACCAGGGCGAAACTTATCAAGCAGCATCCATATCAAAAAGAGCTACAAAAACTTAATCAGACAAACAAGGTAAGAGCAATGGAAAGTTTTTAAACGAGGTATTTTGCTTGACTTAAACATAATAACTAGGTGGAGTATCATTTTCCGCACACTGAAGGGTGTGCAAAAATTTTCCCGGAGTAAAAACCCCAGACTCCCACTTTTCGCATTGTCCAAGAACATTGGTAATGGAAAATCATGTTAGATTAGGCACTGTCTCTTGACCCAACCCTTATCTTGAAGGACATTCCATGCTGGAGTGCGCCAAATCAATCTAAGAATATCATTTATCAGCGCAGTACCCCCTGGACAGAGAATAATCCCCTAAACCTTACCACATCTAGCATTCCCCCGGAAAGCTATGACCGGCGAGTTACGTACAAGACTGTAAATATGCTTGAAAATAGAGCTGAGACTGTTGCAACAATAGGAATGTAATGGAATGGCTGAAGAAACAGAGCAAAGATGCGAAATTGTGGACGAGGAAGAGAGTAATGAATATGCTTTGACTGGTTATGACAAGGGTGTGCCGAGACGTGCGAGGGGTAGAAAGTCTGTACACCCGAGCACCAATGCCGCAAGAGAGCGGTCTAGAGTGCAGAATCTGAAACAGGCATTTTTGGAGTTACAAAAGGCACTGCCGAATGTACCATCAGGGACAAAGTTATCAAAACTGGACATACTGCTATTAGCGACAAATTACATATCACATTTGATGAGTAAGTTATCTAATGGGCACCTGAAAGAGCATTTGAGCCGCTTGAAAGACACAGGAGCGCTGCATCCTATTAAGGTATGACTGCATGCATAGATTTATATACAGTAGGCGCGGATAAATAGATGCATTGCTAATACATAGATAGATACATATGCCGGTACTGTTGGCTTATATCTCTTCAGTGATTGCTCATTCAACATACATAGCAATGCATCACATGCAAAAATGCAAAGGTATTGATAATCCAAGTTGCGACACGGTTTATCGCTATTAGATAGAAAGATGAAACTTAAAAAATAAAACTAAATTAAATATCAAATTACTGTTTACGGTTTATCAGTTTATCTCGAAGATTAAATTAGCCATATCTATGAGGAGAAACAAAGGACAGCATAACTTGAAAACTCTTTCGACTGAAACTTTTCAAAGCATTGAACAGGCTTATTCTAAATAAAATGTGTAATTCCAGTTGAAAATCGAATTCTTAAGAGATTTTCCCTTTTCTTGGAAGCGGCTACAATCGTTAAAATATGGTTTCCAATTCGCATGAAAATGATTTGGAAAATGAGTCTGTTTTCATTTTCTGAGTAGTATTCACTTGGTAAAGACATTTCTGCTGAACTGAAGTTTACTCCCACTTTCCCTTTTAGTTTGCATCTAAAAACTTAAGTCAAATCCATCAATATTAATATCCAAATTCAACTGCCATTTTCCGCCTCCAATAAAAGCAGCATATACCTAGCTTAGGATAACATCTGGTATTAAACGTCATTATGATCATCCAAATGAACAAACTAAATTTCGTAGTTATTTGCGGATGACAACCTACATAATCTGAATAAACAGCCATCTATCTATGCCTATGTTCCCTCAAAGCACTTTTCTGTTTTGCACAACAAAGAGAAATATATACATATGGGAATTTTACGAATAGTTTTACTTCGCCTTCGTTAGAAGCTTTCCAGCGAATAAAACATCAACATATTGATGGGAATGAGACTATCAAGTATATACCTAGTTTAGATTGAATATTACCATTCATGAAAAATGAACGTGTTGCTTCAAAGAAGAACCTTGCTTTCTCATGATTTGTCGAGCCAGTTTTATTCTGATTAAGTAGGACACAGAACCTTAAGATTGGGGGATAAATTGAGAAACATGCTCCCTCTGCTAAAAGCTTGACAGATAGAGATTGCCTGTAGAAAGCCTTTTTATAAATTTATCAGTGCAAATGCAGTACAGACAAGGGTAAAATAACTAGCTTTGATATAAGTAACTGGCTTTGATATACCCAGTTTTAACATCACTACTGTTTATTTTTTCCATTTTTAATAGCCACTCAAAGGCTTTACTCTGTTTAGAGTAAAGAAGGCCCTTTGAAATGAAGTTAATTACGTCATAAGCTATACATATAGAACATCGTAATATCTATGATAAATAATGTTCACATTACTACAAGAGGCCATTTTGAAATAGCAAATGTGAAAGGCATCTTAGCTGAAAGCTAACCCTTATTGAATTCTCGATTTTGGTGTCTACTTGAGGCTTAGGTAACCAGGCTATACATAATGGGACAAAAGACTAGGTCGTATAGCTTTTGATTGTAATGATATTGCCTGGTATATTTCGTCATTCCAGTATAAAGCTCCATGGAAACCCAAAATGTTCATGCATCAGCATGCTGGTATGCGCATTTTGCGCTTATGATCCGTTTTATACGACATTCATAGCTGCAAGATCTCAGGTTTTAAATATTGCTGATATATAGGCGTATAGTTACGTGCATCGAAAAGTCAAAACAATGCGACTAAAAGTCAAGAAAACAAAATTACTGAGCATTAAATTCGCATGGCAAGCAGGTTCTGGTGGAAAATGCGTCAGTCGAAATATTGAAAACAAGATCTCTGCTTCATATCAAGAAAATATGAAGAGAGCTTCGGAAGTTTGCAATACCGAAACTGAAACTTTTCGGTGTTACAACAGATAACATGTAGTGGCTGGTTGTTTATAAGAATATCGTCTGCAAACTTCCACGTAGCACATCTCTCAAATAAAATTTGCTTATCATCTTTCGAGGCCATGTCATATACTGTTTCATCTGAGATAGTATGCCCTCTCTCACTACAAAACGTTTTTGCTGTTTGGTATACCTTATAAATCGTTCAACCAAAAAATGAAAATGCAAACTATCCGTGATATAGGACGGAAGGCTGAATTGCGATAAGGGATTTTCTCTCCGTTTGTTACATGGGACACAAAACCGTTTGTCAAATTTGAAAACCTGTAATATTATTACTTGCTAATGGACGCAGAGCAAAAATATCAAAGAAAGCACAGCCACCAGATGTTTCAGAGCTCTGTCATATCTGTTTTCTCCCAAAATAATTAACTAAACATCATGCAGGATTCTGAACACACATGTTAAGACTAGGCCCTTGTTGCATGATGATTGGTCAATAAGGTTGGGAGAAAATAGACTTGACCAGAGCTTTTAAACATTTGGCGGCTGTGCTATCAGAGACTATACTTTATGAGATATCACAATAGCTGAAATCAGCTTGATATTGAAGTGATGAGGGAGGAGTTTTCCTGTTTGAAGATGGCGCGTCATTTTCACGAGAAGCAAACTTACATGATAGTATTCATTTACAATCGTCAAAGTACAAGCTAGATCAACTGCAGACTTTTAGTCTAATGATGTGATAAAATAGTGTAGGCCCGACGAGCAATGATAAAATTGACTCGACATAAACTTCTCTAGAACTATCTAAGACAATATAGTTCATGGTTATTGCAAAGTGTTGCATATGAGACTACGCTTTTGCACCTTACAGTATGCTTGCAGCCAAAGCAGAGAAAAAAGATAAAGTAGGAAACTAAAAATTTTAACAAAGTATTTTAAGCAATCGCAGTATAATGTATAAAATGCTGCGATTAATTCGTTCACAAATCAGTAAAAGTATCGAAACTGTACCTTCAAATAATAATATTGCTCTTAGCCGGATGTGTGCTCTTTATGTGAACATCTTTGAGAAAGTAGTGATTCAGGCAGCCAGCGATTCAATAGACTTCAAAAGATGTATGTTCTTTTCAGAAACTTTGTCCATGTCATGATAACCGTGGGCAATCGTATAAATGTTTCATACGACGGGTTATCATATTTTTGTCGGGTAACATGTTTTAAGGAAAAATGCCATAACAATCAAGCGGCCATATTTGAGAGAAAAACAGCTCAAACCTGCCTTGAACCAGCTAAAAAATATACCCCAGCTTGCTAAACTCAACTTAGTATTGCCTATGAATTCATTCAATGTGAAAGAGATAGGCTAGTCCTATAGTCTGCTACTGAGATTTTACCAGGCAGTCGAGTTTTTTTTTTAAATACGCGACTGAGACATTTAAAATGCACAAAGAAAGCAGGTATCGGAAGGAATATTGATAAGATAAGCATTCGATGAATTCCAGGATTTAGAAGTTTAACTTCTATCTATCAACTTTTGTTTGAATTCAAAATATATTTTAGCACAGTGATATATGCAATAGTTTAGGATAATTTCACAAAGAGATAACATGGATGTCACTAAATGAAATGGTCCTATGCGTATCATTTAAGAGGCTTTGGAGTTTAACATACTTGATAGCGACCACCAAATCCAATACTTTTTTTAATTCATAGATAAACATAGTATCTGATAATTCAAGTGCATTTGACGAAAAACTACCTAACGAGGCTGTACACCAATATTCTTAAGTTCACACTTTTGTGAATTATATCACAAGACGAGGTAATTTCATAGGAACTACCAGGACTACTGATACATATCGGCTTTAAACCGTGAGAGTTGATCCTCTGTCAAAAAAGAAGCTAGCGAGAGCTAGTTGATTATAATTATATGATTATAATTATATGATTATAATCTACAGTACATTTTAAGTAGTATATTCTTGGTATTTCATAGTGAAAATAATGTACATAAATATATATATATATATATATATATATATATATATATATATATATATATATATATATATATATATATATATATATATATATATATATATATATATATATATATATATATATATATATATATATATATATATATATATATATATGTACATATATATACAGCTGAAGACAGTTGAAGAAAAGACATGGTGTCTGTGACTCTGAGTTTTATGCTAGTGCATTCATCAGACAGACTCTATTCATACATATATATATATATAACTATATATATATATATATAAATATATATATATATATATATATATATATATACATATATAGCTTGCGAGTAACCAGGATTTCTCCTTTTTCGGTGCAGATAGAAACATTATTGTTCTCAGAAAAATCAGGAGAAAATTAAAACTTGCCACCACCGGGAAACGAACCTCGGATTATATATATAGAATATAATGGAAAAACTTCTACTCTACAGTGCTCCGGCTTCCGTCCTCTTCAGTATAGTAAGATCTTCAGTAATAATAGAAGAAAGTTGCAACAGTTGAAAAGTGTCAATATATATTGAATTCTACTACATTATGTGTTAGAACCTGTTGGAGATTTAATATTTTGAGTGTTTCTACACTTCTTCGTTGAGTGCTACGATTTGACGACATCCACATCATACTTAGAACTCGATCCATGAACGTACAGGCGGCAGGCCAAATAAGACGGTTTAATCTACATGAAAATACTTGAAAGAGCTTTGAAACAGCGTGATTTTTAACAGATTTTAGCACCGATAAATTTTGCTATTTTCGGAAAATCTCTTTAGTAGATCATGGCTGATCCACACTTTCATATCAGATTGCGAATACATATTAATGCTCTGAATTTTCCTTCCACATAAAACTTGTACGCTCCCACAACTATTGAAAACATGCAACCAGCTTCATTACAGTTGTTTGCTAGAAATCTTTCCTTATATTTACACCCGTCTCTCCCTCTTTTAGCTTATATGCAATCGATAGATGATAATAATACAGACTTTTACCCATTTTCACATTTGTCCTTTACGTCACTTTTGTCCAGATGTCGAATTTTTCAGGACCATAGCATTCATTAAACGCATTACACACGAGTGATCAGTAGCAGATTTTTTCATATCTTTATGAGGAGCATCAGTGGTAAAATTTTCTTCTGTTGTAAAACAGATTTGCCGACTTTCCATGTTTTAGTTTGTAGGCTCATCCTACTATAAACGTCTTCTATACCAAACCGGGCACAAGGCCTAGTAGTAAAAATCTTCTGAATTTCTGGCCTTGTTATAGTTCTAATATTTTCTTAAATTATAGGCTCTCTAATATAAAGTTTCTTATAAAATGAGGTCGGATAAATGGAATTCCACACCTAACACGTCGTTTTACAACAAACTTGGCTCAAGGCTGCTGATGTTCCAATCTTTTTAAACCCTTTGCAATGGGTTCCATGCTCCCTTTCCCTCACGCCTTTACAGTCTCTCTACGCTATATCACTATCTTCACTTTCGGTAATTTCAAAGTATCAAGTAACAGCTCTTTATATTTCAGTGTTCTGCTAGATTCTTGCTTAATATCAATTAATACCAAAGAAACCCTATAGCAGCACCTTGGGCAAGGGGTTGTTCTATGACAAAATTTTCCATCTCCAGTTAATCATTTAAACTCTGTTAGGGTCACATCTCCTTGGAAGCTAGTTCTTTGGAAAATTCATTTTCATAGATATGATGCTTCTTTTAAACACATTAAAGAAGTTTTACTATATTTTCTCATCTTTGTGCTAAATCTGACTGGTGTAAATTCTCTTGGGTGTGAAAGCTCGATTTTCTTTATTGTACCTAATCAAGTTCCTGAGATAGTAAGAAGTAGCAGAGAGTTTAGCTAGGCTTAGAAAAAGTCAAGTTGCGTCAAAAGCATGGTTATGAACTGAGTTTTCGATGCACGGATTGCTCGTGTTGTCCTTTGAAATTATCATGAAACATCCTAATAAGATTAGGCTAACTTTTAATCACGAATGATCATGAAACAGCAAGGATCAACCGACTCTGAGACGTTGTAATCACGTTTAGCTGACTTGAATTGGCACACAGAGAAAGCCCGTACAACAGCCATACAGCAGCCATACAACAGCCATACAACAGCCATACAACAGCTGTACAACAGACCCATCATTTGATAAGAACCTACAGTATGAGATTGCATATATATATTTTATAGAGTTAAACTTAAAAAACAATTGTATGCTTCTTAATGTGCCTCTCAAAGTGGGAAAAAACTCAAGGTCATCGTGTTTCTACTATGAGAGGCACTTGCAACAGACTAGCCTGTACAATGAAAGTCTAAAGTAATTAAGGTCCTCCGGGGCAACAACGAGCAACCGGGAAAACGGGCAAATGACCACTCCTCACAATCAGCGATCAATGGTCACTCCAAATTGTATATTTTAATGTCAAATACTCAGAACTTTTTCAGCCTTATATTTTACGTAGGTTCCTACAAATGGTTTCATTCTTTATCTACTGAGAAATAAACCCAGCCTGTTTGCTAATCAACTACTTTCATGGATGCTCTAAAATCACAACATATATAACTGTGAGAGGCAGAATCCGCAAATGACAAGAATCAGTGTTAAGAATCTGCATCCTGATTACTGAAGCTGCAATGGGAATGTACCAGTCCACCCCAGCATATGTGCACAGTATTTCCCAAAAGCATGACAACGGAACTCTACTAATTTCATTGCCTATCTGCATTTATGCGTGGGACTGATTTCGTTTATAATTATGAGAAACGTGAATTACTCCTTCAAAATAGTACCCGTGAGGGTAAAGCGCAGCTCTAAATTTTTTATAAGAAATCCTTATTCAGAAACCAATCACAAAGCTGCAAAATAGCCGAGAACACGTCAGTTTACTATAGAACGGTACTGTTTGAGCAGGCAGTATTCTTACAGACTAACGCCCACCGCACACGGCAGATTTTTGTTTTTCAAAGACGAAGATCTTTGTTTTTGGTCTTTCAAGGACAAAAATCTGCCGTGTGCGGTACCCAAAGACGAAGATTTTTGTCTTTCAAAGACGGTCTTCAAGGTTCAACATGTTTAGCCTCAAAGACTGTCTTTGAAAGACAAAAATCTTCGTCTTTGGGTACCGCACACGGCAGATTTTTGTCCTTGAAAGACCAAAAACAAAGATCTTCGTCTTTGGAAGACAAAAATCTCCCGTGTGCGGTGGGCTTAAGATTGTGTCACTGAAAGTAAAAGTTTAATTGCTTCTCTATGGACTTGTATTCTATAGTTTCTTTTCAATCATATCCTACCCCGATTCTTCTCGTCCTGCCCTACGTTTGCACAAACGCACAGAAAAAACAGATATAAAGTTTATTTCTTTGTGGTGCATGCATCGCAGAGGAGGATTTCTAATGCGAGAACCATTCCAAGGAATGTAAAAAAGGACACGTTGCCAAATGTGAACAAATGATTCTTGGAGTTGCAACCGACTGGGCTCGTAGCAGTATTGGGTAATTATGGCTTTGACGTAATTGTAGAATTGATGGGATTACCTGAGTCCTGATTGGATGAAGCATGCAGGATAATGAGATATTGTTCTCACTGCATCACTGCATCAGCGCATATTGCTATCAAGTAAATGATTGTATATTTGGCAGTAAAAAGTATACATGATAAGCAAGGCAATTAATCGGCAATTCAGTGTAAGCGTAGAGGTAATACATTGACGTCATCTCATGGACCAGCTACTCCCACTGCCCTTGAAGACAAGCTTGAAATTGAAAATCGGACAGAAGTGTGGGGAAAATCCATACTCTATACATATGGTCTTTGGGTTTGAACACTCTCCCAAAGTCATATAACCAAAGTCAGCTACCTGCCTCTTGAGGATAGAAATGTCGGGGTAATTCCCGAGATACCAAGATATATAAACTTGCTGCAGACCCTCATATCACAGCTACAATGCTCGCCAAAGGCCCTTGGGGCACCTACCAAATATGGTACAAACCAATATTCCTCACAACTTCTTCGTTCTTACACTTTACAGGCACGCTCATCCTCCCCTAGGACAATGTTGGTTGCTCCACGAAACATTTGACCTTGTTACGCAAGTTAAATTTTCCGCTCTCGGACGTACTTCCTCAAAAACAACCAACATTGTTTAAGGGGAAGATCGCATGTACTTCCTCAAGAAAGCAATGTTGTTTAGGGGGAGGAGGGGAGTGGGTGACATTTTAAAGTCCAGAATAAAAATTATAAAGTTTTTATTTTCTCTTCTTCTCATTTGTTGCATATTCATGGAGGGTTGCTCTTTAGTTTTACTGATTTACAAGAGGCTCTCTGTTGAAAACTTTCAAATCAAAAATTATTTAGCCACTAAAAAGAGAAAATAAATGACCTATTTAAAATTCAAATTACAATGCAACAAAGTAAAAAAAGGTAAATCAATTTTTTTAAATACAGATGTAAAATGAGTGAACTGAGAATCACCCAAGTGATCCATGAAAAGATGCCGATGCAAACGTGTACTAGGAATTTAGTGGCTATTACTTGCATGTAATTTGCATGGAGAATGCATGAAAGGATTAATTGGCAAACAGGCTGGATTTCGTTATCACTGAGAAGCGAATGAACCTATGTATGGGAAGCTAGTTAGAGTATCAGGCTGAAAGGGCTCTTACTAACTGAACTAGATGTGCACAGCTTCAGGCTGCCAGGAATGCCTGTTCGCACCGTGGGCTAGGGGGCAAGGTTCCTATTGAGGGCGCATCATACACATCTTTGCACTAAAATAATTAAGTCCTTGGAAAAGAGCAGGAGGGGCAGCTGCCCTCCTGCCCCCCAGCGTAGGCGTCCCTGCAGGGTGCATGTACTTAATAAATGAGGCTTCTTAAGCGCCGGCTTTGCTGCATGCCATGCGCTGAAACATTTTATAGCTTAGACCAGGATGCCTCGACAGTTCATGAATTCAATGCGCAATATACTATCGCAATATTATGATAAATTGATTTTTGTATTGCTAGACAACACTGAAGCTCATGCATACAGTATCACGAATAACAGCGGATTAAGTAAAGCGATTGACTGTTGCAATGTAAGCATGAATACATAAACAGCTGCAATGGGCGTAAATGAAAGCAGCAACGACCTTAAGCATAACTGAGAATTCGGATTTTCTCGATAGCGGGGTGCAGGATGAGCTTTCTAATGCTGATTTGACCTTTTCACACGCAACTGTGCCAATGTGGAGTCCATTTTAAATGAAACTCAGGTTGGAGGTAAGGCTAGAAATAGGATGTATCACTGATGAGCTTCTAGAGCTATAACTTCATTTTTTTAAGACCAGGCAATTATTGATAACTTTTGATATTAGTTTTCTCAATATTTTTCTTAGTGCAATATTCATTTGCTACAATTGAATAAAGTAACTTGCTTTTGAGACTAATGTATGATAGCTTTCTTGACATGTTTCGTAAGACATTCCAGAATCGCGCTGTTTTGTCCTAATTTTACCTCGAGCTAAACATGTTCTCGCATCGTACCTCTGTTGTCAGATCGAGCCTTCTTAAAAACGTCATTGGTATCAAACACAGTGTAGTGGCGAGGTCACATGCAGTCAAGAGACTTAGCTTAATTAGATTTTCTCAGTTCACAGATGAGTATTATATCCTCATTAGATGATAACGGATTTTTGCGGACCTAATTGTAGAGATATCTAATTTATTTAATTTAGAGAGGATTAGTTGATTTTACAGTGTGATTGTCAAATTGAAAGGCGGTTATGTTATTGAATTTTTATTGCCTGAATGATTGGATGATTGATCGAGTTCTAATCGATTATCTGAATATAAACTGATTGACAGGTAGTAAGATATTGGGAAGATACCTTCCTTGCTGATAATCTGGCAGATTGGTAGGCTGGCAGGCTGGCTGGCAGACTGATAGGCTGGCAGACTGATAGGCTGGCAGACTGATAGGCTGGCAGGTTGACTAGCAATTTGATTGAATGGTTCATTGACTGACTGATTGATTGATTGGTTCATTAATTGATTGACTAATTGATTGATTGATTGATTGAGTGAGTGAGTGATTAACTAGCTAATTGATTAACTGGCTCGCTGTAGTATCGGTTCATACCACTGATTTTTGGCTTGAATGGCTAACTCTCCAATTTCCATGGAACCGCATTCTGCACTGCATTGTTTTAAATTCGTAGATGTACATATAGCAAGATGAATCGCAGAGGGTTGTTCTAGCACTAAAACGTAGACGCATTACATGTCCATTTTATAAGAAACTTCGTTAGAGAGCCAGGACTAACAGTCTCTTAAATTCTCGGGCATTGAACTGTTTCTTAATTCTAAGTGGAGTGACAAAAGATAATGGCATTGAACATTGCAATTTGAGTAATAACTACAGATGACAAAAGTCTCATCACTTAAATCTTGCTGCATTTAAAGGAGGGAGTTACCTTGAAATTTGTGCTTTAAAATTTTGTTTGTAAACAGGCTTGTAAATATGCAATCGATGAGTTCTATAGGGTTCGAGCAGTATAGCCCTCCAGCTTCGTAAGATTTGGTCTTTGTAGCCTGAGATCTTGGCCTATTCTCTACAAACAGGTTTCTCATACAAAAACGTCATGTGTGTTTTTTGGTTTGTTAGTGTTCTCATTTTCATTCTGGAGCCATTCAGAATTCGCTGTATAGCTTTAAGTATTTCCAAGACGTTCCTTGAAGGAAATTAATCACTGATTATGTCCCATCAAGGTTGTATTCTGAGGTAGTAATTGATAAAGAGAATTATGTACTTACGTATGGTAATTTTTCAACAGCCTTGGGCTAGCAGTGTGTTTATCTATGGCTTGTTATTTACCCTATAATCAATAATACGTCTATACTCTAGTTCTCAGTAAAAATCGTAGGAACAGGGAGCACTGGAAACATTAGGGGCACTGGGAGCACGAGATCCTCCAAATTTTGCAAATTCCTCACGAAATTCCCTTCCAAGTTAAAAGCATGCCTATCACCTGGAGTATAATCTATGAGTGAGACATGTGCAACATCACAGAGTGACCATGTCCACCTGTTTTGACACAAATAAAGCTCTCCCGCACTCCATACTATCCTATCTGCACCCTTAATGCATTTCTCTGTTTGCGATAAATATGTTGATGCCGTACAGCACACAATTTTTGCACTAATGGGTGGGGCATATAAACCTAAGGATGTGATTAAAGTGCCTTTCAACTTCTGCATCCCTCTACCTTCCAGAATTTCTTCGATGTCTCTGACTTCAATGGAAAGTGGGCGATAGCAGATTTTGGAATCTTTTCAGACACATAGACCTCTTTAATATATGGTGATATTTGACTTCAATGATACATGTTCAAATTATTTCGCTCTATTCAAACATCACTTTATTGGCAATATTTATATCGCATCAACGATCTAGAGATTCCTAATAACTCACTCCTGCCTTTGTTCTTGAAACTATAGCTAACGAGCAACTTCCAATATCCTATGTAATAGATAAGCTAATCAAATGAAATCAGCTCATAGCTTTAACGAATAAATTGCTGAAGCCATAAAGTATACTAAGGATTTAAAAGTTCGAATAAAGTAGTTTGACGCACTTATCAAAATAAAATTAGGTCAAAAATAGGATGCTTGTGATAATAATAAAAGCCTCCTTTAAAGCGAAAATGGATTATAAGAATGTAGAGCTCGAGTGCTAAAAAACGGTAAGAAAGTTTAATACTGGATTTTTCAGACTTAAGAAGTCGATAAGTTCCAATACAATTCATTGTCTAATCTTTATATTACTGTACTATGCATTGCCGCCAAATGTTTATGAGCTCTGCCAGGTCTATTTTCTCCCAACCTAACTGACCAATCATCGTGCAGGATTCTGACCATACATGCTAAGACAATGCCCATTTTGCATGATGATTGGTTAATTAGGTTGGGAGAAAATAGACTTTATCGGAGTTTGCATACATTTCGCGGCTATGCTCCTGTACAATATTTCTGTAGTCCTTGTCAGCCTGTGTAACACTATGTTGTCACAAGCTTTCTCGTTTTAAGTATAGCTATAAGATATATCGGATACTGACATCATGAAAAAACTTAGAAGTTTTCATTACTGAGCCAAAACAAACATCCTTACACATGAGTACAACCTATTTGTTTAATTGTAGCTTACATTAGTAGCAAACAGCTAATTTTTTACCAACTTACATGAATATATACAGTAGATTAGAGTGTAAATGATTGTGTACCTCTCGTTATCAACTATAAAAACTTAATATATCCATCTGCATTAGCTGATAGAAAAGAGTACAAAGTTCACACTCTAAGTGCAATTTTTATTCTTATCTTTATGCAACGAGTGGCAGTGGATAGCAGTGGTGAAGTGTGGGCTTTGAAGAATGGGGGGAGGGTTTGGAGGCAAAGTCCCGAGAAAATTTCCGGAATCACACTCTTTAGATAATAGGGAAAACTCTTCTTGAATACAGAGATAAGCCAATTCTAGATATAAGGCACGACAACGAAATCGTTGGCATGAATATGTAATAAGTTGTAATACTTTCTCGGAAAATTCTTTAGAAAATCTAACTTAGCACAATTTTAGCTGCGTGCTAACCTGATGCATTGTAGAATTATAGAAACATACAACATATTCAATAATATTACTCTCTTTACCTTTCTAGAAATGGCCTATGCGCTCCCGGTTATACGTGTCTGACCCGATGTGGTTATACCGGTCAGGAAGACAGAGCATGATGACAAACCAACGACCGGGATCACCATCATCATCAAGTGTCTCTTGCGAAGAGAGCCCACCTACTATAGAGCCAGTTGATTTACATTCACCGTCTGACTCGCCACTTGAAGGCCTAGACAGGCTAAACTTCTATGACAACTGCAGAGATAGGAATTATAACTCCGGTATTGACGTAAACATTAGCTACGCTTATCATGGGGCAGAAGGATCGTATCTGACCTCTTTTGAGGAGCAGCAGAGCTATCCAATGAGCTCCTGCAGATTTCAAAAGGTGTTGCCTGCATTGGAGATAGAACATCAAAACTCATGATCACCCGATCAAGTCATTAACCTGGCCATCGTAGCATAGCCGTAAAATGTTTGAAAGCTCTGACCAGGTCTATTTTCTCCCAAAGTAATTGACCAATCATCATACAAAATCTGCCCAAATTTAGCTGTGAAACGAATGTGTGGTCAGAATCCTGCATGATAATTGGTCAGTTAGGCTGGGAGAAAATAGACCTATTCAGAACTCTCAAACATTTAGCGGCTACGCTGGACACTGTATGATGCATTATATTGCAGTACACTTGCACATGGAGTAAACCATGAATAAACAAACTGAGGTTAGCACCGCAGTTCGCAAACAAGATATTACCCTCACAGGCTACATTCACGGGTTTTTCATGAGAAAGTTGTGCAAAAGAAAGCAGTACTCGATTGCTCAACATAATAAGAAAGTTCAGCACTGAATTCTTGAGACCTAAGAACATTGATAAGTCAATACACATTTGAGTGAATTTCCAATGTTCACGCAAGCCTATCGTCTCTGTTGTCTAATATGCATAGATTCCCTGTGATAACACATGTACTTCAGAGTTATGTTTGTGTAATGCCTGTCTTTCTGTGCAGACACTGTAGTGCTACACGAACTCGAATAGTCTTGCTAAGAAAGTCTTAAGAAAATTTTAGTGCTTACTGGACAGGACCGTAGCTACGGGAGGGCCTGGAGGGCAAGGCCCCTGGACTTGTGAAATTTGACTCTGTGCCCCCCTAAAGACATGAATTATATAAACATATGTATTATATATATTGGCTGTGCCCCCCTTGTGAATTCAAGCTGGCTACGGGCCTGTTACTGGAATGATGAAAAAGCCAAGAAAGTTTCAGTACTGGACGACGAAGAAATTTTTTTATAAAATGTAGGTATATTGGAATGGGTAAGGAACACATTCATCTTTTTTATATGAACACACTTAATTAGAAAAGTGAGGCCAAATTTACAAAAAACTAAGTATACTGCTAGAAGATGGTCAACCAGAGATGAAAAATTAAAAGAGATTTTTGCCTGTATTCAACTACCCACATTCTTTTCGAAGACGAATTCTGATAATTTTGTAAACAAACATTAGATCTCATTGCCTTACTGTCAAACGCAACCCGGGCGTACGCCATAGAAACTGGATACTGTATGTTGTTTCTCAAATATTTGCAACAAAAATCCCTGTAGAAATAAGAATAATTTTAGGAGCATTTGATTCTAGAATTATCAACACATTAAGAGCATCTAGCCTCACAAAAAGCTATCTGGGTCTTATAAAAAATGGGTGCATTTGTTATTGATATTTCTACAGGCCTTATTGTTTCGTTGCCTAGAACAAAAGAAAGAATGTGTAAGATGGACGGAGTGAAAGATGTGTTCAAGGTTCGACTATGATACTTTGTACGCATCACATTACTCTGTAACAATACAGCAGATTTGAAGAATTTCTCAGTGGCTTTATGGATTTTTAAAATGGATGCAGAAATTTTTAAAATGGATTTCTGTAGAATAGACTAGAGAATTAAGGATTTATGATATCTAATAGATCAACATGTTTTAATGTTCATATTGGTACACATCTATGTAATAATACAGTGATAGATTAATTTATTATTGACGGAGTTCGTGTGTACTATGAATTCTCTACTTACTCCACCTTCCTGTTTTGCTCCGTCCGTATATTAATCCGATCCTGTTCTACGCTGGCCCTCGCATGTAAGCGCGCGTTCAGTGTCATATCGCTACTATGAGCGCAATCAAAGTTGAGTGCAAAGCCTAGCGTACGAAGGTGATTTTTGTCGCCGTCGAAAGAAAAATATGTTGAGAAGAAAAAATAAAGTTCCCCGTACACATCGCGAGTTTTGTCTTTAATCGCCGGCAACAGGATAAAAATATCTTGCCTGCTAGATATTAGAAGTTGTCGCTGAAGAGAAATAGCGCTGTCAATCCAGCTCTGCACACAGAAATCGCTGTCGCTGGCGACAAAAATCACCTTTGTGCGCTAGGTTTAAATGAGCCTATGGCGCAGTATCCACAGTATGGTGCATGTACTTTGATACTAACAAGTTCAGATCAAAGTTTAATGATATAAAAACATTTTTTCATGGGTAATCCATGAATTCAGTAATAGAAAAGGAAAATGAAATCTTATGATTTGGCGATGTAGTTATCAGGAAAGACACGAGAAAAGATAACCTCTTCTCTTTACCCTTGATCTTTGATTACGTAACATAGTTGGTTATGTAACGTCAAGTCTTATCGCCTTTTTAAAGTGATGCTAGAGGGTACGTGTACTTCTGTCATTCGCAGTAACTTAAGTTTGAGTAATTGGTCATTTACAGTCAGTAATTAACTGGCAGAAATATTGGCCCATTTGAGTGTTACATAACTATTATTCATTGCATGCAAGCTCTAATTACATATGCTGAGCTGTGATAAACATTTAACATAGAGTTTTTTACCAGGAATTCCTGTGCATATGAGGAAGAACCGGGAAGAGCAAAGTGATTACATTGTACGGCAACTCACTGCATGTTTGCTGGCGTATTTTGAGTGCGCTTGAGTTTGTGTGGGGAGCATTGAAAAGTGGTTAAGAAACTACAGAAAGTCCTTTGCTGTAGGTTGAAAATGAGGTTAAGAAAAGTTTTATTGCTCCCCATGCATTCGAGGCGAAGCATTTTCGCGTAATCAAATCTGCTGACTGAGTTGCCCTTCAGTCTCGTCTCTGCTCTGTGGTTATACTGCAAGTGGTGATGAAGTACAATACACATTTTTCCATAAGCAGTCTAGCTCAGCATAGCCGCCAAATGTTTAAGAGGCTGATCAGATCTATTTTCTCCCAACCTAATCGACCAATCATCATGCAGAATTCCTACCACACAGCTACGGTTAGGACCATTTAGCGCGCTGATTGGTCAGCTAGGTTGGGAGAAAACAGATATGACTAGAGTTCTCAAACATTTGGCGGCTATGCTGTCTAGCTGTAGGTCTAGCTATTAAAGTTTCTTATTTTTAAGCCACGTTTAGCCAAGTTCCTTAACAGTTTTTGCATTAGCATTTAAAACTCATAAAGTTTTGGATACTGTAGACATTGTATACTTATGTGCAAGTTTCTCCTTAATACACTGCGTTATACGGATTCCGCCTAAGTCATGAGAATTTGACTGCAATGGGTGAGGAAATATGGTATACACTTTGAGTTCTCAATCTATCCCTGACACTAGAAACCAAACATTTCAGCATCAACCTCACTTTGTAATAGTACAAACAGTAATGACCATGATCAACCGCGATCATTAATCACCATCATCAACATAATCATCAGTATCACTATCACCATAGATCATCACCATAAACAACATTTACGAATGCAGCTACACCTCCAAGACAAGATCCATCATAAATTATATTTTAGAACACTAAGCTGTATCTTTAACGTTACCACAAGAATGGATTTGCCTCTTTATTGCTTCATACTTCAGTCTCCTATACAAATGTACATACTTCCTAGTTCCGTGCACCTTAATCTCACTACCCTCGCCGTATTGCAGTTTCACTGAAGGGACTACCTACTTTTCTTATTACCTATTACTACGACGACCACTTGACCACTTTGACCACTTTGACCACTACCACAACTACGATCAAGACGACTACCATGATCGTAACCACGTTCACCATGATCGCAATGACTATGAGCGCGAAACCACTATGATCGCAACCATGATCAACCACGATTACGTTCACCACCATCACTGCAATCATAGCCGTAACGGCCAACACCAGCATCACTGTCATCACGACCACAATCTCCCTACACACCACAGCTCCCTATACTTAGTAAATTCAAAAAGCAATTGAAAAGTTATTATAGCTGCTAAGCACAGCATTAAAACACGACCCCCTGGAAGATCAGCTACTATGATAGACTACTGTACTTAATTCAGATTTAACTGTTTTTATATAGTATTGATGTTATTAGGGTAATTAATTTCTTGTCTTTAATTTATTATCTGATATTTAATTATAAGCTGAAGGGATTTTGTGTAAAAAGAATTTTAAATAAATAAACTTTTTTTTTAAATAAATAAAAATCACCATCACCACGGTCATTATAAGCATGAGCACCATCACCACCAAGGCAATCACAAGCACGCCCACCACCACTACGACCATGACCAACATCATAACCATCATTATCATCCCTATATCTTAATTCTATTTGCCTCCTCCCCCCTCGTTCTTATCTGCACGTTTTAAAGTGTCTTTATCTGGATAAACTAACATCAATACTCTCTTGCCTTACTCATGTTTACAATTTGAAGGACAATTAAGAGCTGCTTGCAAGAAAGCGTAAAAGTCACTTTACCTCAGCAAAAAGAAGCGGCAACATTTTGTTGACATACTGAAAGCTTTTTCATCCGACACTCGTCAGAGAATGAAACGTCAGATAACGACCGAAATCACTTTGCACATATGTGTCTTAAGAATCTCGCAAAAAGATTAACGACCTAGTTAGGAATGATAAAAGACATTTGCAATTAGCACTGTTCAAAATGATTGATTCAGAAAGATCTGATTCTTTGGATCTTGCGGCATCAATATTTTGATATAGTGCCAAATTCGAATAAAAACTTTCATCTGTCCAAATGGCTACTTTTGTGAAGTACAAGCACGAGAAAACGAAATATTCCAATGAAGAATACATCAAATGGACAAAAGCGGTTTTCATATAGTGGTGCAAAAGCCTGGAATAACATACCAGCCAAGATCAAGCAGACAGCATCACTGAAAACAATACAATACAAAAAATCTCTGCTACTAAGTGCTTCATTTAGAAACAATCGTTTTATTAAATAACAAACTGGCATTACTCCGCAAAAGCTTGTAAGAATTTCCTAATACTTAATAATTCAGATTTATGGCTAGTGATACAATAAAAAATTGGGCCATCATTACATCACATAAGATTGTCCCTATACGAATGATGATAATGGTTAAATCCATTGCAATATATCAAAACCGATTCTTTCCAACAATTATTTAATATTTGAATATGCTAATTTCTATTTTGTGCTATTTTAATGATTGCTCATATTTACTGATAAAGTGCAGTCTTGTTTTTATAAGAAACCTGTCTCTAGGCCTAGTAGTAAAAGCTTCTTAATTTTTGGCTACATTTTAGTTCTCAAAGTTTCTTAGCACATTATTTAATTAATAAAATTTTATTATTTAATTCATTATATTATTTAAATCAATGGAAAAATTTCAGCGATAAGAATATCGAAGAGGGAAAATATTGTCTTTGCAGTGTCCATAGGGCTTAGCACATAAAACTTGTTAAATCCATTGAAGATAAAAAGGATTTCTGAAACTGTGAAGGACGGCACAGAAAGTTATAAAGTTTCTTAACTCTTTCCTTGAAGTTCTAAAAGTTTCTCGAATTTAAAGTATCGTATAAACCTGCTATTTTTTAATAAAAAAGCGTGCTATTTGTTCTAGATTTTTATTAACTTGTAAATTTGTATTAATTTCTAAATGGCTAGCCCCTTGGAATACCAGCTTACTGAATGGGGTACCATTCTTTAAAACTTAAAATTATCGCTACATTGTTGTTGTTGCTGTTGTTGATGTTGTTGTTGTTGCTGTTGTTGTTATGACCGGAGTGGGACTCAAACTCGCTACACTTGAGTTTATACGTTGAGTGCTCTGCTACTGAGCCGTCTGGGCACGCTTTCAAGCCATTGCTAGCTATATTTGCACGCTGGCAAACACAATAGTTGTTTACATGTATAACTACCAGTTACTTGTTTCTTTGACGTCAAAGTGCGATACTTGTGCATAAGTAAAGGGGCTATGGAGCGTGGTCTACCAGTATAGTGAACAGCCACTTATGGCATACGTTAGTGGACGAATCGAGGGATTTCCACAATCCGTAATCGCTGCGTGGGAGATACTAATCGAAACACAATGCAGCGATCTTTTATTCTGTGTAAATTACGTAACGCATGATGTGCGCTCACTGTTACGGCGCATCATTAAATTCGCTGCACTGGATTTACTAGCAGTTTTATATTTGCATGCGTGCAGGACGAGCACGAATTCACAAAGAGTGGTGGAGAGTCTTACATTGATAGGCGCGCTTCTGTGAGGCAAAACAACCGCAAGGAAAAACACCTGTAAGTAGTTTACAGTATACACTAACTCTTTTTTTCGCATAAGCTAGAATCGATTTTGCTATTTTATTAATCAAGTGTTTGTAGGAAATTCAGATATGAGCCTCGGCAGCTGAGTAGGCTACAATATACAGTGAAAATTTTCTTTGTAAAAGCCAGCTCTGTTGCAACGAGGTAGGTCAGGGTGCAGGTCTTTAACACTAATCTTATCCCTGCAGATCCTGCTTGTCACAGTTGAACACGTAATGCTTTTGGAGCATACACTAAAGGGGTTGATTGGCAAGGAAGCTGGATTTATTTCCCAATGGATAAAAAGTGAAACCAGCTATAAGAAACTAGTTAGAGTATCAGGCTGAAAAGTTTCTTATAAACGGAAATTAAAATTCACAATTTCAGGTTGTAGTTTCGTTATTGATAAAGGCTATTGTGTCATTGCTGTGTCATTGCTATTGAATGCAACACCTCTTCATCGATGTCCTTCCAAAGCAGCACAAAACTTTACGGTTAATTTTTTCGTGTTGTCGTATAATGTTTTAACGATTTCAATAGGAACCTTGCAATTCTCCAATGTCGCATATGTCTTTTTGAAACAGAGAGTGCTACGAGTTGAGACTACAGCGATGAGTTCATAGAGCATACAAATTATTCCCTACTATGTTTTCCAAGGATTTTCGGTTTTCTTTTTTCATTCTGGTATAATCTCGATGGAGAACTTACAAAGTATTATTTCTGATTATGCTGTATGCTTCAATCCGCAAAAAGAACATTAATCCCTCATTGAGAAAGCTAATTTAGTGAAAGCCATTTTAATCTGGGTAACATGAATGCCACGAAGCAACACACACACACATTCGAAATAGCAGCAAATATAAGGAAATTCTTTAAATCATTTGACACAGGATGCTAACATGATTTAAATTGCTAATGGTTGTCGTTTTCAAATGGATGATAAACCCATAAGAATAAAAACTGAAGTAAACCAATATCAACAAACAGCTGGCAATTAACGATTTTGAATGGAATTAGCACTTTTAACCACGATCTTAGAGGCCTTGGAATACCCTCTGAAGTGCATTCCAAGAGACGATGATATAAGCTGTCGTACGTATAAGCATTCCGGTTTCTGTTCGCTGATGAAACTGCTTTAAGATCCAGGGAGGCTTACTACGAGGTTTGCTTAAGAGAATAGAGCCTACCACCCTATCAATAAAACGTGCTCGCAGTTGCCGAATGTCTGAGTAGTCGCCAATTACAAAACGTTTGTAAATACATTTTATTTAAAGATGTACAAACTACTTGAGGCGATATAAAAACTAGCTTCAGGGTCTCATGACATCCTTATAAGAAAGAAAAATTTTGTAGATATCCAAATCGAAAGATAGAAAAGAAAAGTAGAAATATAATGAAACGAAAGTACACCCCATAGCAGTACTCAGAAACGGTAATGGATAAATGTTGCATATACGTACACACAAACATACAAATAAATGCATATATATATATATATGTTTAGTATGTGAAATAGATATATATGTTAAGTTTTCATATTTCGACGGCCTGTCATAGATAAATGATTGTCACGCCCATCCACACTCACTCTCAGCATAGACAACCCGTATTCATCAATAAATATTAGTCAGGAATTAGTTAAGAGCAGTAATTGGCATATTGTGTTTACAGAGCGAACACTACAATTGTCGGTAGAAAAAACTTTAGATCCAAGACTGGTTTTATGCATTGGGCAATCGTGGGAAGCAAATGGTAATTAGGTATTAAGTGAATTCTTACCGTATTGCATCATAGCTTTTGGGCGTGCGTTTTGTATATACTTAAACGGTTGGGCGTGAAGGGCATCGGCATTTGTCAAACAGTCACTGAGCTAGTGTTCAAATATGTTAACAGACCTGCTTTCCAGCGACAGGACTTAAAAGGGCCATAGAAATCTCGGCCTAATGATGTTAACGCTAATTTGATAAAAAAATCCTCGTCCCTGCATTACTAGATAATATGGCGTTATTGCGTCAACCTAGAGGGGAAGTCATTCAATGGAGGTACGCGAGATCCTATACAAATTATAAAAATTCACTCACAATTAATGACTCCTTGTCATCCTCTTCTTTGCCAAGTGTACTGCATTTGCTGACCTGCCGCTTTGTCAGAGTTTTCTGCGGCTTTCGTTTATGACACAATCTCCGTGAGAAACCCTTGCAAGCGTCCGTTGTTGGCTGCATAGCCCCTGCCTAGACATAAAACTACAGCATTAGTTTCCAATAAATATTATTAGCATTTAGCAAAAAGTGACCTGCTCTTTTTCAACGGCAGCATGAAAGTTTGATTAGAGAGAACTGCTACCGAAAAATTCTGTAAAAAATAACATGAAAGCGTTAATAATTTGTTTTCTTTTTATAGGTAAGAGCTTTGTTTATTCTAGTTGATCATTTCATTGAAAATAGGTGGTTCAAATCAGTTTTAATTGTAGTATTATATAAAATCTCAAAGTTTAAGGACTTAATTTTGTTGAATCTTCGCCATTTGCCTTTTATTATTCAAACAGGTGAAAAAGACAGAAAAGTATCTGTCTTTTTCATCTAGTTGAATGATTTTGATTTGCAATCTATTCCCGTCTTTTTTGCAGAAAGGGCGCGGTGTAGAAAAAGAAGTAAATATATTTAATCTTTAGGATATTTATGTATATTTATTTACTTTGCTATTTCGTTCTAGAGCATATTGTCATCTTTACAACCCATCAACTGCTTGCAAAATGCTTATTTCTGAAGTGGATGTTCCCGAGTGCTACACAAAGAGACGAAAGACCATAAAGCGTCGTAAGTTCAGTGGTGTATCGACAAATTTACGAAGTTGGAAATCGCTCCCTGATCATCTTGAAAGCAATGCAACACAATGTTGGCCGCAAGATCACAAAACGCCCGATCGTCCATCAGTCGAGAAGCAAGAACATCTTGCAAATGCACGGTTAGGCAAGACACATTTGTGCCGCGCGGCAAGCAATGCTCAGATGGAGTATGTTCTGATACGAAAAGCTATCGAGGAACGTAATAAATTAGATCTTTTGAACCTACTGAATCGCAAATATAAGGACATTAATGCACTCGGAGCGGACGGTTTAGCGGCTTTGCACCATGCCGCAATCGTGGGTACGCGTAGAGTCATAGAGGTACTGTTGTATTTTGGCGCGGAGATAAACATTCAAAACTCTGACGGCGATTATCCACTGGACTTAGCCGTACGGGAAGGAAATTATGACATTGCTCAATTTCTTATAGAAAAAGGCGCGTGTCTGGACAATGTTGTGAACGGTACACCGCCTAGAAGGCAAAGGATATTGAACAAAGGACGCTCAAACAGAGTGACCAGTTGGGTTTAATGTGCTGTATCATTAAATTAAAAATCACATCACATCCTAAAATTTGCGTATTGTTTGTAAATAGGTGTTAGGGGAGAAGTATTTCGGGTACCAAGTACAAACTATGGCAACTTTCTACAAGAAGCCTCCAACCACAAATACAGACAGAAATGAGATAGACGTGAGACAGAAGTGAAGTAGATAAGAGAAAAATAAGGAACATGACGTTGTATGGGTTTTAAAAGCCTGAATGAATACACAGCAGAAGTTACCTAAATGCTGCACAAATGGCAGTTTTTAGGTGAGCTAATGGAGCTAGTACGGCCCCTGAAGTAAGCTACTCCGCAATCTGGTATATAGTAGGAAGAAAATAGTAACTTGACTATGGATGGACGGCAAATCTTTCCTATAATGGTAGGCTAATCCTCCATCACAAATTTACAAAAATCCTCCACAGTACTGCAGCATAGATCTTCATTTGTGATTTTTGCAATAGCTCCCACGTAATGGCTCCCACGCTACGTCATGGCCAAATCTTTGTACTCAAATAATTGTAAGGCCTGCCGCCTAGGGTTTAACTTTTGTAGAGATATTTTCCTCTTGTAAATTTTATCAATTATTATATGTTAATACTTTAAATGATTGCGTTCTGTAAGAAAACTCTAAAAGTTGCGAATTATTGTATATTATTTACTTAATTATTTAGTGTAATTATGATACGAGGTATGCTCTATCATTTAGTATTTAGCAGCCGTGCAACTAGAAACTGTCTTGTACAGGGGGTCTTACCAACAAAAACGGCATACTAAGGTTTTTCAAAGAGGATGTACCTTGGAATAATGCTTTTCAGATTTAAGAAATTGAAAAAGTATTACAGGATTTTCCCTGACTTTCATTACTTTTACGCTTGTGATTAGTATAAGCGGATCTACTGGATAAAAACACACTAGGAAGGTTTAGAACTTTCCAAGGGAAAAGGGTATTTTATTCTGTCGAGGAAAAGGACAGGGGGCTAGACCTCCAGGACTCCCCCATAGTAGCGCATCTGCCTAATTACGAAAGTTTAAAAATTTATAGTGATTTTAAGTAGAATCATCGTTGGGAAACTAGAATCGTGTATAGTAGAAATATGGTGTTTTCTATTGCATACGGTGGTGTTTAATATAAGTACATTGGGGAGTTATTACTTCTGTGTTGGAAGTTTTACACGGGGAAGGACCGTATCTCAATTTTGGCAAGTTGTTTGCCGAATATACAGCGATGTTATTATTTCGGTTAAACTCTACGGCTTTACTACGGTTTTTCTTAAAAGTTTCTTAACTTACTGAAAAACATTGTAGTGAAAAAGAAAACAAAATGTAAACAATATTGTCTTTTGTAGTGTCCGTAAGGCTTGTTGGCTTTTAAGCAAACGAAATATACTGCAGTGGACACTTTAAAATCCGTGCAGGAAAAATGTGCGTCCGGAGCTGTGAAAGATTGCACAGAAATTTCTAAAGTTTCTAAACTCTTTACTTGCAGTTTGAAATTTTCAATGATATTGATGCGTTTTATATTTGTAGCCTAAATAGGGGCTCTTGTGCGTGATTTTATCGAAAGTAGCATAACAAATAAAAGGTAGACTGGGATTTACTAGGAAATAAAAAGGCAGACATGTACTGCCGGTAGGCGTCCAAGAACCGAATGATAACAACACTGATAAGAGCAATGGTATTGATAACAGTAATTAAATAAAACAGAGCTTGCAACCTAGCTTTTTGATACAGTTGTCGTTCAGCCAGTTGTGAAATTGATATCATCATGTCAAATATATTTTTATGGTTGTTTTTGGTGTTGTCTTTTAAATAAATGATTACTTAGCGGTTCTGCTCACGAGTTTTTCGTCAAAATATCACGTGGTTCTTTTGCTCTGTTTATTAAGTTTAACTAATGTTACGTAATGTACGTCTTTCCAAATAATTAGAACTGTGCGGAAGGTCAATGGTTCGAGGCGAACCTTTGGCCTTGGTTTGGGTGATTGTTCGCTGTTTTTCTAGCAACAGGGCAGTAAAGTTCAAAGCGGTGTTGTTCAAAAATGAAATTATAGCCATTGGAAACTCCATAGAATAGGACTCAATGAGCTCAGACGACATTCCTTCCATTTTTCTACCACAGGTCATTGATCCACCGCACTCAGTTTTTTAATAAGAACAATTTTTTTAAGAACACGAGCCTCATAATTGATGGGACATTAAGACCAAATTATGAAGAGGCTGAGGCTGAAGCACTGTCGTAAAATGAATTTTTGGGCAACGTGCATACGCTTTCCAATAATATATTGACATGAAATATCATTTCCTCGTTACCCTGCGGAGGAGTGACGGCTTTGCCCCTTCTCCTCCTCTCGTCATTGAAAATAATACCTATTTCATAAACACCCAATGTTATCTTGTATATTGTCTTTGGTCTAAGTTACCCACACCCCATTTAATTTAAGAACAAATTAAGAACAATTCAGCCTCAGAATTTTGGAAAAATTAAGAACAGTGAGCCTGAACCACAATTTTACTGGTTCTTATAAAAGAAGAGTGTAGTTAGCAATAAAGAAGTGCCTCCAACTTTTCAAAAATGTAAGGGGATTTTCTCTTTAAAAGATTGTTTAAATCATGCATACCCTTTCACATTAGATAGGGCCCCATTTGAGCAATGTTTAACACAAAGCTGTTACCTCGCAGAAAATCAACAAATTATCTTAAAACTAGGTAGAGAGAGGAACTGGAAAGGGCAAGAATAAAATCAACCACTCTGCATCATTAATTCGATGACTCAGGCTAAGTGACCTCTCTAATAGCAACTCCCTAACGTACACGTCATAAATTTAACAAAGTTTTTGAATTTAATAAAAGCTTTGCTGTCACCGGCCAAGTGTTGTGTAACAATCGCTATTACTAGGGCAGAATAACAGAGAAATGTTACGAAAACCCTGAGAAACTTGTTACATAAAAATCCTTACACTTGATTAGAATTTGAATGAAAATGAAATTGAATTCGGCGCCTCAAAGTATGCACTCATTAATTATACGAATTCCAATACTTTTACAACACCGTAATAAGACACATATATTCCTTATGAGTACGCAAGCTAATGAACAAGATTATATCGGCTAAAAGGATTTGGAATCCCTGCAGAGAACCTTCATCCCAATAACGAGACGAGTTAGTCCCGTTATACAGAATGAGTTTCTCCATGGATGGCTTCAATTGTGTCTAAATCCGCCCTAGCTTGAGACCTAATGAAACTTCTGTAATAAAATTAGGGAACTGTTAATGTAATCACGTAACCAATAGCATTTATTGAATACAAATTACGTAGCTCCAATTATTTGAAAAACCCCTCCTATACTATTTTTGCATTTAGTATTGACACACACATAAGCAGACAAAAACTCTGCCATCGTGATAGTAATAGCGTCGTATGAACTTGCTAGTACAGTAGAAACTCGGACGTATGAACCTAGGATTTTGAAATGAGCCTGTTCATGTTATGTGATGAGGTACACGTGTTTATTTTAAGAAACTATGCTCAAGGTAAAGTAGTGAAAGTTTTTTAACATTTGGCCACATGTTAGTTCTCAACGTTTCTCTTAGGTCAATGCAAAAATGCATTGATAAAGAAAGCAAAACGGATAATGATGTCTCTTATAGTGTCCATAAAGCTTTGCATATAAAACTTTAGTGGAGGAAGAAATGGCTTCCGAAACTGTGAAAGATGGCGCAAAAGTTCTAAAGTTTCTTAACTCTTTCCTTGCAGTTCTCAAAGTGTCTTAAATTTTGAGGTGTCTAGTACTAGGTTTCTTATTGACATATTTCTTACAAGAAAACGTGCACTTCCAGCAATCAGGGTGCATGTTCCTAGCACTAATCTCATTCATGAGGATCCTGCCTGTCACAGCTATTTACGTGATTTTTTGGAGCATATATGAAAAGGGTTGATTGGCAAACAGGCTGAATTATTTGAAATCAAAATGTATTATTTCAGCCTGTAGGTTCTTGACAAATGAAGGTTCTTATGTGTGGGATGTCACTATAACAGAGTCAGCCCGAAAGGCAAGCGTTTTAAAATAGTACGCATGGAAATGAATGCATCAAAAGAACTGAATTCATAAAATATTCCAAAAAGTGAGCCTTGTCACAATTAAATAAGTAACGCATGTAAGAAAATAAGTTAATGAAAAGTACGATTGTGAGTAACGAAGAAAAAAAGGAAATAAAGACAGAATTGCAAAAAGTAAAGGATTGAAATGAGCAATAAATTAATTAAATAAAGAAAGAAAGTAAACAAAAGCAGAAGAAAATAATAGAAACAGGTAGATACAGTCCTTTTTTATAAGAACCAGTAGAATTTAGGTTCAGGCTGGCTGTTCTTAATTTTTCCAGAATTTTGAGGCTGAGTTGTCCTTAATTTATTCTTAAAATATATAAGGTTAGGCAATTTTGACACAGGGCAGTATACAAGACAACAATGAATGCTTCACCAAGGACAACTAATTCACGAATATCAAAGAGGGTGAGTGACAAAGCTTTCAATTCTCCTCAGGTAAGCACGGAAATGACATTTCATGTTCGTGTTCTTATAACATTGTTCGTATAGAAAAGAGTGTATGTAAATAAGTAAATATGCAGGAGTTGAATAAGTAGGAAAAAAATTAAGAATATAGATAAGTAAATAAGAAAGAAAGAAGGTAAATAAGCAAGCAGGTATGTAGGTAAATATCGAATTAAAGAGTAAGAATGCAAATATACAAGCAGGGGGTACTTAAGTAAAGCGGTAATAAAATGGGCAAAGAAATAGTTAAATATGTAAGGTAAAAAAGCAAATAATCACATTGGAGGAAGTAAATGACAAAGAATAGCAAAGGAGTGAGTGAGCGGATCAGAAAGTAAGTGAATGAATCCATGAATTGGCAGCAAAGCGACTGAAGCATGGTACAAAAATCAAATGATTTATTCACAATTAGTTAATTACAGTTATACGTTTTGTATAAGAAGCCTTTTTGTTAGGAACTTACATGTAGAAGGCCCAAAAATCAAAGGAGTTCGTACTGCTAAAGAATTCGTTCAAATTTCAACACTTTTATCACTGCAAAAGAATCGAGAATTAAGAAGCCAAATTCACATAGATTGTGTGTAATCCTTAAGAGAAGTGGTCCATAGGCGGTTTTCAGTTGAAACTTACAGTGTCTATGGTGCCATGTCTTATCATAGAACACTTGCAATTTCTTCAGCACAAAACTGCGCAGTTTATATGAAGAAACTGTCAAGGAATTTGTAGTACTAAAACGTAGTCAAAAGAGTTCCAAAGATTGGGAACTTTTAGAACTAAGCCTTGCTCTCGAGTCGTTGTAAAGTAAAAATCTTGTACTAGGGTTCTTAAAAAAGGCTTGTAACCATCTGCTTGTAACATATGGCAACAGTGGTCTAGCTCATTCAGGCTATTGTTTAAGAAGGAATCCTAAGTGGGATGTAAGGAGCAGCAGGATTCTCGAATGTAAAATGGTTGACTCAGGTCCCGAATAAGTAGGGGGCGATCATAAGTAGTAGGTTTATCTTGAATTATTATCTGGCCTGGCAATCAATCTACCTTGTCAATCACCACCCTCTGTATATATATGAGTGGACATGTTATTTACAAGAAGCAAGTTTATAAGAAACATGAGGCTCAAATCAGGCAAAAATTAGGAAACAGTTAAGAAACACAGGCAGGCTGAGTTTCGAAAGCAAACTTGAAAAATCTGCTATTGCTCGAAAATGTTTTATTAAACAACATCCATCACTCCAATGTTTTTGGCTAAAAATTGTTATTCTCGTCTCACGGTTGCCTTGTCGCTATAGGAAATTTTCAGAATTTTAAGTAGGAAAAATTAAAGCTGGATTTGAAAAAATATTACGAAACATCCAGGTTGAAGGGAGAAAGTTTGTTTCTTATATAAAAACACGTGCTTTTTGAGTAAAGAAAGGCCTTTCCTTTTCTTATTGACCATCTGATGTAATCGGCTATTCAAAAAGCCATCACAAAAAGTGGTGAATGGAAAAGTTTTCAAAATCAGATAAGTCGGGATTGTAAAAAATGGGGGCTGTAGAAGGGACTAAATCTGCATCAATCAGTCTTTATACAGAAGTCTTTAAAAAGCACAGAAAAATGCCTCGTCCATTGTTTAGGAATGATTACAACATTCATTAAAACTAAGCTACTGCCTACACACTCCAATTAAAAACTTGGACTCAGTAGCTTAACTTCCTCGTAGGCTTCTGGAAGAAACATTAAATAGATAATAAGCGGGGGCCCCGATAAGAGCATGGGTTCGGAAATTTTTTCCAAACAAAAAGAGAAGGGGCGCTTATTCTCGACCAAGGAGTAAGTTGCTTAATTTCACTATGAAAATGTATGAGGAAGAAAAAAGTTATACACTCTTGTTCTAAAAGAACCTTAGAAAATTTTGGTAAAGGCTGGATTTTGTTGATTTTTGACTACATTAAACTCAAATACTCCATAAAGCGGTTCTTAACTTTTTAAGAGTGGCTATTTGCAAGTGAATGATCAACTAAATGCAGTATACAGTTTCGAGTGTCTATATTTATTAATGAACTTATCAGAAACTTTTCGCCAAAAGAATGTGGATAGTTGAGAGCTTACGAAAGTTTTCAACTGAAGCTGAGCGATTTCTGGTAGTGTTCTTATTTTTGGGGGCAAATCGAGCCTCAGGTTTCTTCCAATATGCGTTCTTATAAAACATGGATGTAATCTACTGAAGTTCTTTGATGACATTGTTTGCAAAAGATTTAAAGAGTACTTATTACCTTAGAAATTGTCATATCACTTCTTTTAATTTGTCACTAACAGGGATCACAAAAAAGTTTTTCCAATTTTTGCATAAACATCTGAAAAGTCTTGTCGGAGCCTCTACTGGCTGTGGGTTAGAGGTACAAACCACTGTACCGCTAAAGTCAATTAATCTTCGGTCAGAAAAGATCTAAACGAGAATTTAAATGGACATAAATTGGCATTATATCCACGAATAAGTCATCACTAATGGCCTTAAAGGCCGCCATTTCATTCACATATGAATGCTTTTAAGGCTTTCTTTAACCCTATTGAGCTTCCGAATCAGTTGATGCTCATAGTGGCCCGCGATGTCTTTCGCATTTCCGTCATGTTGAAAGCCTCTGTGTCCATCGGATAGTAAACAAAGTACTTTTATCACATCATGGACAATCGCAACGGTCACAACGTCATTCCAACTCTAATGGCTTTTCAGTTTCATACTTGCAGTTTCGGGTAACAAAGATAGCTCGGTGACTGACCTAGAGCTTGCCAACTTGTGACAAATCAGCTTGATTCACTTCCAAAGACATATATAGACGCTTTCTGTTTATAAAGAGCCGCTTTATAAAGAACCAACGTGTGAAGGCCAAAATTTTAAGAAGCTTGTGCTACTAAAGAAAAGTCGCCAAGGAACTTTGCATTTCCACAGAGTTTTATCACTGCAAACAATGTCCTATTGGGATACCGAATCCGCATGAAATTTGCATAATCCACGTGGCAGCGTTCCATATAGGGCTTTGCGTTAAATCTTACAATGTCTATAACAGTCGTTCCCAAGCTTTTCGAATCATTTTGCTGGGTGGTCCCATACAGCATCCTTTTTTGAGTCAGGAGTCCTCTTGAGTAATAAATTTATATTTTGCTAGATATACTTTACGGAAAACAAATACCAACGATCATACATATTAGTAAAGCAACGATTCGAACAGACGATGACAACCTCTTGTGATCCCCAGAAGTCCTTCGCGGTCCCCTGAGGCCTTTGCTGTCCCCCAAAGTACCGCGGACTCCGGTTTGGAATGATTACAACCACTGGTCTATAATATCTTATCTTGGCAATGAGCACTTTTGATGTCTACTTGGTAATAACTGTGAATGAACTTTTAAGAAACTATTAAGGAACTTCCAGTACTACTGTGCAGTCAAAAGAAGTCCAAACATATGGAACTATAAGAAAGAAATCTTCCATATCGAGAAAACGTGCTTTATGGATTACACTTTTTCTTCTTTATAAGAAATTCTTTCGCCCGAAACACTTTATAAGAAACTTTCATGGTTTTTGTACTGCAACTTTCTTAAGACCTTCTTAGCAAGAATGGTTATGTTTGCATAAGTTTATAATGTTAATTAAAAGCAATGACAGTCTTGCGTGAATAATGGAATACTATGGTCTATGACTCAACAACTTTCTTAGGCGTCAGAAAAACAGTGCTAAACTTTCTTAACTTTTTAATCATTCGTATAAGCCAGTGCCTAATAAACGCATCGTGAATTATACATGTGTAGAAACTAACGAACATCAAAAACATGACATTGGAATAAAAAGGCTAAGGTAAAAAGAATGTGAAAAGTCTCTTGGTACTACAGAACTTCACCATAGCACGAAAAAACGGCAATATTCTTTTAGCATACTGAAAGCTTTCAGTATGCTAAAAGAATGTTCCCGCTTTTTTGTGCTATAATAAGAAGAATGCTTCATAACTTTCCAGCCATTAATGTATACCTTGAATTGACCCGTATTACTATTGTACAACGCACTGTCCAAGTTTTACCTAACCTCGATGTAGTCGGGGTTAAGTCATTAATGTCTAGAAATATTACAAGCTCTTTTAGGCTTAGGCAATAAAGCCTTCTTTTGTCGCACTGAACTCAATTGTCTATATACGTGCGGGAAAAAACGGCGAATGACCCAGATTTCTCAATTAATATCAATCTGTTTAGAAGTACGGCGGTGTTTACTGAAAGAAGCGACAAAAGTGTACCGTTCAAGTTCCACGCTAATCTTTTGGCCTTCAATATACTAAATGGTCCCAATGTCTCATTGATGGGTCTCTTCAACTCAAGTGTAGCTTTGTCCCAGAAAAGATGGATGCAGTGCCAAAATTGATCCTACACTTGTAAGCATTATACATTCTTTATCGGCCCTTTTTACGCCGGCCTTTAATGGTGGTAATTTCCCTGAAGCGGCGTTAAAAGGGCCGGCGTGAAAAGGGCCAATAAGGTAGGCTAACTAGGAAAAGTGCTACGAACAATGTGAACTCTTCGGCGTCAGACTTTGACATAGGAAATCCACTAAGTTTAGCACTACAAAAGGAAGGATTTATGACTAGGGCTGTAGCTAATTGTGGGTATTAAATGGATGGATGGTGTCAATGAAACATATGAAAGCTAAGATGGCATAAAACTAACAGATCAGTACCAAAAAGCAATGTATTTACTTAAATTTAACTTACGCTATTGTTAATTTATTTATACTTGTTTATTTACTTTTATATTCGTTCATTACAAGTTTTGTACTAAAGTTTCTTGGCCCTGTATTTACACTTTTCATAGCTTTTTCACGACTTCAGTTCAAGGACCTCGTTCTAAGACAGCAGAAGCAGGAATGCTTGATTCTGTTTTACATATATAGAAAGGTACTACAGAAACGCAACAAAGGAATGCATAGACTAAATATAGGTGGACCAAATCAAAGGGACGATGTACTTGCTTGAGAATTGAAATTTTAAATGCATAAGGAATTTTTATTTAACTTCATGAGCAGACAAGCACTACTTGCTTACAAAGCATTTCCATATAAAGAACGTTTTAGTAACACCCCTACGTGGTATGGACTACTCCTTCTTATATCGTAAAAAGAATTAGATGCCACAGATCAAGAGGCAATTTAGGTAAACAACGAAAAAGGAGAGTGAATGAGTAGGTAGCATGTAAGAAGATAAGACAGCAAGTGAATCCTCAAGGCTTCTTCTTTGTTACTTAAAAATTCATTCCATCTATAATATTATTTATTTATTTCCAAGTGTGCTCTAATTTGCATTTAGAATATGAAAATTTACTTGTGATGAAATCTGCCAGCCAATAAGACTTAAAAAATTTGTCAATATGTTCAAAGTAAATAACTTATGAAAGAGCCTAGACGGATGAAAGAATCTCATCTCAAGAAAGATGTTTTCCTGGCTATTGCATAATGGGTTTATAATTGTTTTCTTAAATATAATAACAAGACTGTTAGCGATTTCTTAGGGATTTAGTAACAAAGCTTCCTTGAAGATTTTTGCATACTCTGATTATTCAGCAAGTCTTATACAATGCTTCTTGAAGACAGCATATTGATTGAAGAGGTTGAAAGCTCGAGCTTCCCCACAACTTCCGAGGAAACTATGGAAGATCATTAACTCTATTGATGACATAAGGAAAGCAACGTCAGCTGGGATATTGAAAAGATTGATCAAAGGATGAGAATGGTGTATTACTAGTAGAAAAGTGTACGAGATTTTTTCATGATCTTCTCGAAATTTTCTGTCTGTGATTTTATGTGGCTTTAATTAGTGTTTTCGTTATTCTTTTGAGAATTTATAGAGATTTCACGTGATTTTTGTCATTGATTCTTGTAATGTTTTCATAAATAGTACGTGATTCCTCCAAGTGATATACCCTTGGAACAAGATAGGCAAACTTGCAGAGGCAAAGTCTGCAAGTAAATTATAGAAAAGGGGATAATGAAGATTCCAAGTTAAAACATAGAAGTATTTCTATTATTGTAGTTTTGTCAAACAGTTGGTTTGAATTGGTTCGCAACTTTATATTAAGTCAAATGTGAATATTTTATAATAATATTGATAATAATGCTGTCGTACTTTTCAAGCAGCAATGTGACCAGAGGTTTTCGACAACCTATTGTCCAGCAGTTAAGTATAGTGGTCTTTCTGTGTAGGGTTGAAACTTTTTCAAAGGTTGTCTAAGAACTGGATAGACTTCTATACCAAAGAAGTAATTTTCAATGAATGGAGTCCAATAATGGGGTATGAGCAGGACCACACATGCCCATAACATTCCTATGCATGGCCAAGGAGAAAGCCGATAATAAACATCTCAAATTAATTTGTGCTTCTGAATTGGTAATAGTGCATGAAAGTCTTACAGAATATCACGAACAAATTAATGTTGTTATTTATTCAGCCCACTAGAGCGAATAGAGTGAATATCAAACAGAAAAGCAAAGTCAAGATAAGAACAGTTTCAGTAGTAAATGAACTACCGAAAACGTGTAGGCCAGCAAAACAAACTTAGGCCATTTTCCAGCTTGAGTAGTTACAATTAAAATGCAGCTATTTAGTGAATTTTAATGATCTCATTTCCTCCCTTTCACTTTTACAAGAAACAAATGCAAATACAAACCTTGACAACCTTATTTTTCTCAAGTTTGAACAGACTTGCGGCTTGTTCTCATCACGGCCAGAAAAACTCGCCATTGTCCAAATCAAACTGCGCGCCATTGTGTAGTTTTAGCTCCTGCGCAGTCTAACTTCGGAAATTGACAAGACAAGGAGATCTATGTATATGAAGATGAATAATCAAAATGTGTATAGAATTACTTGCTATTTGACATTTCACCCATAGATAAAGGTATTCAATCTAACTATGCTGATAAAACATTTTAACTTGACTTATTACAAATCTCTGGAGGTGGGAAATCTTTCAGAGTAGATGGCACTGAGTTCCAGGATCAAGAACTGTCTGTCACTAAATCAAGTCGTGAATCAATTCTCGCTAAAAGTTTCCGTTTCTTCACACATATGACATTTGTTGTCCAATGTACGTGTGTTAGTAGGTCATATCAACGCCAATCCAAAAATCTCCTTCCGAAACAAAATAGATGAAAACTAAGTTGAGAATAGGAAGTTCCAGTTGATTTCAAGCATCATTTATATGTATATTAATACAATCTTTCAATAATTGCCAGAGACCCTCAAATAAGCATCAAATTCCCTGGCTGGCCTTCTGTTTTTCCAACAGGGAGGGTTCTGTACTTTAAACCCTCTTGCCCTACTTTTCAGCTAGTCAATGATGGGTAGAGAATGCCCACGTGGAGATTTACATCAACGAGAGCAGAAAAAGTGCCAAAGTTTTTACGAATAACATGTTTTTGCTACACATTACACAAATGACTATAATCTCTAAAAAATTTAAGACCTCACACGCATTCAACATGTCTGAGATAGTTCTGGTAAAGTGGCTGGTGTACGTATAATCTGAAAACACTGCTTTTCGTTATATTATTTATAAAATAAAAGGAGAACTTCGAATGTTTACAACTCATTTGGGAAGCTGTGTAAACATGGACAGTTATCGGTAAAAACTTGATGTAATCTGCCAAGAAAAACATCTGTTCTTCTGTGAGTTCTGGTATAGACTGTTATTGCTAGAAGAGAAACACATCATACGAAAACATGTAATTTGGATCTCAAGTTTTGTTATTCTTTCTGGCAAGTTTAAGGCAATCCAGTTGATGTTGTTGGCTTGATGTTTGCTTGCTATTAATACCGGTGGTGTATTTGGGCTCATTGTGTACACATATTTTGTAAGCAATGAAAAACTCGTTACATGTATTTGCACAGGAAACTAAGAATGCAATCTAGTAAATAGTGGGCTTTTCTAACTCTTTAAATTTTGTGAATCCTCATTGTTGAATTAGAATGAAACATAAAAAAGACCATTTTCCAATGATATTTCTGTGGCTAATATAGCCTCACTTGCAAGATATCTTTCAGGGATGGGAGCACTGCACCTCTTTCAATATTCAGCTAAGGGGGCTGAACTCCTCCTCTTCTACACCACTGATTGATATGCAAGTAAAAGTCGTCGATTCTTCAACAAAATTTTCAGGAGGTTCATGCTCTTGCTCGCTCTTAACTCTTTTTCCAACAACAACGCATGGCAGAGCATGATGATACCGTTTGACAGAGGAAATTACGGTAAAATCTCTGTTTATTTCCTAGCTGCTATTGTAGGCCAAGGACATATAAGGAATATCGACGTATGAAGCAATCCATACATTTCCCTTGACTAGTTCACCCTCATGCTAAGTATAGCTTACATAAAGAAGTAATGCACAGACACAAGAGCCAAGTTGGGAGCTATGTACCCCAAATCTTGTAAGTCTTGGAAAAACTGTAATCAGACTATTATAATGTGATATTTACGTGGATAACACCAATGAGAGAAGCCCTTGAGGGATCACAGAACGCCCCCTTTTACTTATTACTGAACGAATTAATCTGCTTACTCTCTATATTATTCTACCTAGACCCTCCCTGCTTATCTTTGTTTGCAATAAATACTCTGGTATTACGCACAATTCTCGTATGCTTTAAGGTGGCTCTTAAAATTTAGAGTGTCGCGTAAATGCCTTTCACTTCTTGTGGCATTCATCTTCCAAATACTTCCTATGTCTCTGGAGTTGAGAAAGCTTTATTTACTCTTCTAGCATGCACTTCAAACTTCACAATGTTGTATTGATATCTTTTATTTCGCTCTTGCTAATGAGACGAGACACTGTCTGGTCTTTCGTTATTTACCTAAAAGCCCTTTAAGCCTCACCCACGCTATATATGATATCATTCAGCTCAAAAAAGGCATTAGGCTAAGGACGCACCGTGCAAGACAAAGAAGACAACGGACTTCAAAGATACTCATAAAGATTTCAGTACAACAAAGCACCCTATGAGCTTGAGTAATTTACTGAAGGCACACAAATAATGCGTGCAGCAGTTAAGGATAATTTTAAATCATTATCTGTTTTAATTCAAGTCTTGTTGATGAGTATTGCAACACAGCTGGGTAGTGTTCTCGATCAAAACAGAACTGGCTGCTAGGCCAGGGTAATAATGACTTTATGGTGACACCTTGGTCACTGGCTATGAAATCCCGCAAAGAAGTTCTGGCCCAAGAGGGCGCCACAGCCAAAAAGCCACAAACTATACATGTTGGCACAGGCAGATACTCTACAATGCTGCATTGTTGCACTGATTCCCAAAGCAAGGAGAAGTCCAATATATAATCCGGGTACGTTGTGTGCGTGTGTGTGTTGGGGGGGGGGCGTTAAAGATGATATTTACCACGGGCGATCGCCTTCACAATGAAGGATAGCCAGTTCCTTTCTTCGCTGTCTTACAGTCCACCCGAAAACTAAGGATAGTCTCCTTGGTTGCTTCCAAAGGAACCAGCTGTGTCCTTTCGCTAAAGCAAAAGCTAAATGTCATGCACATCAAAAACTCAAGGTCTATTCATTAATACAATGAAACAGAAATATCAGAGCCCATTATTTGAGGACAAATAGGTCAATTGTTGTGTCCCATAGTCGTTGCATCAATAGTATGTGATCTATTTTTCATTCTATTCTTTTTCCGTTCGCGTTCACTAGCGCAGGGAGTACCGTCAACAACATTGTCCAGACGCGCTCCTTTCTCAATGAGAAACTGAGCAATCTCGAAATTCCCGTTTTTGCAAGCTATATCCACGGGGTATTCACCGCTCGTACTGGGAATGTTTATCTTGGCTCCTTCCTTTATAAGGATTTTGATGGACTCGCAAGTGCCGTACATCGCGGCAAAATGAATCGACGCCATACCATCACCTTCTATTTCATCTATCTTGGCATCTTTCCTACGCAACAGCGCCTGCAGCTCGCGATAATTGTCCTCGGTGATTGCTAGACGTATCATAGCGTACAGGACCTTAGAAGTACTTGCCGTGCGGTTCAATTGTCGCCGAACAGGCAGCAAATTCTTATTAATACGGTTCCTGAAGCTCATTTCAGGGGAGGTTTTCATCTCAGCAACCGTATCCAATTCTTCAATCGCTTCATTTCTTTCAACAGTTGCATCAGGCATCGACTGACGTCTTCGTAGACCTCCGCACGGTTGACGAGTTGCTTCCATAGAAAGCGGCATGCAGTCCTTCTCCGGAAGAGAATCCATAGTAATAAACACAGGCCAATGGGGTTCAGAAGGAGATAGCCTATCTATCCAAGTTTGATAAAATCCAAAGGTTTTGCGATGCTCTTCTGCTTGCTTTGCAAGAAACACAAATCATTGAATTGCTCGGGCCTGTGATAATAGGAAGTGCGTAATTGCCCACAAGCCAAGTAAACGATGTTTATCAAAAAGAAATTACTTGCAATTAATTCATGAATATCCCCTTGTCCGTAAGTCTCCAATCTTAACGAGATTACACATCCATTCTATTCTGCCTCGCGTACAATAATCGCTGCAATAATCTTCCAAAAAGCTCAATATCTTTCTGAAGCAACACCTCAATGAAGCAATATAATTCCAACAAATGAAGACTTAGGTGTCTTCTGTAGGTGGTAGCTGTTGATCAGCTCCTGTATTGCTTGTTCAACAACTCAGAAGTTAGATTTACTCTGCAATGAGAATGCTACGAGCATCGGACAACATCGAGAACTTTCACAGCACCACAAACCCACTAGAAAGAGTTTGAAAATGTATGTAACTGCAATAACATTCACAGTTGTTCGATCTGCAGTACAAATTTAAGAGTCTGCATCGGCAAATAAAATCTACAACAACATAGCTTGATGTGGTAAGTACTAGTGAAATCCAGAGAACTTTATTCACATCCGTTGCTCAGAGATACACGCTGTAATGCCCGACTGTCCTTTTACTGCATTCATCTGAGAGCTCCCGTCCAAAATTCAATAGGGTATTTTATGAGGATTAAACAAAGTCAGCCGAACTGAAGAAAGGAGGTCTATTGAATAGGTGATTTGTCAAACCGTGGTATATCGAGTGATTAGATAAAATCACATGAATTGTCTTGCGAGGTAGGACAAAGGGGTGTAATCAATAGCCATGACGTCACTGCTGTGTTACCTCTCCAATGATCATTAGTGAAAAACACACTAGCATTGGATTCTGTGAAAAAGTCTTTGTTCGCATTCTGCTTATGCCCCCTTGTGTCTATTTTCATGCATTAGATTATGATAATGTTGCAAATAGGACTGAATGAAATGGCTATATTCATGTACAGCAAATGAGTTTATTTCCACATGGAGAACAAAGTACTCCCGTGCCTCTGCTCTAAACAGTTGGCTCCTCTTCGGTTGTCAACTAGATATGGCCGTCTAATGAACTAGGCATATCATGTATACCCCTCTTTGCCCTTTCTCCAGGCTGCTGCCCAGTTATTCAATGGTTGCAGGGGGGGGGGGGAGTAAGCAATCCTTGCTACAAAAGCATATCAGAATGGGAACTAAAACCGCCTACACCTTCTTCCTGATTGTGGGTCGGAGGTACAAATCCGCACGCCAACGCTGCACGTATAGGGGCGCTTGTGACGTCAATTGTAAACAAGCCAAGGGTGATTAGGAGATTTCTGCTAGTTTGTTATCTGAAATTTACACTTGGTAATAAGTTGCTAAGTGGTTTGCGTGTCGCATTCTGTTGCATTGAGCACACTTTCTGCAGTATGCCATAACATATAGTGATTTCATATGGCGATATGATATATATATATATGATGTAATATGATATGATATGATATAATATGATATGATATGATATAATATGATATGATATATGATATGATATGATATGATATGATATGATATGATATGATATGATATGATATGATATGATATGATATGATATGATATGATACGATACGATATGATAGGATATGATATGATAGGATATGATATGATTGGTATGATATGGTAGATGATATGATATGATGTGATATGAAATGATGTGATATGATATGATGTGATACGATATGATATAATGTGATATGATAAGATACTAGATTGGTCATGATAACATGTGATGCGAAATATCTTCATTTCAAATTCTTTCTGCACGATACCATGCGATGTCATATGATACCATATGATTAACAGGACATACTTGCTAGCACAACATAGCTATATAATATGGTAATACCACACGACAAACCATGTAAAAGAAACATTATACCATGATGTAAAACAGCCTGAATGAGATAGCGTGATAACATCATACAACAATATTACCAGATACTCTTGGATGATAATACAAAATAAAAGCATGGTTATATCATATGATAATATTACACGTTAATGTATCTCGCAAAAGCACTACAATTATTCATTTTAACAAAATGGCTTGTGATCGAGCCATTTGCAAATTCATCGTTTTTAGGGTCATGCTGGCAAATCTTTTAAATCAGTTTTCACCCTGATTTTCAATCAGCCTATAAAATATATTTGTGCCTATGGGTAAACACCCTTATACACCCACTGGTAGGCTCTGATTCGTGGGAGAAAATGCAAAAATGAAACTCTAGAATAATCTTCAGGTTCTAGGTTCTATAATTCTGAAGACTGTATTTCTCTGCCAACAATATAACAAATAGTTCCTTCGAATATAATTAAGGTTAACTTACATGTACGTCAGGTTCGCTTCACAATAATCACAACACTAAAAGCTAGAGGCGTGTCGCATGGCCCCCTGTACATGGTACATACCAAATATGGCAAAATGATGTCCATATATGTATATAAGATTCAATTTCTTACACAGCCTGATACATCTTATAAGTCAATTTTTTAACGATGGACTCTTCTGTAATATTCTGGCGTAACGCCCAGATACAGAATACTGGGAATCTAAATATCTCGTGGAAATTGCATCCATCAACATCTAAAGTCAAATGAAAGTTCCATTGAACGGAGAAAGAAAAGGACAATATCCCGCTTATTGAAAATATCTACGATCTGCTGAATATAATAGCATTTAAAGTGCATTGATATATAGATGTCTCGTTTTTATGTTAAATGTTTTATCATCATTGCATCTGCTCTTGCAGGCCAATACTAGCGTGGAGCTGCATGCAAGTTTCGGGAACTTTCGTGCTTTTTACTACGTCTTAATCGAAGCCCAAGCGTTAAAAGTAACTCAGGGTTTTAATCACTTCCGTGTAATATTTACAAAGCAAGCGCTGTCGAAATTTGCAATAGGGTTTAGATGCATATTTGCCAAGCTCTAACTTTATCGCTTTTGCCTGCGTCAGGTCTTGGCCTGATTTTATGACGACAAAATAGTGCAAAATTTCAGCCTTACCGTAAATCTTCGAATTAGCCCCCCTCGAATAAGCCCCCTCGAATAAGCCCCCATGCTAGAACTTCAAATTGTTAATAAGTCCCCCCTCGAATAAGCCCCCACCCTAGGTGATGATGAAGACTGTAATAAAGACTAATGCTTAAATATAGACTGTTCTTGTAATAGTGTGGAGGAAAGGAGCTTTGGCAATGAGCTTTTTATACGACATCTGTCAAATAATTTTAGAAGCCCCCCCTCGAATAAGCCCCCACCCAAAAAGCATCAAAAATAAATAAGCCCCCAGGGGGCTAATTGGAGGATGTACGGTATAATGTGTGAATAAGGCCATTTCCACAAAACAGCGTGCAAGCTGGGGAGTGTTTCTTAAAGAGGACACTTAACCAGTGACTTGAACACAATGATAAAGGGTGGCCAGTATGCTTCCTCACTGCCCTCATTTCTCCAGCGAGCAATCATACAAGCCAAGCCCCGAGCCATAGATCATCCGGTTAATCATACAATGCCAATACGTAATGCTAGAAGCAACATCTAACCTAAAAGTAACAACAGTTCAGCTTTCGTCATAATAAAACTAGCGTTAAAATATCGATAAATCATGAAAAGTGTGACAAAAATGAAAAAACTCAATAGCGATTGAAACTTATGGTTACCAGAAGAATGAGAGAGATAAGAGCAGAGGCGCAGTGGATAGTGATTTCTTGGGATACTAAAAGCAAAATTCTTCTGACTTTTTGCCCCATTACAGCCTCCTAAAATGATAATTGAGGTCCTCAAACTCTTGACAGATATTGTGGTTCGTGGCTGTATTTTCATGTCTCCCCAGCCATTGTGCTTTTGGATAAAGGCCCATTTCCACTTGCTTTCGTATTTCGCATTTTGCATGTTACCAGTCAACATCCAAAACAATCGTAGCTCGCAAAACGTTCGCATACGGACTAGGAACAATGAATTCGCATGCGAATTCTGAAATTCGAAATAAGTGGAAATGGGCCTTTTAAGGGAGCTCTCAGACATAAGAATAGCCACGTGACGTTCCCTACTTACGTACTACAGATTTCGAATCATACGCATCTGCAAAGCCTCTTTTTCTGAGGGTGTGCTCCTTCACAATCAACAAAATGCACTCTCACAAATCCTTGACAGAAGCCAGTTGATGGCTGGTAGCAGGGGTCTTCTTTGTTCCTGTAATACGGAGAGACATCAGCTGTTGCTTCGCGTGGCAGCTTGCATGAAATTCCAGCTGTTGTGAACATGTATATTGAATTAATCGTCTCAATTCTCTTCTTGCACTTTCTTCCTGTAGCTTTGCAGGCACTGGAGCAAGATTGGTTCAGATCACCAACCAGGTATTCGCCTACTATATGAAAAATGAATGCCATGGCTCAAAGGCAGCTAGGCAAATGCACTAAAGGTCTATAATCATATTAGCTATAGTCCCTTACGATATGCACAGATTACCATTTATTTAATGATACACCCACCTGCACTTACGAAAGAACGCCACGTAGCCTGAGTAGTATAGAACATCACTAAAAACATGCAAAAATTATTCGATGCAAGTCTCACGAGGATGACAGTGGCGGATCCAGACCGAGTTTTCTGCTGCCCAGAACTCAGTCAGATTTTGCAAAATAAAATAATATTTCATTACATTCAAGTCAAAGTTAGCTAGATATATCATGGGTTACAATAAAGTTTCCAAAAAGTTACATGAATTAATTCAATGACAGTGAAAAGACTATTGTTTCCCTCTCCCGGTTCTCTTGCCTACACTTTGAAAAATATCAATAGCTATGCGGAGCACTGTCATGATTTGTATCTGCGGTGGACAATCCTTGGGGAACTCACAGAACTCGGAAATAAAATCCTTGGGCATCGGAAATGATCAGAAATAGACAATAGATTTTCGATTTGGAACTAACTAGGATGGAACCTAGTCAGACACAATGGTGGAACTCGGAAATGAAATCTATCACAAACAATAAGTTAGAAAGAAGAATTCGTTGATTGGTCTACGATTGTTTGGAAGGGATCTTTGTTTAGGCACATCCTGTTCCAATCACTATCGAATTTTAATATGGCGACCTTTAGTGTACGTTTACCACTGTATCTGCTTCCATCAAGAATCAGAGACAGGGTTACCTGATGGGTTTCATGGAAACGAAGAAATAACAGTAAGAAAGTTTGGTTATTTCAAAGACAGGCTGGGCTTTTGGGCCTGCTATTAAGCTATCAAGATCGAAATGTCACGGAGAGATTTGCTAAGGACCAGTCTACAGAGTTGAGTATGGCCTTTTTCGATGAGATTTTGAGTGTGCATGAACAAAAGGCCAGACGTGTGGGTGTGCAACTAGTCTTGGAAAGGACGATCTTCCTTGTCCAAAAATTATCGTCTGTATATGTTTTGGTGAATTCTGTATTTGCAATAAGGCAATATATATATATATATATATATATATATATATATATATATATATATATATATATATATATATATATATATATATATATATATATATATATATATATATATATATATATATATATATATATATATATATATATATATACATATATATATATATATATATATATATATATATATATTAAAGCTCACCAATCATATGTTTTCTGATGATAGCGGTAATCTCAGCATGCCTTGAGAAATAAAAGGCCGTTGTTTTAGACCAGAACAATAAGTCTGCCCTTAAAGCAAGGATCCGGTAGCATCTCCAGTAGTATATATCAACTGACTCAGTTGATCCATCAAGCCTTGCTACAGTGTCGGCGTATATAGTTCTGCAATATTTATCAAGAAGTGACTGAACATCTAAGAGAAAAAGAAACAGATTTGTTAGTCATAGATGGAAGTTGCAATATGGGAATCACAGACTTTGTTTAGGTTACTTATATACATACATATACATACATATACATACATATTGAGCATACGGAACACTTTTTGTTGCTCTGTCCGTCATTTGATATCCAACGACGTGATCTTCTCGCTGAAATTTCGCAGTTGCTACAGCCATTTGTCCAGATTAACAACCTCTCAAATATTGTTCTAATAAAACTCTTACTGTACGGTGATAAAGACTTCTCGGATAGCATTAACAAAAGTATCCTCCAACTGACCATAAATTTCATTCACAAAACTGGTCGATTTGGTTGATTTAGCTAGCATCAACTTCCATTGCAAAAGTCATTAGTCCCTCTTCGTCCCTTTTGGTGTGTCGTACGTACGTTCCGCAGTTGATGTCAAGTGCCACAATTAGATCTCCCATTTTCATCATGCACCGGCATAGCATTAAGGCCGGTGTTAACGTTGCATGAGGGAGCATGGTGACTGTCATTTACCCTTTCAAATTCATTAGCTCAACATCAACTGCGGGACAAGTTTTTTCTCCTTAGTTATTGTTTTATATGTAGCTTGTAATCGTATTTAAATTTTAGTTTAGATTTATGTTTTATATGTAATGGCCCCGGGGTAGTCAGGATATTGCTCCTCGGGGTATCGTCTTTGTAGTATAGTAATGTTTGGCTTGTAAGTAATGTTATATGTAACTTGTTATTGTAAGCTTTTTATTCTGAATAAAACAAAAAATACATACATACGTATATAAATATATATATATAATATATATATATATATATATATATTTGCATATATGTATATAAATATATGCGTGTTTGCTTGTATGTATGTGTGTGTATGTTGTGTGTATGAATACTTACTATCTTCACAATGGTCACCATAGTAGTACTCCTGGCAGGAACAAGTATAGCCTCTTGGTTCGCAGCTCTCATAGCAGACGCCATCGTTAGCACAGGGGCGTTTGTTTGCGTCACAAGTAGTGCCCTGCAACCAGATACATAAAACAATGATAAACCATTCACATTTAGAGTTGAGAGAAAGTAATGGGCACAAATTTAGTGCAGAGATACAGTACAGGTGTATACTGCCTTACCACCAACTTCGATACGCTTTCGGTGGAGCCATGTTACCCCTTTTGGAACTATCACTAACTGCGAGATGACCTGGGTAGCAGTCAGGCAAAGTAGAGCAATGCTATACGCAACTCTAGCGATAAGTAAACTTAGGTTGACAGTCGACGAGTAAAGAATAGCCAGCCATTGAGATGGAGTGCCCCAGAATAATAACCTTCCGTTACTTACTAACTCATTTAATGGAAAGGGTCGAAGTAACCTGTTCAACAGAAGAAAGCAGTAGAAGATAAGTATAAGTAAGTAGGTATGAATTTCCTAAAAACATAGCAGTGAAAGGTGGGAAGCACAGAAAAGACTCGTAGCAGAGATTAGCGATTCCAGAACAGTTCATTCGTTATCGATTCTTGCGGTTATATCCATTTTCATGAATGAAACAAAATCTTCTCTGATATGTTTTATGTTTCCTAATATTTTATCAAATCCAGCCTTTCTCTACTGTTCCTTAACATTCTTGAAGATGAATCGGGAATTTCACGTTTCAATTGATTCCATGAACTTGACTCTTATTGTTACAGTGATGACTAGGTTAAAGAACTAGAGGACTACGCTCAGAGCTTTGCGAGCAATAAACCTGATTAGATAATACCGTAGACATCGTTGAATGCTTCAAATCATTGACCATGGTGAAACAAATTTGGCAATGTTCGTTCAAGGCCAAATGATATAATGGTCGACACGCTAAAACACTTGTTCTTGAACATCAACAAACATATGTTTGATTAAAACACCTGTCCACGAACATCAACAAACATATGTTTGATTAGAAAACTTGTCCTCGAATATCATCAAAAATATGTTTGATTAAAATACTTGTTCTTGAACATCACCAAAACATGTTTGATTAGAAAACTTGTCCTTGAACATCATCAAACATACGTTTGATTAGAAAACCTGTTCTCGAACATCATCAAACATATGTTAGATTAAAATACTTGTTCTTAAACATCACCAAATATATGTTTGATTAGACAGAAACAGCATGATTGTGATAGTTTCTAGCTTTAGGTTTGTGACCATGTTTTATGAGAAGCCCGCTGTTTGATTACCCAGTGCAGGTTGCAGGGTGCAGGCTAGCTATGACCTACACAGCTTTAAGGATGCCGAAACAAAGCATTTCGTCGCATCTAATGGCATCAATAATTTGATTGTTAAATACTTTTAGAGCACCGCTCATTAAGAAGTTGGCATCCCGCAGTTTTATGCATTACTATTTCATTCTTAATTTATCAGTAATTCAGAAATTTACCAAAGTGAGAAGCTATGTTAATATAACTGCTGAATTTTTCAAGTAATATTCCCTTTATAAAGACTATTTTTTTCAATCTTACTAAGTTCATAAAGATAAATTTCTCTGCATCTCCTTTATTCAACCAAGAAGATATAATAACTGCCATCTAAAAGTTCCCATAACTTCTATGGAGAATATGTCTTCCCAACATTTCTCAATAGAAATCAAACATCGTGCAATAAGTCCCAACATGTTGGGTAGACGCTTGCAACAGACTGCAGCCACCAGTGCTGGACGCTTTTGGATCAAATGTTAGCAGCGTTTAGCTGCAGGTCAACATCAATTTTCATGTTTTAGTTTGAAAAAGCCTTTCCCACTGACTGGTAACAAGATATTTGACCAAACCAGAGAGATAGCTTGCTGCTACTGCCATAAAAACAAATCGACGTTGCAATGTCCACACCTGTAAAAAAGCCTTTACTTATTCACGATGTCCAATGTCACCGATTACAAAACGTATTAACAGCCCGAAGTCACAAAATAATGTGTATGGCTTCAAAAGGGAGTCGTTTCGTATTACATAACGTGGGATAGATGCGATAGAGCTGAACTGAACCTAACTGAAAGCAATGGAATAGAGGTTACACGAGTCTTTGCCCTGTGCTCTGGCAACTGATAGACTAATCTGAGACCATATATATTGTGAGGAGTAGCAATAGAATTTTTAAAAAACGATCCAAGCTAGCACGCCAAACATCTTAACATTTGCTCTTTTATTGGGCCAGGAGGAGGGCCCATTGGATCAATGGCAAAGTAGACACAATGATAAAAGATGTCCTGAGGTTTTATGTAATCAAATAGAACGGAACCAACCAACAGACCTCAGGATTGTGTTTCATAGATGTCTTCATTTCTTCCGGGAAGCTTCAGTTTGAATTGCAAAATTTTAGCATAAAAAAATTTGCAAAAATTACCTCATCGGTGGCTGCCAGAAAACTCCATCCGACCACAGCACCTAGACTTTGCGTCGCATTGTTGAAACCGACATTGAAAAGCTTGCACACGGATGTTAGTCCGTTATGATTCAAGGACTTGCAGTGTGGGTTAGAGATGCAATGCAGGACGCATTGCCGTCTGGATGATTGATGGTGAGTAGCAATGGCCGGTGTATTGGTAAGGGCAAATCCATCCAAGATTACATCAAAGTGAGCCAATGACTTGCATGGGAGACGAAAAATTCTGCTATAGACGGCTGCAATCAAAGCAAAGAAAAAACAAAGAAGCATCTTCACAGTGATTACTATGTCTGAATCTGTCTGATACACAGATCACTACTTTATCCCTCCTGTCGCGTATACTTACTCCATACCATCTGACACCGAATTCAATGAATAATTACGCAATGAAGTCCCCATGAATAATGGATTTAATCTAAAATGTTCAAATATTCATACACTTGCATAAATAATCCATAACGCCAAATATGATCTTTTCCTTTATAATGAAAATTATGCACCATTAGTTGGTAGAAAAAATGGCTTCCGATTGTGGCGAGCGTGAATCATTCTCGTTGGCAAGTAGTCGTAAGCTTTTTTATCATACTCGCCCGTTTGATTGTAGTTTTCATATAACCGCAAATGAATCGCAAGGGATCACAAATAAAACCATACAATTTTGGGGACAGTTTTAACAGGCGCTAAATATTTAAAAACGACAGGCTCTAGTGTACATATCCAGGTGAATTTACTTGGGGATGTGGCAAGAAATTGTAAAAATCTTTGAAAAAGATTTCTATATAATGGCATAGAATGCAAGGAGTAGCAGTGAATTGCAGAGATGAATTCTATCCCTGTAACTGCTTGCAATTGGCTGCGCAGGAAATCGCATTCAGCCCCAGAAAACATTCCAACCACTTTCATATGACCGCAAGAAATCGCAAGCAAAATGACCTATCCGCTGTTCATAGCGACCCATAGTGACTATATGAAAAACCAAGCTGTACAAGAAGCTAAGAGAGCATTTTGAACTTCTACACGATAGTGTAAAACTTTGATCAGGGAAATTAGTATCCTAGTATGTGCTATTGGCTGGGAATTCGGTAATTTGGGCACGAAATATTAGCAAGGCATGGCAGTCTGTTGTGAATTTGAATGACACGTCGTATTGAAACTGCTTTGCAATACGGTTTTCTGTTCATTAACCGTGAACGTTCTGTATAAGAGGAATCGATTTATAAGGAACCTACATGTAGCAGGCCAAAATTCTAAGGAACTTTTACCGATAACTACAAAGTCCCTAAGGAACTTTCAATTAGAAATACTTTCACTAGTGCGAACATTCGAGAGCGGCAAGGAGCCAAATACATACTAATTTGGTGTAATCCTTCTAGCAAATGGCTAACAGGTAATTTTCCGTCAAAAATTGCAGGCATCAATAGTGCCATATCTTAAAAATGGCTATACAAAATGTCTGCAGCAAATACAATGCGGTTAGGATTAAGGAGTTGTTAAGGAACTGTTCGTATGAAAATGTGGTCAAAAGAGGTCCAAAAATAAGGAACTCTTGGAATTACAATAGAATCCCGTTATGTCGGACACTTTAAGGGAGATTGGAAATTGGTCCGAGTTAACGAGTGTCCGAGTTAACAGAGTCTTTCATTAAGTAGGAGTGAATCCAAGGGGAATGAGAAATCAGTCCGACTAAGCGAAAGTCCGACTTATCCAGGGCACGACTTAACGGGATTTAATTGTAGGTTTTCTGCTAGCTTCCCTAGAAAACAATGTGTACCTGATGTATAACATTGTCGCAGCAGAATAGCTTTTAGTAGTATCTATAGTTGAAACAGTCCTCCATTCAAATTCTACAGTAACTATAGGAGGAATAGATAAGTTCTAATAATTGTATAGACATGCTAGTTATTCATGGGATCACAATACACCTGTACTACCCAGATAAAATTGTGGCGTGATGTCTTGGAAATAATGCAACCATGTGTAGCTATGATAGCGCTGCAGAGGAACATTGAATAGTGAAGATAAAACTTGCAGTAAGCAGAGCAAGCTAAATAGGATCGTATTCAATACGTAAATTTTGAAATTATGCTCGACTCCTTGACATTGGTGTTTTTTGCTTTTGAATAGCATCATCAACATATATGGCTTAAAGCAAATGTCCACTATCTGTGTGAACAAAGTCCCGGAGAATTTCCGGCATATTCTGCTGCAACTATGGTGAGTATGATAACATACAGTGCTAGAAACGAATACGACAAATGGCGATCATGACTTTACGCTATTCTAGCCTGTAGACTTGGGGATATTCATAGGCCTAAAAACGCCAGTAACTTATAATTCATTGAAATCTATTGGGTTCTCGGAGTTCATCTCAAAGAGAACATATCAAATCCGCTTCACAACAATAAATAAAAGGACGGTAGATATACTAATGGTATTAACAAATATATATAAACACATACACACACACACACACACACACACACACACACACACACACACACACACACACACACACACACACACACACACACACACACACACATACACACACACACACATACACATATATATATATATATATATATATATATATATATTTATATATATATATATATATATATATATATATTATATATATATATATATATATATATATATATATATATATATATATATATATATATATATATATATATATATATATATATATATATATATACAATTTATACGTATTTATAACTTGTATAAGAAGTCAACAAGAAAGAGCCTGAACTTCTAAATGTTTTGACAATAAAACTACTGAAGAACACGGGAGTGAAAACGATTAGAAGTTGAAGTTCTTTTCTTGAAATCGTATACCAGCTATATACAATTGTCATAAAGATTGAAGCTTTTGAGTGTTGCGCATATATATATATATATATATATATATATATATATATATATATATATATATATATATATATATATATATATATATATATATATATATATATATATATATAAGCTGCATGTATATATTTACAGCATAAATGAAATCAGTATATTATTACGCAGATAGTCAGTTATTCAATATTTCTCTGACAGCTGGCACAATGTTTTGGAGATGGTGTTGAAAAGAATTGAAAAGAATACTTAGAAGAAGAGTTGCGATGCCTGAAAGGCATGGAGTCCTCCCTGCTAGGAATCCAAAGAGTAACTGCACACAAGTGAGAAACTTCGAAACTTCATATGGCCTTTTGGGCATGAGGTAGAAATCTATGCTTGGAAACACAAGACATATGATCAAAAGACTTTGAAGGTTATAACTGTGACATGAGTGCATTATCTTCTTTCAGATTCAGCTTGTAAGCTCTTCTCGGAATGGTTGGTCCTCGGTCGCCGATCGCTGAAATTAGGAACAATCATATTCAGATCGTTCTTTAATAACGATAAATAGTGAACATTTTACGCAAAACCTAGACATAAGTAAAATATATAGGAGGAAGAGAAAAATTCACCTGTTGGAATTATCGTTTAGGAATCCGTCTATGATATCATCAGGGTCACTTGGCGTTGTAACTACAACAAAAAAGGATGCTAGGTGAGCTAGACAACACTTTACCTCATATTTGAGGTCACGTTTTACTTCATATTCGAGGCAATCCTCAGCACAAGTGTCGTATGGGGAGGCGGATTTCTTTGATCTTATAGCCGCAGGTATATGGGTATATATGCATAGCAGTGGCTACTGCGAAGGGCTAGCTTGATGATACTTCTATGTGACAAACAAATGAAAAGCAAATTTCACGGTAAACTGGAATTGAATACACGACTTCATGCACATGAGGTTGTCAGTCAGGCATAGGTCCATTGTACATGTTGATAGGATGAGCAGAACTCACTAAAAGATGAAATTCTCATATCTTTTTGACTACTGCACTGGTTAGACACCAGCAACAGGGGATCAGCCAAACCATTAAGGTTGATGTGCACTAAAATGAGGTTGATTCGAACGAACAATCTACATATATATATATATATATATATATATATATATATATATATATATATATATATATATATATATATATATATATATATATATATATATATATATATATATATATATATATATATATATATATACAGAAGAAACATGGGCTCAACAAACGTAATTCGAACAATCTTATCTATGTACATATTCATTTTAAAGACGTGGGCCAGTATTAAAACTCGCAGCTAGAATCAAAAACTCGAAATAAAGAAAACCTTCCTTTGAGTTCTTGATTACTCACCATCCCGTCCAGTTTCACCTCTTAATTTCCTTAGCCTTGCTTCATTTCTAGCAGCCATATCATCGATTGCTTGCGAGGTCATCGAGTTGACAGAATAACCACCGGGAGTTGGCGGTTTTCGTAAACGACTCTCCTAAAATAAAGAAAAATAGATCAGCTACAAAAAATGAAGTGTAAATAAATGTTAGGCAAATATTCAATGGTTCCCAAAAAACATGAGCATACTAAGAACAGAAATCAGAGAAATGCTGCATTCTGTTAAAATTGCAATATTAAAAAGTTTTACCTACAGTAACTCAAACGCTTGATAAAATCTCCAATCTACTTCTGAGTTCCTAGTCTCAAATTAAAGTTCAAAAGAAGTCTAATATTCTCAACTTCTAATATGAGGCAAAATCTCAGAACGAGCCTACTACATTTTTGAAGTAAAGTTCAAGATTTGTGCACTGCCAGATATGTTTCTAGAGGTTCTATAACATTATCTACGTACAGCATCCACGAGAAGCCGGATATCGATGTTAGATATAACTTGAAGAGGGAGGGCTACACGGAGAAGAAGTTAAAGGCCAATATGTGCTAAAAGCATCAAATGTTAATATGCTACTCGGTTATTTAATTGCAATGTTATCTTCACAATTTCTAGTGTCTACTTAGCACTGTGATGCTAATCATGGTATGTTACATTAAAAAAATGCAGAAGTATGGATAACGAAATCACCATCCATCTATCGAGCTATCAACCAACATGCGTCCATATATTCATAAGGCACTTTTTGGCCAAACGTTAAAAACGCTTCTTCATGATTTTCTGTACCAAAAACTTTGCCAAAATTTTTTCAGCAGGAATGCCGGAATTTGTTAAACAAGCGGGCAGGCAGGCAGGCAGGCAGGCAGGCAGGCAGGCAGGCAGGCAGGCAGGCAGGCAGGCAGGCAGGCAGGCAGGCAGGCAGGCAGGCAGGCAGGCAGGCAGGCAGGCAGGCAGGCAGGCAGGCAGGTAGGCAGACAGATAGACAGACAGACAGATACATAGACAGACAGACAGGCACCACATGAATGATAGATGTGCTTGAAAATTGAAATTTCAAATATATGCAAACCGATCGACTTTCTTAGGTCTCAAACACCAGCATTGAACATTCTTAACTGTTTGGGAAGTCGAGCAGTTTCCTACAAACAACTTTTTATAAAAGAAGCCTGCATTTATCTGTTTTGATACTTCTGATGTACTGCTACTAATGGAGGTTCAGCAAAAGAATACCCAAAGGTACAGCCAAAGGGGTTCATTTCCTAATTTAGTATTGACCTGTAAGGTTTCCGTTGAAAAACCTAAGTATTAGCTTTCGTTACCACAGCTACAAAATTATGTTCACTGACATGTTATTTTCCTTTATTTAGCTTCGATTAAAATGTGTAATCTACACAATAAGACAGTGCAAAACTTCCATAAGATTACCGTTTTAATTGGCTTGGACAGTACTACAGGGACTAAAGAGTTTATAGATAGGTAGCATTCACTATGGCAGCGCTATGGCAGGAAAATTTGATTCCACCGTAATACCCGATATACTTTATAACCAGGGTTTCTGAACAAAATTAGTATTAATATCTAACTATTGGCATCAAATGTGCTATGCGATCGAGTATTTGTATGTAGCTTTGTAGTGCTAGTTGTAGTTAGGTATATGTTCAATCCCAGGGGGTAGTCATGGTATTTTGCTCCCCTTGGGTTACGTCTTTGTATTGTAGTCCGGTAGTTGGTAGTGTCAAAGTACTTTGTTATTGTAAGATTTTATATTTGATAAAAAAAAAGCATTCACTATGAGATAGAGTTGGCAACGTCTTTGCCAGGACTCTGTGTACAGCGCTTAGCTGGAATGATAATTGATGAAATCTGGCTGTCTACGAATAACAGTCTAGTAGATAAAAATATTTGAAGGAGATCTTAAACACTTTAAAATCCAGTCTACAGAGCTGCTTTTACAAAATAGCCCTACCTGAATCTTATCAAAAACTGGTACGGTGTCTTCTTGTAGAATAGATGTTCTAAACAAGATACAATGAATCGATAAAGCACATCACTTACATCGATAAGACTATCAGTATCCAGTCGTCTTCGAGCAGATTTGGCGGTAGATGTTCTCGAATTCATAATAGTCGGCGAGTCATCCATACTTATAAACTTGCTGTCAGACTCAAGCATTGACTGCTTGCTTCCTGGTCGCTACAGAAATCGAAAGGAGGATGATTAAGAGAAATGATTAGAAATGTGATCAACATGAATATTCTCCTACGATATATAGCTACATTATGGACACAAACACATGACAATTCTTAATTGCAACATGTTGCTACGACGTGAATGTGATGAAAATAAGCATTCTCCTATGACATATAGCAAGATTATTGCATACTCGGACAAGGTCAACCTCTATAGAAGCATCCAGCTATAAACTGAAGTGTGATTAAAAAATACTCTCGCAAAAGTTATAACTAAATTAGGGTATAAACGCACACGGTAAATCTCAAAAGGTTCTAGCTTCTCTGCTGAAATCTTCACCAATATCCTAGCTTCTACGAATGCGAAGGCCTAATTTCATTTTATTGTATGCCAAATGTTTAAGAGTCTGATCAGATGTATTTTCTCCCAACCTGATTGACCAATCATCATGCAGGATTTTCAGCACACATTCATTCCACAGTTAAATTTCGGCCTATTTTGCATGCATGATTGGTCAGTTAGTTTGGGAGAAAACAGACTTGATCAGAGGTCTCAAACACTTGGTGGCTAAGCCTGTCTTAACACACTACGGTAAGTTGATGGCTATAAACATAGTAGGCATACGTACAAAAACAAGAGCATATCGAGCTGTGTGTAATTTAACTCTCCCTGCCACACTTAAGTCTGGTTTGCATATCATGCTATGTGATGGGGACACATCCTAGACATCGAGGATACCATGGCGGTGCATAAGGGACATTCTCAAAAGCTGAATTCAACTCACCTCCCGTTTCGACGGGAACACTGACAATACTAAGGGGACGCCGACAAAATTATCAAATAAACACCCCTGTACGCGTCGCACCAGAATCGTACTCTAATGATTCGGACGCGTCCCCGTCACTTTCAACACCGATATGCATGGAAGCCAGGCTTGAACAACGATCACCACTACATTAATGCTTGCCAATGTGCATGAGCTGGCGAGCCCTGTTCTCAGGAAGAAAATGATATACTCAGAATTTCTGCAGGTACTATTGGTCTAAATCTACCTATTGACTGTTGCCACTTACCAGTGTCAGTGCAACAGCACTTAGCACACCTGGGCACCCAGTAAGGCACAGGTTGGCAAGTTATCTTTATCTAGTCATACGTAACATCTTGTTTTAATTTGCAGGCACCTTTATTATGATTAAATAGATCATAATAAAACATATCACAATATCAAATAAAACATACCTGTTTTCCTGCATCTAATTGTCCGTTACCGATACTCTGCATTAACTGATCTGATGTACTGCTGATCGCTTGACGCAATGCTAGTAACTTCTGCTCTTGAAGCCTGAGAAAATCGAAATAAACGAGCGTACAAGTGCAGCAACGCACGGATGTAAAGAATTGGCAATATTCTGCGTAAAAACATGCCGCCGAATACTTAAATCTACGGCGAACTTCAATGAATGTTTTACACAGTATACAGCTGCAAATTTTTTGAGTCTTAAGATGGTCTGCAGACGGCAATATCGAAAATACAAAACAAATAGAAAACAAGAAGCTACAATTAACAAGGTAAGAAAGTAACAGTGGCCCCGATCTTTTTACGGCGAAAGAATATATATCATGCTCTAATTCCAATGGTAATTGTTCCTGTGATTAAATAAAATCACAATTTAATCGTACATATAATTTCCTTCAGCATATAAAAACAACCTTAATGGATATTATAAGGAACCGCTTAATAAGAAAGCTAAATGTAACAGGCCAGATATTCCAAGGAAGATGTACTGATAAACACAAAATCCCCAAGGTTCTTTTGAATTTTGAATATTTGTACCATCGCACCAGTTTCATTCAAATTCATTGAAATCAAACTCGCATGAATTGGGCGTTGTCCATGCAATGTTTCATAAAGTGGCTTGCATTGAAGCTTGCAATGTCCATAGCATCCTGTTTCAGCACGCAACATTCATGATGTCTATATAATGCTAAATTTGCAGATAAATCAAGGAACTACTAAAGAATATTTAGTACTATCATGCAGTCAAAAGAGGTCTGAAAGTAGGGGGCCTTAAGAACTATGCAATGAGCTAGGTTCTTTCTATAAAAACGACTATACCTAGTTGGTCGCAACACCCAAATCACTCTCTAAATAGTTGACAAACTTAATAAAATGACTTCTGTTGTTGCTCCAACAAAGTTGAATATTCGTATTCAATTTATTCGAAGTTGGGAAAAAACATTTGCTGTGCAGCATAAAAGAGATGGTTTGCCTAGCTGATTGTATACAAACTATGCAGAGATGAAGAGTTGTAAAGTCAAGCTATCAGCAATGCCAGGACAAGTTCGCTTACTGCAATGTCCTATTTTCGCGATGCGATGTGAAATTATAAGTTCAGGCGTATTTTCCCCGTCAGTTTCACAATTTTGTCTCTTACCTGCTCTGTTGTTGGAGTCTCAGGACTCGCTTTGTACTGAATTTTGAAGTTTTTCAATGTGAAAACATGCCACTAGCCATCGCTTTTACACGTACAAAAAATGAGAATACATGGCAATACAAATGAACATGTTTAGGAATACATGTTTAGCAGCAGTTCTTGATACAAGAATCTTAGTCACGGATTCAGAAATAGGATTTGATTTCAAGAGGAGACGTAGAAAGACCCTCTTGAGATAGTTCCTGGGAGGATAAGAGCTAGGATACCTGATAAATTCCTTTTGCTGGAGATCCAATTCACTTGATGTGACAGGCTTGTTTGGGTATTTTGCTCTAAAGTCCATGGTCGATGACATGTCTTAAACAAAAGTAAGTGCAGCATAACAAGATTTGGAACAGAAAAGCACAGATGAGGACATAAAGTAAGGGTATTTTAGGATGTCTGTGTCTTAGCTGGCCCTACTTTTGGCACTAAAATCATCTAAAATTCTATTCCTAAAAGTTATATTCATGACCCAGGCCAAATATTCGATTACCAGCCCACTACTATTTCACAGCACACGCAATTTTGCTTATACGGAACAACTTCACAAGGAACCTATATGCAAGTGGCCAAGAAACTTAAGGAAAGTGTACCACTAAAGCCAAAATCCACAACGCACTTCGAATTTCCAATACTTTTATCATTACAAACAATCTAAAATATGAAGCCAGTTCCATTTCAATAAGGCGTCGCAAAACAACCAGTGGAGCCAAAGTTTTTATGGTAGAAAGATAAGATCTATAGGAAATATCGAACTTATCTTGAAACACAAATATCTATTCACTCTCATCACACTGCTGGGATAATAATCAATACTATCACAGCATCCACCAGACCTGCTATCAAGCTCAAAATGATCACCTTCATTAAGGGAGAACAAACGGCGGATATTTTCGATAAAAGACTACCATCGTGTGTCGAAATAGAATGCTCGAGTCTATCCAGGAAACAACTTGTGATCAGGGGCGCAAAGATACTTCAAGCATAATTGGGGGGGGGGGTGTCAAAGTTTTTGCCTGAATTTTCCCAACATGGTTTAGGCAAAAACTTCAATTCGAACGCAAAGCTAGATTTCTACTTTACTTAAACAGTGGGCTCTGATGTAAAGAATTCTTCTCATTGTAGAAAAATTATTACACGCTACCCACCTTAAAGATTAAACAACATTTCCATTATTCATATCAATGAAAATTTGCATGCAAGAGATTTACTGGATGATCTCTCGAACGGTACATTTGTTCTGCGCTATCTATGTACGTCAGCATGATGAAAGAGCAGTTACGATCTTATATAGATTAACTGTATTACGGCGATTTACAGTTTCCCTTAAGTTCTATACGTAGAAGTGAACAGAGCTCTTTCAATAAGAACAAATGTAACAGAGATACACTGTATCTCAGAATATTTGCCCGAGGTTGCTTGCTGTTTGGAACTATTATGGGTGGGGCACCATCACACCCACACGCACCCATACTACAAATAGCCAAGTCTCTGCTTGTGACTTAATATAATTATCACTATCATTATTAAAATAATATATTTCAATACACATATGATATTTTTTATATGAGAAACAAATGGTTGTGCAACCCCGACTTTCTCAGCTATCGATTATGTGTAAATTCATATTGTCAAGAATGTCCATGTTGCATTATATAAACCATGTGTCTCTTAGACAAATAAACACATTAATCTATAAATATATGTATATATATATATATATATATATATATATATATACATACACACATTTATATGATGAAATTCAAACACTTGAAAACATATTAACATATTTAAGGGGAGTAGCCCTTCAGCCATAGCTTCTTTACAAGGAGCCTCCAGCTAAATGCAAAATACATCATATAGAGTCTGAACTTAAAAAACAACATGACTACAGCAAACTCTCTGGTGAAAACTATCTCCAAGAAGAGAAAAATGCGCAAAATGAAATGAAAAAGTCTAAATATATAAGTCTAAAACGTTCAAAAACACAAAATGCTACATTACGCTACTTTCAAAGATGTCAAGGCCAGATACATCATTACTAAAATGTTACCTGTTAAGGCTTCGAAATCATCTGCTTGTTTAGGATCAGCGTGTCGTCGTTCATAGATCTTTGGGGCCTGCAAATCGAAACAATAATACGTAATATGCTACCAAAGTAAGGAAATGATACTCTTATGAGATACTTACGTATCGTGAGATACGAAATATAAATGGACATCAGACAATGTCGTAGAGATTTGCATTTATAAATAAAAATAAGTTACAAAACAGCAACCAATTTAACTTAGAAACGTCTCCTGATGAGGAACGGTAAATGAGAACTGATATGCTATGACGGCAAATTCTTCCTGAATATTTCAAGCACCACACAGAGTATTGGAAAGCTTCAAAACATTGCTACTTGATTGGTTGAAGATAGCAAAGATATCGTTTATCCTTCTCATACTCAATTCGCTTCAATTCATAACACAATGACGAAGGATGTAGCACTCGAAGTAAAATTTACGAGATTTCTGTGATGATTTGTGAATTTTAATGTGATTTCTGTTAATTTCTATAACTTTTACGTGATTCTTGGGATTCTTCTGTGATTATTTGCTACCGATGTTTGTGATTTGTATAATTTTTGTGATTTGTTGTGATTTTTTCACAAAGCGTACGAGATTTTTCCGGGTGATTTGGCCCTCGTATTATGACTCAGATGGTTTTAAAGCAAGAGTTTATCCTATAGCAATAGAATATTTTTCACGTCACACATGGACAATCCAGGGCGACATTACAACAATGGCAATTAGCAAGAAGAGCTATGTCCCTTCCTAAAACATCTAAGATACTATGTATTGTCATGTTCATTACGGTATTATCTGTAAGAGCTGTGTTTGTTGTATGCTAAAACTTGGTTTCTATGTAACGGTTACGCCCTGGTCAAGCGATTCAATATTTCACCCAACATTCCTTGAACATCTGCGCTCCGTAAAATGTTTGATCGTTTGACCACCATGCTCAGTCACCCAGCATTGTGTTCAACGATGTTGGATGGAGTTTGCTCGGGACCAAACACAACCCAACATTTCATCCAATAATTCTATCGCTTTCAAATCTTCAGTGAAATGTTGGATCGTTTGACCACCCCTACACTGAACATCACCAAACATAACATCAAATATCAAATGAAAATGTTGGATCGTTTGACCAGGGCTTAGGGTCGTTTGGATCCCTGTGAACGATTCCAATGATCCAAGCGACCATATGGAAACAAGCACGATAGCATAATGGACACAATAACGATTCTGGCGATCGCAAAGATCAAGATCGCTGAAATAGAACTATGCCCTATCTTAGCGACCGTAATCGTTGCTATCGATAGGATCATTTACAGCGACCCAAATGACTACAAAAAGTAAGACTTCCAAATATATAAGGAGAGACGGTTTGCATCAGTACAACAAGTTTTCCGTAAACGAGGAACTTTGCGCCAGCAAACAAGAATAGTAGATGAGTACGATAACGCAACCAAGCGCGTAAATCTTTTGATAGCTGGCAATAGAACTGGACTGGTTCGCTACAATAGAATTGTTCCTAACCAGTTATGGAACATCACTTTTGCGGCGCGGCATTGCATGAATAAAGTATCAAAACTTTAACACAAATCTGTTATTAATAATTTTAGATGCCTAGTAAATGGGGGAGGGGGGCGGGTGTCAGAATAGTGGAAAAGGCCTTGAGGGGGTCTCTAAAACATGTTGAAGGCACAAAGTTTCCCGAACATAACAAGTTGCATTTCAAATGTTTGGCATAGTGGGCATAATTACGGGGAAAGAACTTAGCCTTTTGCTTGCACGTCACGGCGGCATAATGTCAGTTCGGCCGTTGTTGTCTGAGGGGGAAGATGTAGCATTGTAATAAATGTTACGACCAGAACGATGACACAAAGAAGGAGCGTTGCTTCTTTAAACCTGATTTGACATATCCAGGAATTTCGACATAACTTAGCTGTTACAAGCTGACAAATCCCGTTAAGTCTACTCAATTACGACGTTTCAACTCATACTTGAGTCGCCCTCAGTTAGTAAGGGAAGTATTCTAAAGATTTATATAGATAAGGAAAATAATGCGAGTCAAAAATCACGTGCAAGGAAGCACTACCGTAAATCCTCGAATTATCTCCCTGGGGGTTTATTTATTTTTATACTTTTTGGGTGGGGGGCTTATTAGAGGGAAGGGCTTATTCGAGAGGGGCTTTTCTGAGAGGGGCCAATTCGAGAATTTACAGCAGAGAGCCAGAACGGTTGAGTAACCATGGTAGGAAAAAATATTGCGATGGCAATAGACAACCAAACGGAGATGTAGACAAGCAATTGGTTAAAAACAGCATAGCCGCCAAATGTTTAAAAGGCTGATCAGATCTATTTTCTCCCAACCTAATTAACCAATCATCATGCAGGATTCTCGCTACACATGCGTTCCACAGCTACATTTAGGCCCATGTTCCATGCTGATTGGTCAGTTACGTTGGGAGAAACAGACCTGATTAAAGGTTTCAAACATTTGGCGGCCATGCTATCAAAAACACGTTCTTCGATTCATTCAAGCTCATCCACAGTGATCTCTCTGTGGAGTGATCATTGGGACTGTTTTCTTCTCTTTGCGTAGTTTCTATAGTTTGTTTAGTATATACAGTATTATTATCTGGTAGTTGTTCCAGGGCTGCAATGTAATTTAATGCTCCCTGCACTATAGTTTGCAGTGTATTTGCTCGTAGTGTTCTGTGAATTTTGACTGAACTTATACAAAAAAATAGAATTTCCAGCAACATGATCACCATGATGTTTCACATTGCAATACGGGTGTGTTGACATAGTAGTCTTCCATATAAGGTCCCAACTCCTCACGGCGAGTCTTTGCCAGGTTCTTTATCGACAAAGGGGGGGGGGGAGATAGGGCAATTCGAAGACACACGCACTGATTCCAAATACGTCTTGAGGGAATTGATATTCACAGACAGGCAAAGGAGTGAAGTCTAGTTTCTTAGAGACAAATATGAAACAAGGAAGTGTCATACCATCCTCTTTTGAGCGGATCCTTTGCGAATTCTTGCCCTCTCAAAGATCTCAACTTTATCAGCATCGTTCCTAGACAACCAAGAAAAAGAAAAAATAACATGTAATACATGGCAAATGAAAATGAAAACAAGATATTATACTTGATTTCTCATATGATGAAAGGAAAGTTGTGTATCAAATTGAGCGAAACAGAAATAGCACGCGATCATTTAATAAGCCACTTCGCTGTTCATGAACGGAAACGGATAAATTCTCAAAGCTTTGAGTGAACAATTCTCCTTGCATCAAGGCATCCACCTGGGTTATTCGCAGTTTGGCCATATTACCTAGTGGACAAGTAAATTTTCACCAGTCACAATGCCACCAAAGGTATCCACATTGAATCAAAGCAGTAGCAAATGATATTGGAAAGGTAAGTAGAGCCCAGGAACTAAGCTACCATGTGATTAAAGGTTAAGGTAACGGTGAGTCCCATGTACGACTCCGTACGTTGGGGGAGTGCCCGTTAGAGGGACACTTATCCTGAGCCGTCGGCATAGTGAGGTAGGGTGGCCAGTTCCTTTCCTCGCCCCCTTTAACTTTCCTAGTGTTGCCCACCAGGTACCCATTTGCTACTGGGTGGACAGTGGGCGAACATCCCAACTATGACCCGAGGGTTCGGCTCGAAACATCGATGTTTTGCTGAGCAGTCAAGCGCTCTAACCACTTGGCCACTCGCCCATCACTGCGTCATTACTGTTCAATTATTTCAAAGAAACATGATCATGGATGCTTCATGCCCATTCGACACAGTATGAAAAAGTAGACCTCTGTCAAGATTCAAAATGGGATTCGAAAAGAATCTGGAACTGTAAAGAAGCAACAGCAATTTCTGTAATCATCGGAGAGTTGGGCACGTTTTCAAAAGGTATCCACTCCTGGCATAAGCATGTAAACTTCAGCATCTACTTTGGAACATCACAAAAGGATTATTTACTAGAAACTGCGAGAATTCTAAAATGCACGCCGAGTATCCGAGTACAGGCTGCAGCTGATGCTCACCAAATACTCCAGTCACATGACATCAAATACCGTGGTGTTGACTCACAAAATAATAATAATAAAATGGCATTTTGACAGGTTTGCTTGCTCAGCTAGTAATTAGTACAATAAACCAAGGATCTGTGCCTACATTCTTCAAAAAACATATAATATTAAGACTGTATTTAAGATAAATAGCTCTTTAGAACAAACTTTTAAGCTATGATCACGATATTAATTTTCAAATCGCAGACACCCGGAAGATGCTTAATTATATTTTATGCTATTCGATTGAATAAAGATGAGCGGGATCTGCTACAATATGTTCCTTTCCTTTATGTCTCAGGATCTATCTTGATCCAAGACCGCAATTAATGGAAGCGAATGACTTCTTCATATGATTAGAGGGAAACATACACTATTTATTTATTCTTACCTTCTGTTGCTGGTAGATTTCTTGGCCTCCTGATATTTTTCCTGGAAAAGACGAACACATTGCTGACTTAATCACCTAGATACAACCAGAGGATTGCAGGGCAGCAAAACATACCAAACAACAGTGAAGTGGAATGTGTTAAACGTAAAGCAAGTAGTCTTTCTTTTTGAAATTTCTACATTATCAAGTCTTTTGTACAGTCTAGCCTGCACTTCTGAACACGTGGTGTCGTTAACCGGAACATAGAAAGGTTTTATTTGAATATCACAGTTTTGGCGGTTGGTAAATTCTAAGTTCTAGGAGATTCAAAATCATCTTTGATTTATTTACTAAACTTCCGCGCTGTCTAAAACTGCTACAATTAAAGGTCTGCAAGTGTGCGTGGATTCCAACTATAGTTGCAAAGCAATATTCTCAAAACTATTTGTCACCAATCACGAAGCAGGCGCTGAAAAGTGTTTTCAGGGGTGGGGGGTAACGTCGAACCTTTTGTCCCAATTTCAAACATTCAAAGGCTCCTTTGCTATTAAATAACCAAAAATACAAATAAATCACAAGATGGCCAACAATAACTTTTTTGCAACTTGATGTCTTCTGTCAACTTTTATATTTTTTTAAACTTTTAGGCAAAAACATTTCCATCCAAAAAAGCCATTGGAGGGGCAAGATGGAGCGAAGTCTTCTAGCTGGGCAGAAAATTCCCCTCGTGCCCCCTATAGCTTCGGGTCTATTTGGCTCATTCGTGTACTGGTAACTCCAATTATGATGAACTAACTACTGAAAGCTTCTTCCACAGTAGAAGTTAGTAACAGATGATAACAAGAGGAGTCGAAATAGTCCAATCCTGGAGTCTTGCATTCGATGACGAGGGGTAATATAGTAAAAGAAAATTAGCCAATTCTAATTAGGTGCTATAAAATTAGACCTATATACAGACCTAATTAACTATTTTAATTAATTGCAATGACCTAATTCTACTTGAATCTTCCCTCTATTAAGAAAGCTGGGGGTGTGACACCCCCATATCCCCCGGTCGCTACGTCCCTTGCTATATACAAAGCAGTCTGGAACCTGTATCTCACTAACAATTCTTATAATGTATTTATGATAATACCGATAGTACATGGTGGACTTTTCATTTTAAATCAATAACACACAATAGCAGCCTCCCTAAACAAGATAGTTAAAATAGGGTGGCCTGATTCATGTGCACTGCAAATTATGGATGGCAATAGCAACTATATGGGTCGCGAATACGAATCCTGCTCGGGTCGGTTATTTTCTCGCACTTTCACTTTCACTTTCACTCTAGATAAGAAGAGTAGAAATAAATAAGAACTAGCAAAAACTGGTGCAAGTGACGTAATGAGTTGTTTTCAAACTGAAAAAGATACAATATACTCGTTTCTTTTATGAGAAACAAGCATATAAGAAACGTGAGACTCAAATCAGGAGAAAATTAAGAAATATTTAACAAGCACATGCAGGCTGAGTTTCAAAAGGAAACTTGACAAATCTATTCATGCGCGAAAATTGCTGGCTAAATTGGAAGCAAAATAAAAACAACATTCGTCTTTAAAATGTTATTGACTAAAAATTCTTTCTCATCTCACAGTTGCCTTCTTGCTATAGGAAATTTCAAGAATTTTAAGAAACACTTAAGAAATATTTAACAGAATATTAGGAAACATCCAGGCTGATCTGAGTAGGTTTGTTTGCAATAAAAAAACGCGTATAGCAAATCATGATATTGCAGACATTCAAACTTACATAGTGCCAGCGCCTACAATCGACAAATAAAGCAACGATGAATGGAGACAAAGAAAAGCCAACATTTCAACGGAAATGATATGAAAGATAGGTAAAATTATGTCTGTATATGTATATTTATGATGTCCTACAGCAGAGCGATGTCATTACCTCTTTCGTCCAGTGTTTACTTCTATCATATTCACAAACCAAACTGAAAGATTGAGCTTGTAACGTAGCCTAATGGGTGCAGCAAGAATAAAATCAGGGCGGAGAGTGTCTTCCGCTACAACAAAGGTAGTAATGATGCAAATGATAACAATAATTTGAAGACTAGAGTGAGGATAAAAAGAGAAAGAATTGTATAGGGAAAGTTTATAACAGCTGACAATGCAGAGGAGGACTAAACAAAGTCTTGAGAACCCTTGCAAATCAGTACTTGTAGATAACATGGCTCCAGAGATCTGATTGGTTAGTCAGCAGTTATATACTGTGAACAAAAGGTGAGCAACAGCAGTATCTCCGATCTAGATCTACAGAGATTCTGAGAGCAGCAAGTTGTGTTCTGCACCCGTTCAACATCCCAACATGTTTCAAGAGCAAATCGATGAGGTCAAAGCGAAAATCAAAGAGTTTGAGCCTTCAATGAAAGTGCTGAAGAACCTTGACTTATTCGTCTTGGACAATTCATTGAGAGAGACGACAGTTGGACAGCTTCGAGGCCACACTATTGACAATAAATGGCAGATCTACAATCAGGTAAGATATCTTTTCAGAAAGAATCAATGTTTACACACTGTCTTGTATCCTGTTCTGCACTTTTCTTAAACAGTATGTTGAGCGCTTCTCCACTTCTTTACTTACAAATAGATGTCCTGCAGGGCCCTCTAGATTCTTCCTATACGAGGGTGTGGTTTGAACTGCAGTCGGGGTTTAATTGCTAAAGACGCTTCAAAAGCTCTCTGTATGTTACACAAAAGATGACGCGTTATGGAGGTTTTTATGCATTGTCTGTCGAATAACCTAATCGGATCCCAGTGAATTAGAAACGCTAAAGAGTACACCATGCAAGAGCTTCGATTTTAAGTGAACTAGAAGTTTCTCCTGGGCAATAAGGTTTCTGTAGTTAGTTAACTAAGCAAGACAGTTTTTCCTGCAAATGCTAATGTATGAATCAGGTGAATGAAGCTCTAGGAGACGATGGTAAACGACTGGATACATGACCGAAATTCAATAAGTATTTTGCTACGCCACTACTTGCAACTATTCTGAGCAGCAACAGAGTTCTCTGAGCATAGGTTTGAAAGACGATAAGGAGCTTGGATTTGTCAAAGAAACAAATAACATGGCTGTACACTATGCAAGTAGACTGCACGTTGCTGTTTCCTGAGAAAATGTCCTCGCCCAGTACCGAAACTTTCTTAACTTTGTCATGATGTCACTAATGAATCTTTCTTTAGACTTTCTTCGCAAGAACAGCCTAATTTGCATAACACCACAGTTTTACACTGACAGACAAGCACTACAAAAACATGATGCACGAATGCACTGGGAAAGCAAAAAACAAATCGACAAAAATTACGCAAAAGCGATGAATGTCTTGCTTGAATATTGGAATTTTAAAAGTATATAACTTAACAACTGTCTTAGGTCTCAGAAATCCAGTACTGAACTTTCTTAACTGTTTAGGCATTCGAGTATTTCGTTCTTACAAAGAACTTTATTATAAAACAACGTGCATTCTCGTTAATTAGCATAATGGTACCTCTCAAATTGGTCTCCAGGGCTATGCGTGTTATGAGACACTGAAGGGCTTTTCTTTTATTTACAAAACACAAGCATAGATGCTCTCACTAATGACGCTTTCCATTTGTCCTGTTGATCCGCTTGATCAAATAGCAACAACTTAAAATAACCGATCGAAGATAAAACAATCCCAAACAAATCCCCAATTGGACTTTTTCCGATGATAGCCTTGAGAATAAGAAAAAATATACCGACTTCAAAGTCACTTCACAGACCGGACCCTTAGACAAAGATCCTAGTTCGGTTTGCAATATTCCCATATGTAATCGTAATGGTTAACTTGCAAAGATCGTTGCTATGGTTATATGTTTTTATAAGAAACCTAGCCCAGCGCAAATCAAGCAGAAGAGATGTTTGGTTGCGTCACAACTGGAACTAAAAAACTTATGTGAACTAAACACAGATTTTGTTGGGCCTCAAAATATTCCCTAGAACTTCTGAATTGACTTAATTCATATTCAAAGGTGATATTTATTTAATTCATTAATATAAAATAAAAGGAATCTAGAAATCTATACTCGATAGAAAAGTTTGGTAGCAAATTCTGCAAGCACACTCTTTCCAGTTCACTATTTGATCCTAATTTCGGAAGCCATCAACACTGGATCACATCTTACACAATAATCCAGGGTGTTCAAGAGGAAACTCCCACTGAAAGATAATGACCCTTGCCCTAAGCGCATAAAAGCATGGGGTTTACTTCACTTGATACAATTCATTTAGCGGTTACTCAGCATCAGCCTGCGGACAACATAGGCGAACATCAATAGAAACTTAAACGAGGCAGAGACAAAAGCTCTTCCATGCTTGATTGAGGAGAACTTTGTCTCATAGGGCTAAATTTGAAGCCAAACGAGAGATTTGACACGCATAATTTAAATGATTTTACTCGAGCCGACAGTTAAATATGCCACAGTCACGTCAAATAATTATCAAAAGCTTTAAACAACAACCTAGTTCATGAAATTGAGATGCAAACAATCAAGATGCAAACAATGGGCCAGCCCGAGCCTCAATGTTTAATATATATATATATATATATATATATATATATATATATATATATATATATATATATATATATATATATATATATATATATATATATATATATATATATATATATATATATATATATATATATATATATATATATATATATATATATATATATATATATATATATATATATATATATATATATATATATATACATATATTTATATATATATCGCACGAGAAAGCGGGAACATTGTTTTAGCATACTGAAAGCTTTTTTCGTCCGACACTCGTCAGAGTATGAAACGTCGGGTAGCGACCGGATCCGACTTTCATACTCTGACGAGTGTCGGACGAGAAAAGCTTGCAGTATGCTAAAACAATGTTCCCGCTTTTTCGTGCTATAGTGAAGTTCTGTAGTACCAACAGACTTTTCACACACACACACACACACATATATATATATAAATATATATAAATATATATATATATATATAAATATATATATATTTATATATATATATATATATATATATATATATATATATATATATATATATATATATATATATATATATATATATATATATATATATATATATATATATATATATTTCTGATATGTAGCGGACCAGTATTCGAGAGTGCTCGATATGTAAAACAGAGGGCTAAAGTCTCAATTCCACTATAGCAGCACTAAACGTCCAGTAAAATGCATAAAATCCTATACCTCAGAGTTTCACGCTCATGTGATGATCAGATGGCGAGTTGTGGAGGGTGTCGTGTTAATGAATTAAGCTTGCATTGTTAACTATAAATGAGTATGGTATTTATAGACATCTCACTCTTCCAGGTGAAGAAAGTTGGCTTCAAGCACAGGATTGTTGCCTCCTTTTCACATATGACTCGATTGGGGGACACCTTCATCACACAGCTTCGCGAAAAGGGAGAAGACTTTACCCACCTATGGGCATTCTCAGAATTTCTTGAGAAGATCAACAACAAGATCCCTGATGAAAATCAGATCCCAATTGGATTGCTCAAAATGAAGGAGCTCGGCATCAATAATGCTATCATCGAGGCTGACCTCGTTTACAATGGCATCGACTATTCAGTTTTCAATATGGACAAGATGTGTGCCTTATTCTCCAAGTGGTTCAAATGGATCCGCAAGAACCTATCCAAGGATTCAATGATTCTCGTAAACATACGTGACCTTCCAGATGCAATGGTGCGGAAGCCGAGAAGGGTGTTCAAACTTGTCAACTACCTCTCGTCCTTACCACCGGACGAGCGCCCGTTCGGATTGGTATTTGAAGAATCGGGCAAATATTTTCCAGAACAGCTGGGAGTTTGGACGGCAGCTGTCCGAAAAGAAATGGACAGGTGCGTACATCACAGTTCAGTCTGCTGGTTTATTATACGTTCATTATCAATTTTTTGATGTTCTAATTATTTCTAATGTTTTATTATACCAATTCAGCATGTATACCAACCAACCCATTTTATGTATGCTCCAAGGATATTACAAATAGACATGTGGTAGGCAACAGAATTTGCAGATTGATAAGACTAGCGTTATGAGCGAGCACCATGAATGCTGGAATTACACTATCGTAACAGAACAGGAACAGGTTCACTGAAAATTGAAGGGTCTAATATGTGGGTACTAACTCTTTAGATTAAGGCGAATGTACTACGAAAATTGCAAGTAGACATATACCAAGTAGTTTTAAATGAACACCCCTACATGAGCATAGACGGAAAAATGTTTGCGAACTCCGATAAAGTCTATTTTCTCCCAACCTAATGGACGACGCATTATGCAAAATGGGACTAGAAATAATAAGTATGGTCAGAATCATGCATGATGATTGGTCAATTAGGTTGGGAGAAAATATACCTGACAGAGTTCTTAAACATTTGACGGCGATGCTCCTAAATGTCCATAGATAGATAGGATATCAAATTTCAATTCCAGGTGCGGTTTTCAATCTGGCCATTTGCTGGTCCATGTTCATCAACAGTGGGGAATGCTCGAGATTACTCAGCTCACAGTTCTGGCTAACGGAGCAAATGGAATATGGGCAGGGTTGTGCGAAGAGGGTGCATCAATGGGTCATGCTAGCTCAACGGTTACCATACTCAATCTCATTCGTATGGGAAATAAGAAAGTGCTGAAAAAGTTTAACTGTGCAGAGCTGAGGAATGCTGCCATTGCTGTTACACAAATAACAACAGGAATGCCTCCCCATCCGAAGCAACCCATCTACGGTGCGAGGGCATTAGACATGGTATTTGGCATGGATCAGTTTTCTCCTAACGAGAAGGAGTTCAGTTTGGCCAAGTTTTTTGGCGAAGAGCCGGTCATGAGAATGACGACTCTGGCATCGGCAAAGATGGTAGCAAAGCGTTTGCAAAACTTGTTTGGTGCTGACCCGCAATTCACAGAAGAGATGGGAAAGAAGATGAAGGCAAAAATGTTGGAAGATCTGCATGCTAACAGAAAGGAAGAGTACATGAGTGAAACGGGCATTGCGGTACTGTTTGATCGCGCTGGTGGAAAACTCACAGAGAAAATGCGAGATACCATTGCTAATGTATGACTTTAATAAATCTTCATTTCCATTTACACTATTACTCACAAGCGCTCATAAGTTGAGTGCACACAGCAGATTCTCATCTTTACGATATGTAACAGTAAGATATTGCAGTTGCCGCACACAGCAGATTTTTGTCTATGGTCTCATGCGATACAGAATAATGATCAGACATTGTCACTTGCGACAGTGATCGACGGATAACTTGTCGCTTGCGACGGTCTTTAGTTATAAGTCAACGTATGCAGCAAAATTTTACATCAAAGAAACATCTTGCATGTCGCAACGATAAAAATGAGCTGTGTGCCGTCTGCTCAATCTGATAATTATTACCAGATGACTATCAGCTGTTATCTCAAGTGCATAGATCACCTGATTTCAGATTCAGCAGGATTCGTTCGTTCCTACCGTTATGTAAGGATTACTACCACTCCCAATTCAGGGCCATGAACTCATCATTATGATCAAACTTATTCCCACACAGATCAAATTTGCTTTTACAAGAATTTGTGAGGTGCTAAGCTATACTGCATGCTATTGCAATTTGGGCATGTTTATAACAGTAACGTCATTCCACCTTCCAGCCTACTGGTTGACAAGTGCGATAAAATTCTCACAAGTTTACATGCAAACTTTATCCCACTTTCCTGCTCATGGCTTCTTCGCGTCTGTCCCTCCTCCCTGCTGTCCTTCAGATCCCATACGCAACACAATCACTTATTTTGTGAGAAGCAAGTTTGTGTCTGCGTAAAGGTACTAAATTCATCCTACACTCCGTACAGATGAGTGTGTATGTGGGGAGAGTTAATTCGGCTCACCTGAGATTCGACAGGTTGAGAGCAGGATCTCACTTGACCCAGGGGAAGACGTTCTTATACAACACGAAGTAGAAAATGCTAGGCTTTGTATACGACAGCCCACAAGCTGTCCTCTATTGGATGAGTGTACATATAAGCAGGCCCTTAATCTCAAGACTTTTTGCAATTGCTTTAAACAGAGTGAACTAAAGGTGGCCCATGCTAAGAACCTGATGGCTGAAATCCGTGAAATGTGGGACGAATGGGATCTCAGAGATGGACAAAAGGATGACATGCTTGAATTTGATGCATTCTACAACGGATTCATGGCTCCGTATTTTGGATGTTACAGATGTGATGAAACAAAGAAAGCTTTGAAAGCTCTGGACATGGATAATGATGGAGTGGTATGAAACTCTTAGACTATCACGAAGTTTCACTTGATAATCATGGAATGAATAGTTATTACCCATGATTACCTATGATATATTGATACTAATAAGTACATTTCATTGAATATATTCCATTATTAAACGTAAGTACAATAAAGAAGTAGTACAATAAAGAAGAAGTAGAAGAAGTAACAGAACAAGCAAAGAGTAAATAAATATTTCAAAAGTAAAACGAACAGCTACAGTGGAGTTGAGGATAAGAAGCAACAATTCTAGACTCGGTGTTGCATTTTATATCCCATCAAAGTCTTCACGACTTTGACAGTTCCCGAGACCGATATAGTATGTAGTGTTCTGATGATATTGTGTGTTTCTTTATCGTCAAAGTTCAGTTTTTCCAGGTGGGCTTCTAATTCCTTCAGGACATAGCCTAGTGCACCGGTTGTTAAAGGAAGCATTTCATATCTGTAGTTGTTTTATAAGTAGGCAAGTTAGCAACCAAGCACAAGTAAGTAAGTAAATAAGTAAGTGAGGAAGTGACGGGAGTTTATTGTCCTTGGGCACTGCATTATAATGGCTGCCTATTCTTTACCAGCCGGCTTTTAACTGATTTCATTCTGATTTGATCCATGTTTATAGTTGCTACTAATTTCACCAACCTATTTACAACAAAAAGAAATCTTTACCACCTACAAGAATTAGCAACGCAGTACATTCTGCGAGTGCATAATATGCCGAAGTTAGCCTATGAACGTAGCTGCGTATAGTGCTGCTCTAACTTCCTTGGCTGCCACCAAGGCCACACTGTGCAGGTAGTGGGCAGTTTCTAAAAGAGCTCATGCGCTGCATTGAAAACGTATCTGAGTAAGATTCGAAGTACGTACACTCTGGTTGCAAAGCAGAGGCACACACCACGCACTATCTACACATAATTTCATATAAGTCATGAGTAGGCATTTGCCACGTATGAGCATTTGACAAGTAAAAGGGAGTATTTCATTGCCTAGTCTCTTGTAATCATGCATGTGGTAGATTGTAACAGCCTACATAGTAGGCATTGTACTGGCATAAATCTTCATAGCCATTTGTCAATTATAAAACTCTGATTGGCTAATGTCCTACTGACAGGTCGACTGGAATGAGTTTGCAGTGTATCTGAAGTGGGCCATTCGCCAGTATCCACAGACGAAGACCGCTGAAGAGCTTATGTCAATTGCATTTCGCAAGGGACTTGTTCCCGCCATGAGAGATGAGATAGTCCCAAAGACAGAGTCAGTCGACGACAACATGGACGACAATGAGGATTTTACTTTCAATCCCGGATACACAGATGACAGTGATGATGAGTCATTCTGTCGTGACTAACTTCTGATAGGCGCCCAAGATGGGACCGAGTATTCAACAAAACATTTATCTGTTTATGAACTGTATTCCTGGGCTATATCGAATTAGTTATTATGCAATGTTTTGCTTTAACAGCTACGGCTATCTTTGTATTCTGGGGATACTATAAACAAATGGAACTTGTGTCCTTAATTACGGAGGTCTTCCTGTAACAAGCGGGTAAACTGGACTCTGAACATACTTGAAGTGGTTACATTGGGATATTGGGAAAACAAGTGAAAAGAAGATCGTCAAGTGCAATAAATTTCTATACAAATTTATATTTTCATCACAAAATGGATAATAAGTAAGCAGTATTCGGCTGCTCAGAAGATTAAGAAAGTTCTATATTGGATTTCAGAGGCCTAAGCAAAAGAGATATTTTCTTTTTATTTATAATATTTATACAGGGTAAAACATTCAGTTAAACTGTTTAACAATGTGCCCTGTTAATATAAAAGTTGATACAAATTGATAAGTTGATGCATACTTGAAAGTCCAATTTGTACGCAATCCCATCAATCTGTGTATTCGTATGTATTCAGTATTATGCTTGCGTAGTGCCTGTTTATCTGTGTAACACTCAAGTGTTATCAGAACTCGAATATTCTCGCTAAGGAAGTCTTATGAAAGTTTCAATACAGAAATCATGAAAAAGTTTAGACAGTTTCAGTACTTGGCAAAATAAAACACCTGTATCAATTTATCTGTCTAAATAAGATATTAGAACTTTACAAAAAGTCAAAGGCTCTTCAAACCCTATTGAAAAATATCAAGATATGATATCAGAGTTGCCAACTCTCCCGAAGTCTGCGGGAACTTCCCGCATCGTATTCCCTCCTCCCGCGCAGTTCTGAATAGCAAATAGACTCCTGCCCAACTCCCAAACATTCTTCAAGAATACCACGCAACAATGAAGGGGTATCAGTCCTTGTGTGAAAAGCCGTTACTAGGGGGTTAGAGCGCCAATACGAAAGTTTTGTCTGCTGCGCACTTTTCAATAGCCAGAATAATCTATCAGACTGACTATTATAAAAGACAAGCGAATGCCGATTGTTTGACATTCATTAGACAACCCTAATGACCTGATCATGCAGAAGAGAAGTAAAACAAAGCCGTGAGCACCCTTGCAAATCAGTAGTTGTAGATAGCATACCGCCAGAGATCTGATTGGTTAGTCAGCAGTTATATACTGTGAACAAAAGGTAAGCAACAGCAGTATCTCCGATCTAGATCTACAGAGATTCTGAGAGCAGCAAGTTGTGTTTTGCTCCCGTTCAACATCCCAACATGTTTCAAGAGCAAATCGATGAGGTAAAACAGAAAATCAAAAAGTTTGAGCCTTCAATGAAAGTGCTGAAGAACCTTGACTTATTCGTCTTGGACAATTCATTGAGAGAGACGACAGTTGGGCAGCTTCGAGGTCACACTATTGACAATAAATGGCAGATCTACAATCAGGTAAGATATCTTCTCAGAAAGAATCAACGTTTACACACTGTCTTGTATCCTGTTCCATACTCTCCTTAAGTACTATGCTGAAGACTTCTCCATTTCTTTACTTACAAATAGATGTCTTGCAGGGACCTCCAGACTCTTCCTATACGAGGGCGTGGTTTGAAATGCAGTCGGGATTTAATTTCAAAAGGGTTTTCAAATGCTTTCTTTATTCTAAACAACGCATGACGTATAATAAAGCCTCTTTGAATTGTCTGTTCTGCATGCTAGTTAGCTCCATTCTATAGCTGCAATTTCAGGTGATCTAGTTGTTTTCCTGGATAGCACGATTTTGTGGCTACTCAACTAAGCACAAGAGTTTTCTCTACAAATTTTGATGTGTGCATTAGTCGAATGAAGCTCTTGCAGACGATTGTAAACGACTGGATACATGACCGAAATTCAACAAGCATTTTGTTACGCCACTACCTAAAACTGTGCAGCAAACAGAGTCCTCTGGGCACGGCTTTGAAAGATGGTAAGGAACTAGGATTTGTCAAAAACACAAATTACATGGTTGTGCCCAATGCAAATAGACTATTCTAGCTACTGGCTATTCTAGTACCTCTCAAATAGGTCTCCATGGCTATACGTTTCGTGCGACACTGGAATGCATTCCAATCCTTTAGAAGCACAAAAATAGATGCTCTGGCTAATATCGTTGTTTCTGATCTGTTGATCTGCATGATCAAACAGCAGTAACTTAAAATAGCCAATCGCAGATAACCTAACCCCAAACCCAATCCCCATGGGACATTTTCTGATAAAAGCCTTGAGAACAACAAAAAGACATCGAATTCAAAGTCATTTCACAGAGTTACCTTACAAAAAGGGCTCTATTGGGTTTGCAATATATTCATATGTGCCATACTTGAGGTAATCTTAATGATCAAGTTGCCACGGCCGTTGCTATAGTTAAATGCATTCTAATAATTCCATTGCCGGTTGCTCAGGGAAACTACCAAATAAGGAGAATTCTAATCATAAATAGACAAAGGTTGAACGGAGATCAGGAGCCAGGAACGATGATGCGTTGCAAGGAGGTGTAATTCTACAGTAGGAGTGGCCAAACTACGACCCGTGATGATGTCAGAGTACCAGGCTGGCGCATGCTTGCGCCTGTCAAATTGGGATGGTGCCATGGTACACAGAGTGCTTAAACTTTGTTTTTGTATTGTTTTTGTTGTTCTTTGTTTTGTATTCTTAGATTATTGTTAAAGGAATTGTAAGTGCCGTTCATAGCCAGAACCAGATGATGTCATGTCCTTTTCTGCTATGGACGGCACAGAATATTGTACTTTGTTGAGTTTTAGATTGACATTTGATATAAAAAGAAAAAAAAATGTCAGAGTACTAGTTTTATCATTCGTTTTATGGTAACGTGATGATGTATAAAATGTTGCTTCTGTGCAATTGCATCTTTTTCTTTCTGCTTTTACATCTTCGTCTCTGAGCTCTCGTTCAGGCTTGTAAGTATTGAGCAAAACGATTACGCGGCCCTCAATCGTTATTCTTTCAATTATCCGGGCAACTATAAAAACAGTCTGGTGATCCCTGTTCGCAGTGAAGGAAACTCTATCAAATTCAGCAAGCTTGAGTGAATGCGTGAGGTAATGTCACCATAGGCGTGGCGACAGACATTTGAGTGGGGGGATTGTGTAGCAAATGAAGTTTAACGACAGGTTGAAAAGGGCGGCATAATTAGTGAGAAGGCTGCAAAACTAGGATCTGCTACACCCCTAAAGACTCTACCCCATCATGCCCCTAGACAACCTAACAGACCAATCAGCAAAGAAAATGGGCCTAAATGTAGCTGTGGAAAATGGGCCTAAATGTAGCTGTGGAAAATGGTCCTAAATGTAACTAACATTACTCAACGGCAGCATTCCAGGGTTTTCATGTCTTTTTCAATTGAGTAGGCCTACTTAGATAATTCTGCACGAAGTCATTAGCATACGACATACATTAACAAATTAACAAACAAAATAAACTTGCATTGTTAACTATAAATGAGTATGGTATTTACACACATCTCACTCTTCCAGGTGAAGACAGTTGGCTTCAAGCACAGGATTGTTGCCTCCTTTTCACATATGACTCGATTGGGGGACACCTTCATCACACAGCTTCGCGAAATGGGAGAAGACTTTACCCACCTATGGGCATTCTCAGAATTTCTTGAGAAGATCAACAACAAGATCCCTGATGAAAATCAGATCCCAATTGGATTGCTCAAAATGAAAGAGCTCGGTATCAATAATGCTATCATCGAGGCTGACCTCGTTTACAATGGCATCGATTATTCAGTTTTCAATATGGACAAGATGTGTGCCTTATTCTCCAAGTGGTTCAAATGGATCCGCAAGAACCTATCCAAGGATTCAATGATTCTCGTAAACATACGTGACCTTCCAGATGCAATGGTGCGGAAGCCGAGAAGGGTGTTCAAACTTGTCAACTACCTCTCGTCCTTGCCGCCGGACGAGCGCCCGTTCGGATTGGTATTTGAAGAATCGGGTAAATATTTTCCAGAACAGCTGGGAGTTTGGACGGCAGCTGTCCGAAAAGAAATGGACAGGTGCGTATATCTTACCTCATGAATGCAGTATATATATCTCGTTGAGCATTACCTTAGGTATTGCTGCCCAGTTTCGGTGTTTTGCTATGCATCACCCCCAAATACGGTGGAACAACTTCAAAATTGAGCTACCAGAATAGTGGGAAAAAGCCCCAACGACACTTCAGTTTTATCTTAGCTAAAGAATCTCGGCTGGCTTACTATTAGAGAACGGATCAATTTTGAGACTAGCAACATAGTCTATAAATTGTTGAATGCCCTTTCAAAGTCTATCTAAAGGTACTGACCGTCAGCTGAAAAACTCAAAGGCAGGTTTTAGATTACTATTACCGGCTGTATGGAGAGGGGCAACGGCGTGGAATTACACAGATAGCGGTATCAAAGCATCTTCGTCCCTCTCTTCATTTCGAATAAATTATAAAACACTAATATAAAACCAAACAATGACCTGTCGCGTATTTCTTTAGTTTCCTATCTACAATCAGTCCTATTCAGTTTAGCATAGCCGCCAAATTTTTGAGACCTCTGATCAGGTCTGTTTTCTCCCAACCTAACTGACCAATCAGCATGGAATATGGGCCTAAATGTAGCCGTGGAGCGCATGTGTGGTGAAAGTCCTGCATGATCATTGGTCAATTTGGCAGGGAGAAAATAGATCTGATCAGACTCTTAAACAGTTAGCGGCTATGCCATTCAGGCCATATACATTCAGGTATTATTTCACTTTGTTGTAGTACAGCTATCTGGAAAGCAGTAGCTAAATATTGAGTGGATAACAATAGATAAAAAAGTTATATGAAAAGAAAAACGAAAAAACATTTTCGCAGGTATTATAATATATCATACAAATTACGCTTATTAATCATAAATTTATCAAATGCTCGGGGTAGCTCGTTCTCTGGGTTGTAGTATCAAAGAAAACAAAGCTTGTAGCGAATGAACTCATAAATGTCCATAAATAGATAGGACATCAAATTTCAATTCCAGGTGCGGTTTTCAATCTGGCCATTTGCTGGTCCATGTTCATCAACAGTGGGGAATGCTCGAGATTACTCAGCTCACAGTTCTGGCCAACGGAGCAAATGGAATATGGGCAGGGTTGTGCGAAGAGGGTGCATCAATGGGTCATGCTAGCTCAACGGTTACCATACTCAATCTCATTCGTATGGGAAATAAGAAAGTGCTTAAAAAGTTTAACTGTGCAGAGCTGAGAAATGCTGCCATTGCTGTTACACAAATAACAACAGGAATGCCTCCCCATCCGAAGCAACCAATCTACGGTGAGAGGGCATTGGACATGGTATTTGGTATGGATCAATTTGCTCCAAATGAGAAGGAGTTCAGTTTGGCCAAGTTTTTCGGCGAAGAGCCGGTCATGAGAATGACGACTCTGGCATCAGCAAAGATGGTAGCAAAGCGTTTGCAAAACTTGTTTGGTGCTGACCCGCAATTCACAGAAGAGATGGGAAAGAAGATGAAGGAAAAAATGTTGGAAGATCTGCATGCTAACAGAAAGGAAGAATACATGAGTGAAACGGGCATTGCGGTACTGTTTGATCGCGCTGGTGGAAAACTCACAGAGAAAATGCGAGATACAATTGCCAATGTATGACTTTGCTAAATCTTCATTTCCGTTCACACTATTACCCACAAGCGCTCATAAGTTGAGTGCACAAAGCAGATTCTCATCTTTACGACATGCGACAGCAAGATATTGCAGTCGCTGCATACAGTAGATTCTCATCTTTACGACATACAACTGTAAGATTTTGCAGCTGCCGCACACTGCAGAATTTTGTCTTTGGTCTCATGCGGTAAAAAAGAACGATCAGATTCAGACATGCTTAATTGCATGACCCGTCACTTGCGAGAAAAGCTGCCAGTTATAAGTCACCGCTTTAAAACAGATATTTTATATCAAAGTTAATACTTGCGTGTGACAATAATGGAGATCTGCTGTGTGCATTCCTCTTTAACTGACAATCCTTACCAGACACTCGCTAGCCGATATTTCAAGTGCATAGGTAAACTCATTTTAGTTTTGAGGGGCACACTGTTTCTCTTACCCTTATGTAAGGATTACTACCACTCCTATTCAGAGTCAAAATCAGCTATACGATTATGATCAAACTCAATTTACGCACAATACAATTTGGCTTAACACGAAGTGGCGAGTTGCTACAGAAACCAATTTACGTGAAAAGTCTGTTGGTACTACAGAACTTCACTATAGCCCTATGTTCCCGCTTTTTCGTGCTATATTGAAGTTCTGTAGTACAAAAACCAATTTTTGCAATTTTTTCAACAGACTGAGCTAACGACGACGCATGCTAAGAACCTGATGGCTGAAATCCGTGAAATGTGGGACGAATGGGATCTCAGAGATGGACAAAAGGATGACATGCTTGAATTTGATGCATTCTACAACGGATTCATGGCTCCGTATTTTGGATGTTACAGATGTGATGAAACAAAGAAAGCTTTGAAAGCTCTGGACATGGATAATGATGGAGTGGTATAAAACTTTTTGATTATTATGAAGTTTCACTTGATAATCATTGAATGAATAGTTATTTAATATTATTATAAATCAACTACCTATGATATATGAATACCAATAAGTAGCAAAGTAAGTAAGTTTAACATATATAATATAATTCAGTTACAATTAGCATTTCCATACAATAAAATAAACCAACAGGTCTCAAACATAGAGACAAGATTGATTATTAGATGTCAAAACTAATGTTGCAGTAACCCAAAATCAGCCCATTTTACCCAAATCAAAGCTAATTTTTATCGATGGAGTTCAAATAGTTTCAAAGTTTAGGGATGTTTTACAGATTTTAACTGTTCCACTAAATACAATTGCTGCTTGCATTTTGCTGATGTGCCTCAAAGCTCCTTTCTCTTCAAATCCGAAGTCAGTCATGCAGTTGAAAAGGCACGGTGGGACATATCCAAGAGTTCCAACTGTTATAGGTAGCATTTCAAAGCAATAATCAAGATAAAGGATTTGCATGTTTCGTAGTAGCCGTGCATAAGTCTTCAACTTTTCTTGGATCTTATGAGAGATGTTGACGTCAGATGGGCAACCGAACTCGATGACAGTGCATATTCAATTTGTCCCACATGATTAGTCAGGCTTATTGTGAGGGGCCATTGAAGATCTTATTATTGCCAGATACCACCAGTATTCATAATGATCCATCGTTTTGATATATTCAGGTTCTCTTGAGTGATGGTACTGGAGTTCGGGTTGGTTCTTTATAATTATGGCCCTCAGAACATATTTTTCCAAAGCAACCTGTCGCAATAGCAAATAATACCTTGCTGACATGTGTGGACAGCCACTGATCACATGTATTACATCTTCCACACTTGCATATCATAACCTGCAATGTTTATCAGTGGTCGGTTCTAGACCTTGATCAACTTGCCGTCTATGTTGCAAATACCTTGTAGGGATTTCTTGGTCCATGATTGCATTTAAGTAGCCAGCAAAGTGAGTTGATGTATGCCTGTTCAATGACTGACCGAGGCTTGTGTGGATGTCAATGTCGCATCACTTTCTGTATCTCATGTATATCTTCCATTATGTTCAATCGTCTTTATACCATTAAACATTTTACCAAATACGTAGTAAGCAAGAAAGTAAGTAAATTAGTATGTGAGGAAGTAAGGGAAATTCATTGTCCTTGGGCACTGCATCTAATGGCTACGTATTACCAGCCGGCTTTCAACTGATTCTGGTTAATGTCTTACTGACAGGTCGACTGGAATGAGTTTGCAGTGTATTTGAAGTGGGCCATTCGCCAGTATCCACAGACGAAGACAGCTGAAGAGCTTATGTCAATTGCATTTCGCAAAGGACTTGTTCCAGCCATGAGAGATGAGATAGTCCCAAAGACAGAGTCAGTCGACGACAACATGGACGACAATGAGGATTTTACTTTCAATCCCGGATACACAGATGACAGTGATGATGAGTCATTCTGTCGTGACTAACTCTGATGTGGCCCCCAAGATGGGACCGAGTATTCAACAAAACATTTATCTGTTTATGATTTGTCTTCATGGGTTATATCGAATTAGTTATTCTGTTATGCTGTTCTTGAACTTGCACGATTATCTTTTTATAATGGGGGTACTATAAACACACAATTTATATATCTTTCATTCTGGCTGCCTTTCTGCAACAGCTACGTCCATTGGTTGCATTCGAAAGGTAAGAAACTTTAAGTGTGGAGGGAAGATCGAGAAGTATAATAAATCTGCCTTTGAAGCAAACTGTCTAAATAAGATGTCAGGATTCTATAGAAAGTCATAAGTCCCTCTCACTTGCTGACATTTATTTAGGTATGCATTTGATGATTGAAAGCGCTTTATTCAGATCAATATCACGGTACACGTATATTTACAAGTAACCACTATATACACGTAGAACGTGGTTACTTGTAAATATTACGTAAATGTTGTAAATGTTACAGAACCTGCATGTAGAAAATAAAAACGTTTAAGAAACCTGCACTACAAAAGACACCAAGCGGAGGAACTTTTCAATTTCCGGCACTTTTACCACAGTAGCTAATTACTCTAGTGTCTCTAAACAGGGGGGAGGTAGTAGAAGGGGGGTGTTCATGTCGACCAATTTTCAATAGAATTGGGGTGCTAATAGAAGGAGGTGTTCATGTCGACCAATTTTCAAACAAAAAGGGATGCCAATAGAACGGGGTTCATGTTGGTAAATTGTTTTATTAAAAGGTAATAGAATTAGTAGGATGGTGACACTGGTTACTTGATAATGGATAGGTGATTGGAGGTGTTCTGTCGTGTTCTGGTTATGACCGATTTGTAAAATTTAATCAAACTACTGCCGTACTAAAGATTTTGCACTAATTCTGGAGTCTTTAAATAACGAATGTGGAGTTGATACTTTCACCTCTGCTATAGTTAATGAGCATTTCAAAAAATTAGTAGTGTATTGCTGAATTTTTGAAGCAAAGGAAGCTCAAGCAGATTGCTCTATTTGACAAATTTGTGAAACAACGCCCAATAAATTCGTGCAGAACGAAACCAATTCATTCTCGATATTCACCCTGAATTTTGTACTGAATCGCACTGAAGTTGCAGCAGTTGGGACAAAATGTCAAGTAAGTTTGCAAATATCGAGCACAGTAGAAAGGTATAAGACATATTAAGCAATACTTGACAGCTAAGAGGACTACACTCCCAAAGTTTCCTATGAATCTACAAAGGGGAGTATGCCCCCTGAGCCCCCAATATTTCAGTCCTTTACAAAAAGTCTTCAACTTGCATCCATAGTCTATTGCGCATGCTCAACTGATGCGAGGCTGGTGTGCCAGGTAAAATTTAAAAGGGAAAACGTTGAAGCACAACTTTTGCGCAAAAGTCAAAATTTTCAAACGCCATTACTCGAAGCATTAGTCAATGACGAAACAGAACTTATAATAAAAGTCCTTGTCTTAATTTTCAATGCCAAGTCATTTCTAATTTCACTAATTTGACCCTCTGTAAGACCCAGTCTACACGATACCGGAAGGCGATGGTGAATGCGGTATGATTTCAATACGCTTATGAATACGGTATGAAATGATTAAGGTATCGTGTAAACAACCTCAGTCCGATATGATCCATAAAGAGACTTCTAGATTTTTCCTCTAGGGGCAAGCAGACTCAGATCTAGGCCACATCGTTTACAAACCAGTTCATGCGCTTGCGCACTGAAAAACCGTGATTTACGGTCATGGCCTTGGCAATCACAGATTAGAGATTTCACTGTAAAAGAAATGCTTTGAAAAAGCCAATAGAATACCTACTTACCACATTTCTCTCAAGCTCAGTTTGAACCTTATGTTCCTCTACACTCAACTGCCTCCTGAGAGCTGCCAGCTGTTTGATTACACGCTCCTGTGAAGCCTTGCTATTGCCCCACGAGTCTCTCTCTACAAGGAATCAATCATGCTTTATGACCAGGCACATATAGTAGAGCTTTTTACAACGCTCTTCAGCTGTGCAGAAAAATAGATGGTTCGAAGTCGGCACAACATTAGAATATACCAAGGACAAAAGTCCCTATTCTTAGGCCTCTTTCGATCACACCACCGATCTATAAACCTCTCAGTAGCTACTTAATTCCAACTGAACATTTAGAAAAAATATCTGGAATTTTGCTACCAGACATTGTTAGTAAAAGCATCTATTACGTAGCTGACAAAAAATTCATGCAAGTACACCCAATTCCTGCCAAATTGACTGAAATGAATTCCACTGGCTTCCTAATTCTCTATTGCTTGCAGTGATGGAAATTTTGAACTTGTAAAATTCCTTGTCTTTATAGGTATAAGTTCTTTAAAGTCTTTGACCTTCTACATGTAGGTTCTTTGTAAAGCGGTCCCTTACGAAAAACCGTGTTGGACTAACCCTGCCAGTCATTACTCTCAATACTGAGCAGAAAAGGTGCTCATTTCAGCTGGTGATCAGTTATAAGTAGTCTTACCATTCTCTTTGCTGACTTGCAACAACTGGCTTCTAATGCTGTCTAGGTATCTCATATTATCGTCGACTATTTCATCTGATATCGTCTTAGGTGCCTGTTCGTGTGTTTGCGAATTTCTACTGCGCGCTTCTCGGCGAGAAGGAGGATTGCTAACTTGTGTCTCATGAGATACCATGCTTACCTAAATCAAAAATAGACATAGCTGTAAAGATAAAGATAAATTTTCTATGTTATACCAACACTCTGTCTAACGACACTGAGGCATAATTTACCAAAACAGAACACTGCTAGAAAATGCTCGGGCTCAGATAATACATTAAAAAGAGATAAAAGCACCGATATATCTATATTATTTTGGAAAGCAAATTCTGGTGAAGTTGCTAGTAAACATCAGAGTATTCTTTGCTGTATTTTCAAAAGCAACTCGGCTGGATTGTTTAGAAACTATATGCTGCATGTAATTCCTTGAATATTTGTAAAACACCTCTCTTGAAATGAGACCATTTCTAAGAGCATTTGAGTCTAAAGGCATCACGAAATTAAGAACATCGAACCTTGGCAAAGATTATCTAGTTGTTATACAAAAAATAGTGTTGTCCAGAAAGTAAAGAACTACATAGTTTTGCAGTAAAATACCATTCTCACTACTTGAAGGCAATATCACAATTATAAGTCAGCTATTGGAAACGGCAGTGACAAACCGGCTGCTTACTTCGGTTTTTTGCTGCTTGGCTATAGTTGGCAAGGGTCGAGACTTGGGCCTCTCATAACGTGTGTTCTGCAAATGAAATATGACAACAACTGAAAATATAAATGCTATCATCACCATCATCATCACTATCATTATCATCATCGCCAACACCATCCTCGTCATCATCATCAACATCATCAATCATCAACCATCATCATCATCATCATCATCATCATCATCAATATCATCATCATCATAATCATCATCATCAATCATCAATCATCAATCATCAATTATCATCGTCATCATTACTATCATCATCAATCATCAATCATCAATCATCATCGTCATCATTACTATCATCATCAATCATCATCATTACCATTATCACTATCATCATCAACATCATCGTCAATCATCAATCATCATCATCAACATCATTATTAATCATCGTCATCATGACCATCATCATCATTATCATCGCCAACACCATTTGTGTAATGTTGGTGATTTTTAGCAATGGCATATTTGTTATAATTCAAACCAACAGCTAAAAACTAATAGACAAGAAAAACAGAAGCCAGATTTTCCAATAAAATTTAACACATACAACTATGCATGGCATAGTTCACAGTTGCACTTATAAAAAGAGAAGCTCTTGATGTTTCTTTTGAATGCAGCAAGGGAGGGCGAGTGCTACATTCACGTTTTCTGCTATAGCTATTATACTGGTCGAAAATAATGAAAAAACAATTCTTTCGTTTGACTAATACTCTCAACAATCTCTGAAACTATTAGATTGCAATTTGCTCACATTACCTTTTGAAAAACCCGTCTCCACTAAGCACAATCCAAAACTATGAGGTTTCTCTGCTGTTCCAAAAATTTAATTTATCATTATTGGAAAAGCTCGGGCGTCTGTGGCTTGATGGCTTAGAGATAAAGCCGTGTTGCAAATTAATTCAAACAATAACTAGAATCGTAACCAGAAAAACAGATTTTGTAGTTCAAAGCCAAACACTCTTGTGGCAAGCGATAAGAGCACACGCGATCAGGTATCAACCCAGGAGCATACATAGTCAGCCAACCAAAATATGAACGATTAGACCTGATAACGTAACACAAATAAAACGAGGCTTTGTCCCATAAATTGGTTGGTCTGCTTCGCATATAAGAACGAACTCTTTCAACTTACTTTTCAAATAACTCTATAAATAACGCCTTACTGAAAAGCAGAGAGCACTGATGAAGCACAGATATCTACGTGGCGAACCAAAGCATAATGGGATACGACAGGCAATCATATAACAGTCCTTTGGAGTATATCTATGGCTTTCTTCCATTACGTTTCAGGGTGTTGAGTGTTGCACTGTGGTAAAGTGCTGCTAGAGCCACGCTTTGCAATACATTGCGATTATCGGAAATCGCTGCAATGAAAAGCAGCAAAAACCTAGGGAACTCTGCGACATCTATCGTGGAGACTAAAGCTCTTCTATCTCTGCGACAAGTGTCACACAGTGTCGTGGCGTTTTCTATGTATTGCAAAACACAATTCCGGAAACATTAAACCTGAGTCTAATGGAAACCTATATTATTCATAAATTCCTAATATGTTGTTAAATCTCAAGCAGGAGCACTGAGAAGATAAACCGAAAAATAAGGAATTCTAAGAACTGGGACTTGAGCTAGATCCCTAATTAAAATAACGCGTAACAAAGGCTAAGTATCAGAGCTCTGCAGGTCCATTTTCTCAGCGCAATAGTATCAACCTTGCCTTATAAAGTACAATACTCATGACTAGCTGACTATTTACTTCAACATAGTGTATGCTAGCTCAGATGTTACTCTCAGCACATACGTTTGCCCTCGCTGAGGCTCAGAAACCAGCTAACACAATTCACAACCTACCTGTGTAGTTTGCTCAGAATACTGCTGCATAGTTGATGAGGTTGTGTTATCGACTTGCATCTATCAAAGGAAGGAAATAACTTCTATAAAGTAGTCAGATCCCTTTCGCGTTTTGATGATGCAAAAAGTTAGAGTTATCAATGGATATTGCCTATGAAATTCCATCAATATTCTCTGTTCTCCTTGACTAAATTGATAAAATTCCCTGACACTTTAATTATTATCCAATATGCTTGTATTCAGCCAATTGCAGCAAGAAAGAGAACTCTGTTTTGTAAGAATGAAAAATTACAAACATTCCTGATAGTTCCCAGACTTTATTTAAATCCCTCTACTTTTACCTGATTTATATGGTAGAAATTAAATTCCCTAACAATTCCCTGATCCCCCCCTGTTTCCCCTGATCGCTTGTCACCTTAGCTGTTTCCTTTAACCAAAACACATTTCCTTATACCGGTAAACAATACAAGTACGATTTGAGCAAGCGATAGTGGGACAAGACACAAGGCCATCTAGTCCCCCCTGTGGTTGACTCTTACAATGAAATGTGTACACTAATATGCACCTCAATTTAACTAATAGAAAGAACAACAACAACAACAACAATACTCATTTTATGCTACAACACTACATACTACAGCATAAGACTACAGTCACAGTAGCGGATCCAGGGGGGTGGGTGGTCAACCATCACTTGACTGCAGCGTGAGAGTGAATTAGCTAACATTTCTGAAATTACTTCAGGTCTCCTGACAGCCATTGGCACATCCCCTATTCAGTTTAAATACCCGTCTATCCTAGATCTTATCTGTTGATGAGAGTCAGGTAGCATCATTTGCGGTATACTGATCGGATACAGGCATCGTGAGCACAATGGTTTTAGTGCAAGTAAATGTAAAGTGCAAATGCTCTACAGTCCGCAAGAGACGCATAATTCCAGTAGTTAATTTTTTGAATATCTTCCACCATGGTCGCACATATTCGAGAGTCTCCTATTTACTATGGTTTGATCCTAGCTCACTATGAAAATTGAGAAGTATTATCAAGAGCTAAGTATTTTTATAACAGTACTCTGCTCTAAGTGCACGTTTCTAAGTTTACACTTTGAAACCAAGGTCTTGTTTATATTCCTTCAAGACATGATTACCAACATACTAGCATATACTCATTGGAAAAGGGGCAAAGTACCTTCCCCAAAAATATTCTCCTCACATTGATAAGGGGGCTGGGTCTCACGCAGACTGCTTACTTGCTTCGAGGGTAAGACCGTGGTTGGCAATATGATGCCTGCAACAAACCACACGAAAAGCTAAAATCGGGCAAATTAATGCAAATTAATGCAAATTAATGCAAATTAATGCAAATTAATGCAAATTAATGCAAATTGGTAATTTTGTATGGAAGAATTGTTTTAAGAGCCTGCGATGAAGAAACATCCAGATCCCTCTGTCTGTCTGTTCAAAGGGGAATTTCTACTAAACAAGCACCAAGTGTATGCTGCCACGTCTAGTCTGCATATTGCGCTACGTATTAAAACTATTTCATATCACGATACAGTTTATCGACGATTTCACCCGCTACACAGTTGCTGCAAAGCCACTTCTTACAGACAAGGAGAATAGAATAAAAGATTTGAAAATCATAACGAAATATCTACAAAGCAGAAGGATGTTGCACTTTCCATTTCTATCTATCCGAAACAAACTGGCAATAAAATCTATCATGTCCTAAAAATGCAAAATCATAAAATCATAAAATCATAAAAGCTTAAACCGTAATTTCAACTGAAAGTCGAACCGTATACAATAAAAAAACTATGGGTAAAAAAACGGAAGGCAAATAAGGGCAAAGACGAGAGTCTGGATAAGAATCCACGTCACAATATCAAACTACATACGATGAAAAGTATCAAGGAGACACACCTTCTGCAATGCAGGTATTGGTGGGGAGGGCTGTTTCCTTCCCTGAAATAAAAATAAAACAGAAGGACTCTAATAGTCTATACTACGAGATTCAATCAAAGAGAGGCTAAGGATACAGTCAACTTAAGGATACCTTCGACAACGGGTCAATAGGTCGTTTCAAAGAAAAGTAGTGAGTTGATAATGTAGTGAGTTTTCCATTCAAATGTAGTGAGTTGATCTAGACTACAATTGTGGATTATCAACGAATATCAGAGAATATTGCACTATCATTCAGGTTTAGGCAAAAAGTATGATAAGGAATGGAAATGTATTCTGCTTAAATACCGTTTCATAACTTTGTCTTTGAATCTCTGATGATCTCTTCTGAATGGTTCTTACTCGATCTTCCTCCATCTCCTTTCTTTGGCGCTCCGCTTCTTGCCGTTTCTGCTCTGCAATCTTCCGCATTTCATCGTTCTTTGCACGAATCTGAAATCGAACAGCTAGCTTTTGTAGCTCAACATATATATGGCAATATGATGCTAACAGAGTAAACAAGTGAGAGGGAGAGGGAGAGGGAAGGGGGAGAGAAAAATGATATATATTGCAAAATGTATCGCTTATGGTGTTGGCAAATGTATCACGTTTGGCATTGAGAATATATTACAGTTAGTACTAAAAAGTCCTTTACTAGATCATTCTAGTTCCAATCTAAACAACTAACAGATGGAAGTCGTGTCCGTGCTGTAACAAAGGGCTATTCTTTGCATTATCTTCGTCCCCATATTGACATCGGCAGGCCGAGTAATGTAGATATATCTTATCCCATTAATGCCATCCATTTAGATAAAAAAGCCGTCTGTTAATGCATTCTAGGAATAACTTTCTGCTGTGTAATGAGTTCCTATTCTCCAAGATCTACTGGCATTGTTGCAGACAGGAATACAGGGTGGAGGTAGAGAGGAAAAAAGAAATTTGGCTGGTAAACTGCAACATTAATCCCCTAATCGCGGTGTAAAACACTAGAACAGTTTAGACAGCGAGACAAAACTGGGGCCCTCCATGTGGATCTTCAAAGAGCAGCTATAGAACAGGGCCTGACTTTCGCTTCTAAGTTCTTGTTACTGATTTCTTATACTATATTGCAAACTAAGCTTATTAATTTCTCTTACTTCCAGCTTCCATTAAATTTCTTTTCATTTAAACTGGTTGGCACGAACAGCACATCACATGAAAGTTATTAACTTATTTAAATACTACTAAACATTACAAAATGAAATGAAACCAGATCAAATCAAATCAAGTCTAAAGCCGTGGTGATTGATTCCGATAGGCAAGTGGCCCGGAAGAATCATAAAGAAATGAGGTTAAATAGCGTTGTCTCACTTCCTCTTCCTTCTTTTTCTCCTTCTCTTGCTCCAAGAGAAATTCTTGTTCCATCTTGATTCTCTGCTCTTCTAGCCGCTGGTTCTGGGTGAAATATGAACTTTAACAGGAAAAATTGCAAATACATAACTAACTTGAAACGCACACGATGTTTAAAAACTACCAAATTGAAAAAAGAATACTTCAAATATCTGCAATCAATTTTACAAACCAGCTGTAAGAAGCTTTCATTAAATGCAACACAGGAAGGTAAACAGAACGATTCTGTACGGGCAAAATGAACCGAATCTTAGAAGTCTGAATATACCGAATAATCCAACAAACGATGACCTAAAGCTACCAGTAATGAATGCACAGTTTGCAAGGTACGCGCGCAATAACCAGAAAAATTGTACATTTACTTTCACCAAATGCTACACCCATGTATACAAAACACCTTTGCTTCAAGGACCGTAGAACCACTGCTACAGAACCAGACAATTACTCGTAAAGAGGAAGTCATACTTCTTTCTGCTCTTCTTCTTTCTGCTTTTGCTCTTCTTCTAGCTTTTTTCGTTGTTTTTCTTCGATCTAAGAACAATTTCATATTTACATTCCATAAAAAGTACAAGACAAATTACTTAAAACCATCTACTACAAGCTAAATCACATACACTACAAGAAAGATGCCCTGCGGAACAATAACTATGACTACCCCGGGGCCATGACATAGAAAAATATGAAAGCACAGCAGTAAATAACCATGCATTACAATTAACAATAACCAAGCATTTTCACATTATTAATAGGCAAAATAAAGTTTGAGAATTCGAACCAAATATGATCAGGATTGACTGAATTCTCGAATACAGTGCTAATGCAATACAAGTCTATAGAAAAAAAATATATTCAAAACATAAAAACAGAAACCCTGACGTAGTCATCCAAGATGTACGTCTAACTTTAACCATTTACACCAAATTGCTTGAAGCGCTACTATACAAACATGCAAGTAGCTACCCATATATGTTCCCTCTGTACGACTCAATGTGTCAGAAGAAGGGAGAGAAGATAGTGTATATGACAAAGAAAACATCAGTGCTCGTTGGCCCTCATTCCAACAATCTTTGGCAAAATAAATCGAAAACCTACATTGAGGATGACTCTACTGATATTCATCGAGGTATACAATTGATTGTACTCCTTCTTGTCAGAGCACCCCACCATTGCTATGCTACTTAAAAAAACGCTCAGATTTCAGAGGAACTGAATACTAACTTGTTGCTTGAGATATGCTTGGTAATCGAGCTGCTCCCTCTTCTGGACTGGGTTCTATAGTGACAAAATGCTAGAGCTCTGATATGTGCTAAGGAAAGATGTCTATTTGCAAGGAGATTAGGCTTGCTGCATTAGAGAAGCCGTCATCAGAGTAGGCCAAGTGACATAACTGGCTTGATAAACAAGCAAAACGAACAAAAGAACTACACGACTAACAACTTTTGATACTGCATTGCTGATATATCTAATTATCTCAAAACAAGTTTTCTTATTCTTGAGTTCTCTAAAACAAGTTTTCTCTATACAAGTGAAAAGACATGGAACGAAATTCCATTGCAAATAAGATTAAGTTCCAATGTCTAAACTTTTAAAAATAGACTGAAGGAATTTCTCCAGAATTAAAATCCTTCCCCAAGCACGATACCCAGGAAGATCAGCAATCTGGCATTCTCATAAATTGATTAGTTATGAACATCGAGCGTTAATTAGTAAGTTATATATATTTGTTTTTATATTTTAATTTTGTAATTTAAGCTGATGGGAGTTCGTGATTAAATATGATATGATGATGATGATGCAAACTCGCTGCCCTGCCACAACTCGAGCATTAAGACCTCGCTAAATAAAACACATGTAGATCATTCAAGTCCACGTAGCTGTCAAAGTATGAATACAACTGGATATGTACTGTTATGTTTTATACCTTACTCTCCCCTTTCAGCTCAAGCAGTGCAGCACCTCTTCCAGAAGGTTTTTGGTTTGAAACTTCAACTAGAATTGAAAACGCCAAAGTCAATCGTGCGTAAATGGACCTTAAATTTACGTTGAAACTTAGATACTTCGTAGACCTTTTCGATGTATTCTAGTGTCTCAAGTTTTCGTATTGATATCTACTTTCACCTGAAAACAAGCCACAACGAACAGCCAATAGTTCCATAGTACCTCCATTACCACTGTTGCTTTTCATAATGTTGCTTTTCTGACAAGTCTTACGACTACGGTATACGGACGAGTTTTGTCATCAGCGACAAATATCGCTGTCCTTGGCGGCAAAAAGCACCCGTGTGTGGTAGTACAAAGCAGAAGATTTTTATCGTCAGCGACAGATTTAAAAATATTGGGCATTTTTCAATCGAAAGTCTGTTGCTGACGACAAAAGCCCTATATCTTTAACAACCGCACATGGGCGATCTTTGTCACAAAGGATTGCGACTTTTCGACACTGATGATAAAAATCGACCGTGTGCTGTAGGCTCTATCGTCCCACTATTAATATATTATCATGAGTCAACTGAGGACCAGTTAAGCCAATGGCAAAAGGATTGCAAGAACAATAGCAAGCATGAGAAGTTATTTTAAACAAGTTATCAACATAGTGAAAAATAACCCAGATTGAAAATCTCCTTATGCTTGTATAATGCTCATTTAGAAAATGCGCATATGTTAAGTGTTTTCAATAACAACAACAACAACCTTGCGTGAACCTAGCACTTGTGATAAGACTATGAACTCTCTGTACTCACCGTCTGTGGTTGCTGGCAGTGCAGAGCTGGCCATATTCTGGAATTCACTCAGGGCTGCCAAGACAGGACTGTCTTTCGGCAGGCTCGACATTGCGGATGATAATGATGCATCATTTGTATGAGCACGAGGCGAGATAATGATGCCAGCTTCATTGACTTTATGCATGGCTTTCAAATCGGCTAAAAATGAAGTTATATCTAAGAATATCCCCACTAACATGCCCTTATATATCATCATCATCATCATGATCATCATCATCATCATATCATCATCATCATATCATCATCATCATCATATCATCATCATCATATCATCATCATCATCATCATCATCATCATCATCATCATCATCATCATCATCATCATCATCATCATCATCATCATCATCATCATCATCATCATCATCATCATCATCATCATCATCATCATCATCATCATCATCATCATCATCATCATCATCATCATCATCATCATCATATATTTATTTAAAGTAGGCCAGTAAAAAAAGAATAGCTAAATTAAAGCTAATTAAAGCCTATTATTTACAGTGTACATTACTTACAATAAAAACTATTAATAAATATTACAGTATAAAAATGCTAGAAAACCTATCTTGTTAGAAACCCTACTTTCGGTATATACACTTTGCAGGCACATAATCTTTTTACTTTGAATGTTCTTCACAACTCTTACACAACACGTTAGTAATGAAAACACATTTCTCCTCGTAATATCATGGATCAAAAATTTTCAGAGAACTAAAAGTCTATATGAAAGAGACTATTCCTCTGCTAGACAACTTCTCTTTGGCATACTTTCAAACTTAGCAAAAATGTGCTCGTCTAAATTCTGGTGTAGACTGGAATCGCATAATGAGTAATTTTGGTGCTCTAATAGAGACTTTACTAAAGCTCCCATGGTCTGTTTGTACCGTATATTGCAAAATACAATAAATATGACAAATGGGATGTACTAATTGGCGGCTGGATGACATCCATCAATTCCTGAGCAACGGTATCGATGAGACATTCTATGAATGCCAAATACTAAGCTGCATTTTCAGTATGATATAGAACAATTTGTATATCTCATAATGTGGTCACTCAGCCAGAAAAAGTAGCATGAAAAGATTTCTGTATGTTTTGGCAAATTAGATACTTACTCGGAATTCAGAAGTATCTGAGGATTCCATAGCAAAAGTAGTGACCAATAAACAACATACTTATCAAATTCCCTTTATTGTCTTTAACCGGTGCGCCACCACCAGACTTTCCCCATGGATTATACACCTCGATTTCAGCCTCGATCTTCGCATCATATCTGGAAAAGAGAAGCGGAATAGGAAACTATCTAATCAAAATATCAAATAACAGATAACGCAGTGATAGTGAACAGAGTGATTAATATGTAAGTACTTAAGTAATGAGTAAGTAAGTTTTATTCAATATATTCCAATATTACGATATTATATACAATAAAAATAGTCTGGTTCTAAACAATAGAACAAGGACAGAGCAACTAAATGTTTCAAAATCAAAAAGTAAGGCTACAGAGGATAAGAAGCATCCATCAGTTCTAGATTCGATTTTACATTTTGAATCCCATAATGGTTTTAATGATTTTCACTGTTCCTGAGACCGATATAGTCTAATTTTCTTGTAATGTCTTTTACTTCTTTCTCGTCAAAGTTCAATTTTTCCAGGTTGGGTTTCAATTCTGAAGGGAAATAACCCACTTCACCGACTATTATCGGGATCATTTCAAATTTTTAGTCTTGGTATAATATTTGTAGATTTCGTAATAGGGCTGCATAATTATCAAGTAAGTAAATGAGTAAGTAGGTAGCGGAAGTTTATTGTCCTTTGGCACTCCATCCTAACGACTGGCTATTCTTTACTCGTCGACAGTCAACCAACGTTAACTTACCGCTATAGCTGCGCATAGCACTGCCCCAACTGCCCCAGCTTGCCCTTCCACCATCCAGGCCATCATGCAGACAATTAACCGACTCGAATCGTGTACACGCGGGTGTAAAGCAGAGGTATACATTCACTATCACTGCTTCATAGTCATGTCCTATCTTATTCATAAGGGTATTCAAATCATACTGTATTTGGTATTGCCATAGTGTAAACGGAAGGCCTAAACAGTATGAAAACATTAGATTCATTTGGCTACGATACAGTGTAAGCTTTGCCTCAGGCATGTAAATTAATACACCATACCTCTCACGTTCCTTCTTCTCTCGTTCCTTTGCGGCTTGCTTCTCTTTCATCTGCAAAAAATTTATCAATAGTCATCAACATAAATTATTAACTTAGTGAAGAATCTGACACTGCTAGGGGCAAAACGTGACAAAGCTACTCAAATAACAGGGCATATGGAATCTTTCTGAAAGAAACGATAGTGGCTACAATGCAAATATTTTACAGGTGGATATCTTCCCAACCTGCTGCTTGAGCTCTTCCTGATAAGCCAATTTTGCTGCCCTCTCTGCCTCTTTATCAACAGAATCACTGTCACCAAATACACCACCAACCGCTGCCTTGCTTCTCGGTGACTTTTTGGATAACGCTGTCGCTTTTTCCAACGGTCGTGATGTGTCTAGAACAAGACAAAAGAGGGTAATATACATCATAATGATTTTGCGAATCCGACATTATTCGCTCAAAGCGTCCAACAAGAAATTATCACCCTTATCAAGAACTAAATATCAATCCATCCAGCGTAACGTTGCTATCAAATCTAACCAGACCACCCAATCAATAAACTCTGAATGAACGTGGCTAATGCGCCAAATGCTCTATCATACGTAACAAATACACCAACTTGTGCGGCTAAGGCAGAGTCACATTCGGCCTATGCATTGACATGTGAGGATCACGGGTTGTCACGTGCAACAAATGCATTTTCAGCCGCAGCTATTGCACAGTTATGTGCGGATGGAGCAGGGGTTGGCAACCATTTTTTCTATGGGGTCACATAAGAAGTAGACAATTTTATGGAGGGCCAAGACAAAAAGCTTAACTCAGTACTACCTAATAGCAGTTGCATGTTCTGCACAAAACAAATTCAAAATAAAAGCAACTTTAGTCCATGCACGAAATGAAACTACAAAATGTGTTTATTTTTCAGTTTCCAATTAACTTTTCCAGGGTAGGCCAGAGTCAAACAAAGGGCCGTATGCCACCAGCAGACCGTGCGATGCCTAGGCCTGGGCTAGAGTATTACCAAAGAACGATGCAACATAGAACACATAAAAATAGTTACCTTGCTTTCTTGGACTTTTCGGAGTTCGTGGAGTACCTTGTCCTTCTCTTCCTACGAAATAAATATCCATTACAGTTTTGGTGTATTAAAAAAGCTACGCCTATAGAAAGATAAGAAAAGTCCTTATCTTTAAAAACCAAAGTATTGCTTGGTAGATAACCCAACAAAAAATTAGAACAATGCCATCTCTTCAGCTGCAAGCATATTTCCTGTTCATTAAACTGGTAGCTAATACATAAACTACCAAACAAACTATACATTAATTAAAATAAAGTTTAATCTATATGCTACCTTACAATCTGTTATCTCTGGAACGCTTCTTTCCCATCAATACTTTCACTTTAACATCCTCATCTCGATTTCCTCACCTTTCTTCACTCCTACACACTACTCCCTTATTCTGTCATCTTTCTCCATGAGCTAGATGACAGGACTCTTTGATCTCTGACTATATTCCTCCTATACGAGGTTTAGATTTCTTTCAGGTCTATCAACGACACCAATCTATTGGCCTATCTTGTTTCTTTCCATTCATTTCCTACCGAGGTATAAAGACCCACAAAAATTTTGCCCTAACTTAACGCCACCTCTAACGTACAATAGCTACAGCGAGTCTATATGACCATCAAGTCCTCAGTTAGGAGATTATATCTGTTATCAAATATGCTACATATACTCAGGCATAGCGATATAGTGATCGTCATGATCCTTGAGGATGATGACAAATAGCATTACTCAAATTGGTCACTTACTTGGTGCACGATCTGACTCAATGCCCCTTCTAAAATCACTGTTTACATCCATGCGAGGCATCATTGCAGCACTAGGGCCAAACATGGCAGGATTCTGCCCGTACATCGGCATATTCTGCCCATACATCGCGCCATTATATCCAGCAGCTCCTCCATACATAGCATTCTGCATAAAGTATGGGTCCATTCTCATATCAAATCGCCCTGGCATCATTTGCATATACGGATCATACCCGGGCATCCCTCTGTAATTGAAATCTCCTCTTGGAAGATTCCTGCTGGTGAACTGCCTGTCGCTAAAGTTTTGTTCGTCGTCTATTTGCCGCCTTTGGGATCTGCTTTGAGATGCACTTCGTAATTGTGAATCAGGACGATCGCGATGAGCTCTCTCACTGGGGTCATCTTTCGATCTTGGCGAGCTCTCCACTTTTTTAGCCTAAACAGAAGAAGATTTTCATCATCTTCTAAAAAGTATAGCCGACATTAAGCACCCTAGGTCTGAATTCTATATCGTCATAAGTAACAAGGAAGTGTCTGCCATAGTGGAGAAGAAGGCGATACATCGGGTACAATCCAAACATTTGAAATCAAGTTAAATTTTCCATCTCGAAGGAGACATCAGCAATATAATATTAGCATCAAATATTCTACTAGAAAACTGTTCCGATATCACTGTAAGCATCTCAGTAGCATCATCTCATTTCATTCATTTCAATTTTAAATAATTCAGGTAAAACTTTCTGGAAAATTATAGCTAAAAATTTCAGAAATAAACCATGCGGGCAAAGTATCTCAAAATTTGGACATTACAAAACTTTTACCTGCACCACATCATCTGATGAAGAAATACGACCCAATCGTCTCAGTTTTTCTCTATAGATGGAAAACATTAACGACATATAAGTGAAGAACAAGATATAAATAAATACAATGGATACAATGTGTTAAACGATATAATTGACTTGAAAAATTAAGCTAATATTCTTGACAAATTCGACACAGGTCTAGATATTCATCTGATCTGACAAACTGCGGATGCATGCTTAACACATTAAACCAACGATATTTCAATCTTTCATGATAAACTATACTAAATATTAACAGAAATTCGTGCTCAAGATTAAATAATCCCATTTACGTGACTGAGCAACAAAGCAAATATGGATAGTATAGGCGTCAAAAATCTGAGACCTCTGTTCAAGTCTGTCTTCTCCCAAACTAAGTGACCAATCAGTATGCAAAATGGGCCTAAATTTAGCTGTGGAACGGAAGTGTGGCTAGAATCCTGCATGATGATTGGTCAATCAGGTAAGGAGAAAATACATCTGATCAGACTCTGTGAAACATATGGCGGATATACTAATTTGTAACAGTAGCATGCCAAAATTTGATAAATATACCTTTCTTTGGAAGATACCCCAGGAAAAAAATGGATTAAGAGTATCACCTACTTTAACTTTTGTTCTTCTTTCTCTTTAATTTGCAATTCTAGTTCTCTTTTATACTGCTCTTTCTTTCGCTTTGATGCATCGGAACTCTCGCTGCCTAAGGGACAAAAGTCATTCTTGAGATAGGAATAGGTCATAAAATCTGAACATCAATATAAGAAAACACACACTGACAGCCTCTATTGCCGCTCCCTTGAAAACTTGATAACATTTCACAGTCAAAAATTATTTTCAAGTCTATTACTACGACATAAAAACTCTAAATATGAATTCAAAAGAACAAATTGTAATTCTTTCATCCATAAATGATGACATAGATTTTATGCGGCAATTTGTTAGTCACTAAAGACCAGAGCGCTCGCAGAACAGCTATAGTTTTTGCTCTGAATACTATTTCAAATCAGTATTCAACTGACAGGCAATGTCCGTGTCACAGATGAACAGCCACAATTTCATTATAGCTTCAATATAGCAACAGCACTGTGCTCTACCATGTAGTCAGCCATGCAAAATACAAATGTGGACATCAAAAGACTCCTGAAATTGCCTTACTTCCAAAAACTCCCGTGTTTGTAGTGGGTGGGACTGATTTCGAGCGGCTAATTTCATCAACTTCAGGTGGTTTCTGGCTCCTACATCAAGAAAATAAAAAGAGCTGAAGGTAAATGGTTAAGAAACCAGAATGTACTGAGACAAGCTAACACAATTAAACAAAAAGGATCTGTGACTTTCATTATAACCATCAGAAGGCCTCAGACACACATTCAGTATTTTCACAGTGGAAAACGATCTATCAAAAACAGAAAATAGAGCTACCTAAGTTCAGAAGTTAATAGTAAGTGTAATATACTAGCATTTACCGAAGGTAACATACAGTATGGGCGAGTGGCCAAGTGGTTAAAACGCTTGACTGCTGAGCGAAACATCGATGGTTCGCGTCGAACCTTCGGATCATAGTTGGGATGCTCGCTCACTGTCCACCCAGCAGCAAATGGGTACCTGGTGGCAATACTGGGGAAGTTAAAGGAGCCGATGAAATGAACTGACCACCCTACCTCACTATGCCGGCGGTTCAGGATAAGTGTCCCTCCAAAGGGTACTCCCACAACGTACGGAATCGTACAGGGGATTCACTTTTACTTTTAACACACAGTATTAGTTAAACTGTCACATCTCTATTCACAGTTGAATAGTCTGTTGGTAGTACAGAAGTCTTATATAACTTAATGAGGCACAGTAAAATACATGTGTGCGTATCATATACCTTGTTTCTCCAGCGCTCTTCTGCCTTTGGCTTGCCTTGGCTTTCTCGCGGGCCTACCAGTATCATAAGTAAAAGAACGATTGGTTAACAAGTAGGGACAGGTGGCAATCATATGGAACATCAATATGAAAGAAGCGACAGATCTTTTTCACAATCATTTAAAAGAAGAGCTCAAAAACGCAACTACAGTGCCCTTCAATCTCATTTCTCATTCTTCATTCTCACTTTTTATCATTATAATCCTTCATTTTGTAAAAACCCTAATAGACTAAGTAAAATAATACTTATTAACGCAAAGAGGCGAGGGTAGACACTATGGGAGTCCCGCCATGAGAGGTGATAGCATTCAAAAATACATTATAATAAATTGACGAAGATAAAAGATAAAAAAGAAAATGATTATGTCTATTAAACAACCGGTGCTATGGAGATGATACGGGAGAATAGAACAAAATTTCAATATAATGGCGAAATGAGTGCAAGACAATGCAGAGAGGCCCATAGGTGACAATGGACAGCCGCTAAGCAAAAGCTGCTCCTCTTCATTCATTTAAGCAGGTAGCAAGACCTAACAACTCAGTAGATAACGGCTCCAAGCGTGTAATAACTTTAGTATAAAAGTATAGATGAAATTACCCATTGGAAAGGATCTTCCTCGTCGATATGGGAATCTTTCCTAACAAGAAAAAGGAAAGAATGTCGTCAGTGCTTTGACGGCAATGGAATATTTGACACCAAAACTCAATAGATTGCGAAACAAAGTGTAATAGACACCAGCCAGATTACGCACATTGTATATAGGAGAGAGACCACTAGCAGTGGGAAAGATTGAATGACTTTTATAACTTTTGATCAGCATGACATAAGGGTCCATTAAACTGGGACTATATACCGACGAAATATATTTTGAAAGCTGCATGGACAAAAAATAAGACTTTCAGCTGACGCAAGCTTAAGTTGCCTTTGAAAAAAAGTTCTTAAAATGTACATCTATTTATGTTTTGAACATGATACAAATGAGTCCTTTCTTATGACACTTGTAAAGGAGGCTTGCCAGTATTTTATTGAGAATTAAAATGAGGCAAACTGAGAACAATAGCTTACAAAAACAAAGAAGGTTAGTTATATGGCGAAATTTCCTTAACATAGAATGTCTATTACAGGTTGCATGCTGCGTAAAAAGCATTTGCAAATAGGAAGTAATGCAAAAAATGACAAACCTCGCACGCCAATTTCCAGATTCATTGAATCTTACTTTCCTTAAAGAAACAAATGGCGCAATGTCATTAATACAGGATACAAATTCTACACTTCGATAAACAAGTATCAAGGAGAGCTAATACCAATGTTGTCAATGATTTGAAAATAACAGCAGGTTGATTTCTAAGAGAAAAATCCACAAGACTTCGGTATTAAGATTCTACTGTCACTTGGGAATTTTCTCCATCTATAGCAGAGGTCACCAAACTTCTTTTGCAGCGGGCCGGATTCATTCATTCATTCATTCATTTTATAGTCTATTCTTTATACACGGTAACCCCGTCAGCTAAGGCTGCTCTGAGAAGATGCAATACGAATAAGAACAAAATATGGAAGAATATGAAATACCGGAATCAACAGGAACACAGAATCGGCATTGTGTACAAGCAAACAACACTATTTGAACAAGGCTACGACATCAAGATCCTAGGGCTACTTAGGACTTCCTAGGCAATTAGGGTATACTGTATGAGAGTCTCTAGCAGATAACAGAAGGAGATAAACTATCAAGTAATCTCTGTTGTGTATAGGCTAATCTTCCACTTTCTGCATCATTACGTAGCCGATGTTAATAGGGCAATACAAAAACTGTTCAAATAGAGGTCGGCATTTGTAGCTTAGACAACTGCTTTCTCTCCTTGCCTTCTGGTATATGGTGATTAAGATGCAATCATACCTCTCTACTTCTACATCTGGGTCGTCATACATTTCCCTGAGGTGAATAGAAACAAGAAAATTCTGTAATGGCTATCAATACAAATAGCAATGAACAGCACAAATAGTGCACTATTAATGATATACCAAATGAATTGGTGCTAAGGAGATACAGCTCAAATGTCAATAAGAGAAGACTATTGAGCAATGACTATTGACTATTGCAGAAAACCAAGACAAATCTCAATAGCAAGAGAGTTCTTACTCTCAGCAGTAACATTAAAGGAAGAGTTCAATCTCATGCATGACTTCGTACGTTGGGACTGCCTGCCAAGGGAGACACACATCCTGAGCCATCAGTCAGCACAGTGAGGTAAGGTAACCAGTTCCTTTCTTTACTGGTTTTATCTCCCAAGTGTTATCCCCTTGTCCCTTCTTGCTATTGGTCAGTAAGCAAGCATCCAAACTACAGCCCGAGGGTTCATCTGGAAGCATCGTATTGCCTCTAGGCTACAGTAATACAAATTTAGCAGGTATAGTTTGATACCTATTGTCATCAACGTCGGCAATACAGTTATCACTACAAAGCCTCTCACGTTCTAGAGCATTGATTTCTTCCCTCATAGGCCGCGTTTACACGGGAACGGGAATGTACACAGATAGGTATCGACAGGACTTGCGTTTAAATGAGGACTGATGGAACCGTTCCAAACAGAACTTTTAGTCATATCAAAACGAGTCCACCTTGGAAATAGGTCTCGTTTGGAACCGTACCCAAAAGTTCTCATGAAAACTCCCAGAACAGTTCTCGTCGGGGACGCTTAGAAATGGGGCAATGGGAGATCATTTGTTGGCTACAAATGTGGAACTGTCCAAACGGGAATGCATGGAAAGAAACAGCTCTGTACAGTAAGGTTCCAAGACGCCGTACAAATGGGAGTAAATTACCGGTCCCAAATAGAACCTTTCCACAGTTCCCGTGCAAATGTACCCATAATTTGTAAAAGCTTAATCAAACAAGGTTTACACCAAAAACAAGGACTATACCATACCTGTACATCCTCTCCTCGGCTCTCTTTTTTCTCAGTAGCTCTGCATATGCATCAACGATGTCAGGGGTTGTGACTGTAAAAGTACATCAACGGATATGAACAATAGTGAAGAGATAGTGATAAAGCACATTCAGACTTCAAGTAGATAAATAAGTAGGAATTAATTAAGTAAATCAGCAACATAGAGAATATGTTACATGGTTAGTTAGTTGGACAGTAGTAAATTAGTAAGTAAATAAGCAGAGTCCAGAAAAAGTCACGGCTCCACGGCTCTGAACCGGAGGAAAATTTTGCTCTTCATGATGTATTTGAGGAAGGTTTTAAGATTTGTATCAACAATCCAGTTTCACCAAAGTTTTTATATAACGCGACATCAACTGTAAAGGGCATAGCCCACTTACAGTAAAAGCTTGCGAGACATTCCCAATGCAGAGTTAAAAAACTTTGGCTAGCTTTGATACATAAAAGAGGAAGGTTTATGATGAAGATTTGACTGCCGGAGGAAGGTTGGGCATTTTTCTGGACTCTGTAAATAAGCAAGAAAATAACTATTAATTTATCTAGTGAATACATTAGATGATGATTTAGTTGTGGAGTAAAAAAGTATGCTTCACATATATAATTTATTTACAATTAGGATTTCTATACAATAAAATAAACCAACCGGTCTCAAACGTTACAACATGATTGATTATCAGACGTTTAATAAGACTAATTTCGCAGTAAACCTAAAATCAGTAAATTATACTCAAATCAAAGTTAATATTAATCGATGGGATTGGGAGAGCTAAAAGTTTAAGTAAGTTTCATTCAATATATTCCATTATTACAATAGTATGTACAATAAAAATAGTCTGGTTCTAAACAATAGAACAAGGACAGAGCAAATAAACGTTTCAAAATTAAAAAGTAAAAAGTAAGGCTACAGAAGATAAGAAACATCCATCAGTTCTAGATTCAATTTTACATTTTGAATCCCATAAAAGTTTTCGTAATTTTCACAGTTCGCAGTAAGTGAGCAAAGAAGTAAATAAGTTAGTTAGTAACGTAGTAATGAAGTAACCATGAAACAGGATTGCTGAGTTCTTTTGTGATCCAAATTATTTACCTTTAGAATCACGTGCAGCACTACTCTACCCTGTCTGTTCTCATCCTGCTTATCTATTAGTTAATAGATGAACCCAGAAGGATTTATAAGCTTATCAGAGTTGGATTTGAAGCGGGAGCACCATGAATGTGAAACAGACGTACATGCAATTCGACTAGCGCGTCATATAATGTACGTACGAACCTAGAGTGCACGAACAGTTAACTAGAAGAGCATGAAGGAGCAAAGTCAATTTCGAATCATAATTTATCCCATTCCAACTCATGAGAAACAAGAATTTGCAAGTTACCTTCCGAGCGCTTGAATGGCATTGAAAGTCTGTCCTGAAATACATAAAGCAATGCTGATGAGAAAGATGGCAAAAGATTGCGCAAATAAATACATAGTAAGTACAGAAATACGAGGCACGGTACGCATAGACAGAGAAAAGAGTGAAGAGAGGAAGTAAGAGAGGTAGAGAGTATGCAAGAAAGTCACGAAGGAAATAGGCACACAAGAGAAGTCTACAATCTTTGGGTATTTGACCGCACCTAATGGTCTTGCTTTAGACCTTGCTGTAAACCGTTTTCAAGCTACCTCTAACACTGCGCAGAATTAGACCATGATTTCAAAAGGGCTTATACGTTACATAGACATTATAACGGAGTAAGCTTCAAGTTGTGCGCAGTCTAATTGCAAATCTTGCCATTTACTATTAACTAATTGCTGTGTAGCATGTGCAATTTACAAGCGGTACTTTTCCCCTACGAAGGTTGAATATATGCTAACAAAACTATGCAAGAGGGCTTCCTAAGGAGCTAAAGCAAAACGAACTTCGACAGACAATTGACAACTTGTGTGAAGTATACGACTACTTTCCATTTGTACACCAAAACAATAAAACTAAAATGGGTCATATTTAAAGAGACACTTCAAGGCCTAACACTTCGTTTCTGCTGAAATAAATCTTCCTTCTCAAATAAAATTGACAATAGCATGCATCTTCTGAAAGCCAATTGCTTCAAAATTGGAAGGCGCAGACACAGTAGCAACATGGCATATTGAAATAAATTGCTGTAATGCCGATTAAGCCAGAAAACGTTTTTATCATTTCAAACAACTCACTTTTTCTCCATACAATAAATAACAGAGAGACCTCATATCAGCGAGCAATTACAGGGCACAGGGGAACATCTTTGAGGTCTTGATATGAAATAGGAACAATTGTACTGAATATGAATACAAACCTTGGTATTGTTTCCACGAGGTGATGTATCACCCATCAAGTCAGGGTCAATCTTTCCTGTTCTTCGAAATTCTTTCTGCCATAAAACATGGAGTATATTTCAGGTAATTCACTTTATTCTACACATTTCAGTTGTCAATTGACAATGGCTGCCAACTAGCTACCTCACTCCAACTAGCAACCATCCAGAAAGTATGTATGTTCTGAAGGATGTTTAATTCCATAGTGTACTCCTGCATACAGGGTGGGGGTTGGTTAAAAATGTGGTGATTTCAAGCACATGTACTTTATGGATGACCCCCTACCATAAATCTAATTCAATACCACTATTATCTACCCTTTTAAATTCACTAACTTTTAAGCTTATTTTATCTCCTAGTCCCAATTCTATTAGCTATTGACCATATCATAGGATGCTTAAAAAATATGATAATCTGGTGCAGTATATAATAAAAAACTATTGATGGAATCAATAAACACTTTGATACCTCTGCTGCATATCTTTTGTAATCTCTCCTCTGTTCTTCTTTTATTTCCTTCTGTCTTCTTTCATAGGCACTACGATCATCAAGACCTACAAAAGGAGTTATAAATAAGCTTTGTGCTGACAATCACAACACTGATATTTGCAATTGGTTTGTATGGGTGCTTGTTGCATATACATGAGGTATAGAAATTTCTTCTTCATGCAATGCTGGAAAATATACATAAACTGTATGAAGTAGGCAATGTGAAGTAGCTATCAAAAATTTGGAGTAAAAGGTGCCCAGTGATCATGATAATTTTTGATGATTGAGATAAGGATGATGCTTATGATGATCAAGGTACTGGACAGAAATCCAAAACAAGACAGAGTCAACAGATATGGAGATAATTAATGTAAAATATACTGCTGGAAATTAGATTTAATGTGATGAAAAGGTACAAAACTATGTGTAGCATATGGTTATATGAAGAGTCAAAGACAACCACAGCTGATCTCACATGTACATAAAAATCAAAGTGAAAAAATCAATCATATAAAATCACATAAGCAAAATAAAAGTGTTCCTTCACAATAGTAATTCTGCATGTCACTTGAAAAGGGGACACAGAAACTCTATTTACAGTTGGAAAATTGAATCTGGCTATATATTTGGGTTCAGTTATCAGTTGTCATATGAAACTTCACACTCTGAATGAGTGTTGGACATAAAAGCTTTCCAGTATACTGCAGTATAAAAGAATGCTCCTGCTTCTCTGAGTCAATAGTGTAGTACAACAGACTATTCAAAAATTGATGAAAAAAGAACTTTTCTACAAATCTTCAGTTTATGCTCTCATAAGGATATATCATTCTGAAGAGAACACAAAACATTAAACATAACACTGACTGCTAATTACACCAAATGAAAATAATATATAATGCAAATAAAATCTGTATCAACATTTATCTGATGGAAAATAATAACTACTTTAAAAGAATGATCTTCAAAAGCATCATGAGATCATCAACATACCTCCTGCTTCTACTGTTCTTTGGCTTTGTTTACTAATGGACAAAACAATTTACCAAGTTTAGTAACAGGTGATGATTTAATGCTCTGCTACAATGAATAATGAACTTAGACTTGAACACTAAATTTTTAAGCTAAATGTAAAACCATTATGACAATAACAAACATTAGTCTGCTATCAAGGACACCATGCTAAAATTCCTTTTAATTTATTTGTCTTATAGACAATATAATGTCTAAAAGCAAATTTTTTAATGTCATTAAGAAAGAAATAAATGGGATAAATACCTATATCCACCTCTGTTCAACCTTTCATTCTGATCATCATCATTCTAAGAAGCAAGCACAACAAACAATAGAGTCTAAAACTGCAAAAACAAATCATTGCTTGAGTGTGAAAAGCTATAAACATGAATGTTACTTAGCATTAGAGGCAAGCTAAGTCTACATTTTCCTTGATTAAGTTGATGCATTGAATGTTCAGAGCAGGGGACAATATAATATGGATAACTATGCAAAAAAGCATGGGCAGCCATCCAATATTGATTGGAAATAATTGCATCTCAAAGGAATCTAAATCACTTAATGCATTGCACTATATGCATAGCTATATATTCAACATTACATAGGAATGACTCTCAACTGGTTGTATTTGGCTCTCTAGACTGCTTGTGGCAAACATGTCAAAGGACTTATGCATTGCTAAAGTAGGGAAGATTTAGAAGGATAGAAGGTTACTAGACACAGTCAGTTAATTTGAATTCCTAATGTATGGGTGATAGTATTAAGAAAGGAATGACTTGCAATGCACAATATTGAATTAAACTTGTATGATGATGCTCACCGGCTTATGATCTCTGGGGCTATATATGGCTTTTGCTTTATTTAGTTCCCTTTTCTCATTATCAATCTTCCTCTTTTGAGATTCAATAAACATTTGCAATTCATCCTTCACATCTCCAAGACCTAGCAAAATAATGAACATTACTTCAGAAGATCAGAAGGATAGCGCGGTACATCGATACCTCTAGCTTTCAGAATGTAATTGCATACAAACAGAAAGGTAGCCAGAATAAAGCAAATAGTACCAAATTAATACACCATACTTGAATAGGTATTTCAGAGTTCTCAGGACTCCTTTCTCGAAAATTTTTCGAAATCCCCCGACTTTTTACACATTTTTCCCAGCAGTTTTTGATGGGCCAAGTAAATTACTTTAGCATATGAACAGACAAAGGAGCATAAACAATAAGTGAAAAAAATTCCCTGACATTTCCAATTTTTCCCTTACTACAAATTTAATTCTCTGGCTTTTCTAGGTTTTCCAGATTCCTGTGAACCCTGGTATTTATTTGAATGAACTTTGCGTCCCTTCTCATTCTAAAAGTGGGCCTAAGCAATGGTAATAGCAGATGTTGACTAAACTTATTCAAACTATACCTCGCTGCAATCCCATAACTAAGCATGAAGTCGAAGAATATTTTTGATATCACTCCTATTCTAACTCTTCTTGCTTCTCTCCAAATTAATCTCGGTGTTTTTCCAGTAAAACTACCCTATAAACCAGGATTTGTTTCAGTTACATATTAGGCCAAAATGGCGGTCCCTAGAGACGTAATAACATTGGAGCCCAGACCTCGAAATTGTAACTGTTGGTCACTGTTGCTAATACTGTTACGCAATGCCCCTTTCACACTGTGGATTCATCTTCAAAGAGAAAGCTTACCTCAGACAGAGGAATGCCAGAAAATTAATCGTCCTATTCATGGCACAGTGTAGAGTTTCTCTATACAATTCTATGAACATGAAGCTAAATCTTTCCTTTAGTGGAGATGTATTAGTATTTCATATCATAATAGCTTTATTGTAGCTGCTTCTGCTCATATTTTAGACACATTGTCCAGGTTCTGAAAAATGACTCCCTACAAGTCGCTCCTACTCCCTTTCTGGAAAGATAAAAATGTTCTGGAATCTGCCTAGATAAAGATTTACAAAACTACATTACGTTGACAGAGTTCTCTTCCCCAATAAGCGTGATCTATCGCTTCTACATAAAATTTAAAATGAAGTCCACCTGATTCCATACAAGACAAATTTACCGGGCGGTATAAAATTTACTGGGGATTTTAAAAAAGATGAGGCCAGAAAACACACTCAAGGCAAGCATCATCTTTGAATGCATTTAAACAGACCTTTAAAATATGGTATTCTAATTTTAACAGTAAAAAATATAGTTTTATACATTAGTTTTTCTTTTTTTAACTTCAACTGTGCTATTTTATATTTTAATCAGGTTTTAATTAGTCTATTCCGTTTTAGCATTGTAATTGAAGTTTTCTTTAAAGCGTCTCTTGAACATCAGCTTTGCTGAAGAGCAACCCTTGGTATGAAAACTGAAATGAACTAATGAGGGAAGCCTCCTTTTTAAACAGTAAAGTTGTGAAACAGGGACCGCGAGATATACAGTGTGGCACCCCATATGAATTATCTGGATTAGCACTAAAAATAGAAACGATTATTCTCTAAAGCAAACAGTAACGGCCAATAAGCAAACTGGGGTTCAGACAGAATCCACTGCAGCAAATTTTTTGCAGTACAAAATTTGAAAGTTAATTTGAGGGCGGAGTAAACATCAGTACGACTAATGCAAGCAAAAGTGACAGGAACTTGTAACAGAGCGACAGATTCAACCTTTGACAGTATCTTACTTACATCTAACATGTACAGACAACTGAGATTCTGTTATGCAAGGAGATAGACAGTGTATTTATTTCAGACATGACTAGCCACTGAATAAGCTACAAGCTTTGCTGGCGATCATTCATTCGTGTTTCATTAAGATCACTCACAATTTGTGAACACTCTTTGAACGAAATAAAATCCTGAGAGTACGAAACGAAAATTTGAGACGAACAGAGGTGCATACTACAATAGATGAAGGAAACCATTGGGAGGTGAAGGCGAGCAGAAATTGAAGGTCACTTAAACACACCACACCACACCACACCACACTACACCACACCACACCACACCACACCACACCACACCACACCACACCAAAGTCCACCAAAATTGCGTTTCATAAAAATCCATTTATTGAACACGTAGAAGGACAACGTAGCATTGTGCGTCGGAAAACTTAAATTGTTGTAAAACACACGAGAACTCTCTATGATTTTACTCGGGCCTTGCTCATAGTTTGTCTTCACAAGTGAAGGAGTACAGGGCATGTTCTCAATGTCGAGAAAAATTCTCCAACATTTGCAAATATTGGGTAAAACGTGATTCAAATGCCTTCCACCAACTGGTTCCTATATTTCTGCATACTATTAATACAGTTTTGATAATGCCTATTATATCACAGTAATTTTAATAAGAACTAAATAAAATCAATATTATGTACATCAATATTATACATAAATACAAGTTGGTCAATACACATAAAGGTTAGGGAACTTGATTGTGAACAAATCGTTTCCGAGATCATCTGGCTTCCGTGGGCCACTGCTCCTAAAGGACAAGATGTAGTCAGATAACACAAAGATTACTGATAAATGAGGAGACATTTACAGGAAAAACTATGCAGGTAGGCCCTCTTGTGCGTGCGTGTATGTGTGTGTGTGTGTGTGTGTGTGTGTGTGTGTGTGTGTGTGTGTGTGTGTGTGTGTGTGTGTGTGTGTGTGTGTCTGTGTGTGTCTGTGTGTGTGTGTGTGTCTGTGTGTGTGTGTGTGTGTGTGTGTGTGTGTGTGTGTGTGTGTGTGTCTGTGTGTGTGTGTGTGTGTGTGTCTGTGTCTGTGTGTGTGTGTGTGTGTGTGTGTGTGTGTGTGTGTCTGTGTCTGTGTCTGTGTCTGTGTATGTCTGTCTGTGTCTGTGTGTGTCTGTGTCTGTGTGTGTCTGTGTCTGTGTGTGTCTGTGTCTGTGTGTGTCTGTGTCTGTGTGTGTCTGTGTGTGTCCGTGTGTGTGTGTCCGTGTGTGTGTGTCTGTGTGTGTCTGTGTGTGTGTCTGTGTGTGTGTCTGTGTGTGTCTGTGTGTGTATGTCTGTGTGATATGTGGAGTGACAAAACCATTTACCCTATCAAATGTGCATTCAATTTTGTGGCAAAATCCCTTTGATTGAGATACCCAATGCGATATCACTTAAAATCACTAATCAATGCTCAATCAATAACAATCACTAATCAATGGTCATTCTCTTAAACTTGTAAGAAAAGAGCGTGGCCCACATCAAAAGCAAAGATATGTGGATTAGTTAGAAAAACCTTCCTTAAGGATTCCGCTCAATATCTCATCTTTCAAGCAAATTTTCAAGCAAACAGTTAAGTACGCTTAGTTCATGCCTGGTCGAAATAAAGACCAATATAGTGATAAAGAAACAGCTTAAAACTGAATGATGGACGAATCAAATCTCAAAGCAGTACTACCACTCACCTGCAAGCAGTTTCCAGAACTCTGTTCAATCTTGCATGGCTGTCACAATTCTGAATAGAATAACAAATACGAAGCGAATTAGAATGATTATGTAATATTACGAAATACCATCCGGCCTCGTACACGGTACAGTTAGCCTCGTGTAATATGACAAAACATAATTTAGTAAATCTATTTACAGTTGGCTGAAATAATGCGGCCAATCGCCAGAGCTAATACAGGCATATTTTACAAATAAGTAATTACAAATAAATTATCATTCACAATAAAAATCCCATACAATAATAATAATAATAATATATATATATATATATATATATATATATATATATATATATATATATATATATATATATATATATATATATATATATATATATATATATATATATATATATATATATATATATATATATATATATATATATATATATATATATATATATATATATATATATATATATATATATATATATATATATATATATACAGCATAACAATAACTGTCTCTTACTATCAGATGTAATTGTTTGTAACTTTCTGCAACTGTCTGTAACTGCCTGTAACCGTTTGAACTGCCAAATGAGACTGTCTGTAACTGTCTGTAACTATCAAATGCTGAGAAAAGCCTCAATAAAGCGTTCTTAGAGGGTAACAAGATTAGAATACCTCATCCTAAACCTGTTTTCAGAGACTTTAAATGTTTGGATTAATATTATACGTAGCTGCCTCGTTCATAAAATTAATTTACTTACAATACTTTCCGTGTGCTTGGCAATCTCCTCAAATGTAGCTTTCTGGAAATTAAACTCTGTGCCAGTGGAAACCCTCTTTTCCGAGTTCCCTAGAAAAATTTTGGAAAATCTGTAATTTACGCACAAAAATGCTGGTCAAAACAGATTCCATGAAGGTAATGACACTCGAAATCAGACTTGCAATGTGCAAGAAATCGTTCTATAAATAAGTGGAAATAACTTCTAAAGATGCATCAGACAAAATCACAATCCTTCAATATTGGCGAGCTTCTCGACAATACATTAGATAAAATTCTCCCCGATTCTATACCAAATACCTGTTCTCTGTCGTACCTATCTATAAGACATGATAATTTCGTGGGATTACAACAGTTGCAATATTTACAAGAAATGTTCTTGTAATAGTCTGTCTAAAATATTGAGCTGTGTATGTCTCATTGTGCTTCAAAATATGAAAAACACAAGATGCTTTTTTACATCAATACGAACTCCTTATCTCACTTTGGGTACATGTAATTAACTATTAAATAAGCGAAGTCTTGGGAAGACTAATACAGTTCAATAATGCTTCCTGTTTCAATGCAATCTTTCGAAATTGACCACAACAAAGTTATTATTGTAGATTCTCACTAAACGCATTAAAACAACATACTGAGCGTATTTTTCAAATCTTCGAATGTTATCTTCTTCGCCTCAACCTGAAAGTTAACAGACAATGGAGTGCAATGAAATGAAAGGTTTGGTTCTTTCAACGAAACACGAGGACTCAGATCATATCAAATCAGCAAAAATATTAGATGAATACAATGTTAGGTATATTGACAATTAGCTGCAAGCTACACATTTAATATTGTTCTGCCTTGTGAGTACAATAAATCTGTACTGTAACTGAACTACATTGAAATATTTCAATATAGTGAGGAATGGAGGACATAATACGTAGTAGACTCAAAAGAATCCTTTCTGTCTGATATTCATTAGTGTGTGAAACATTGGGCATATAGACCGAATTTCTTAGGAGTGTCGCCGGCAAAAGTGCATTTAGTATGCCAACAGACTTTTTCTGCTATATCAAGCAGAACTGAAAGTCTACAAAACCAACTTTAATATTAGCCAAATTCTGAAGAGCATCAGATGAAAAGGGCTTTCAGTATACATACAAAACTTATCTGTCTTATTGTACAATACTGAAAGTCTACAAAACCAGTTTTAATATTGACCAAATTCTGAAGAATGTCGGATAAAAAAACTGCTTTTAGTGCGCACACAAACCTATCTGCTTTATTCTACAATACTGAAAGTTTGCAAAATCAAATTTGATGTCGGACGACCAGCAACCTAAAATATTGATTGCAATTGGATAAAGGGGCCTGAAGGTTTACAAGATGAAGGTCTTTCTTAGAGATAGGACTAGCAGGTCATGGAGTATATGCCAGAGAAGATAATCATCCTTGGCTATTGGTCTCATGAGTCAGGATACTTAGTAAACTTCTTCAATGCCTTCTATCTCTCTGGTGTTACCATCAGGCTCGCCTTCGCAGCTGGATGGACGACCAGCAAGAATGCAACCATAGCTCGAGATGTACACCAGTTCATAGACCTTCGCTATGGTAGGTGATGGAGCTCTCTAGACACTTGGGTACTCCTAGACTTTCAGTTAATAAGTGTTTAAATTCTACATGTCGATTTTAAAATGTATCACCAGACGCTCCATTGTGGCGGCAACACAGTACAAATAGTTACGTTGTTTCAAGCCTTAAAACTTTATATTCAACTGCACAAACAGACAGTCTCCACGAGAGTCAACTGTATTGCTTTACTAAACTACAACAAAGTGAGCTCCGGAGGTGACTGCTTGTTTGTGCATTCCAATATTTAGCTTTAAAGTTTTACGAGAGCTGCAGCATCTATGCTGTATAATCGGCTGTAATCAACCTTCTGTTGATACTGTTTGTAATTAAACTATTTGCCCCAATTGATATCTTTTATACAGTGTATTACCTTGGCTGGTATTGTCGCAATGTTGCCAGATGAATCAGCTCTCAGCATTGGAATTGAATCAGCAAACGATGCCACGGAAGAGGTCCGAACTAAAACAAGATTCAAACATAGTATCATCAACCAAGCACTAATGAGTTTAACAAAAAACTTTAAAAAATACCGTGAAAAGAGATACATCAATAAAGAGCTATGCAGAATCAAACAGTTCTTATATAATTCACCTGCTATTCATATATACATAAAGGAAAGAGCTAATAGCTACCAAACATACATCACTTTTTGGTCCGACACTCATCAGAGAATGGAACATAGGAAAAGACCGAAAGGTCATCCTAAATATATAAACCTGATGAGGATGAGTTCACGTGAGAAGAGAAATACTGCGCCGATTGGCTACATGCCTTGGCCAATGGGCACCCTATCACTCTTCATAAAATTGAAGAGTCCTAGGGCAAACAACGAGCTCTTTTGTCGAAAAATTCCAATACACTGAAATAAAAAGACGACTCTGCTCGCCCCAGTCTTCTGAAGATCATCACATAAATTAGCAAGAGTAGAGCGAGTCACAGGTAAAATTTTTTTCTACAAATACAAAAACACATGCTTGAAAGAAACGCTATACATTTTCCTGTGAACACTCGCAGTGAGGAAAGATGCAGAGTCACCGATTCCTCACTACGAGTGCCATTCACAACTCCCTCTTTATGTACACTTTTAGTACCCATACTGAGAACAATGGCAGCCGCACACAAAATAGTGTGCTTTAAAAAATGCCCCTCCATCTACACGGAGAGAATTCTGCGTGAACTCTTGATTCGTTGTAAAGTTCCAAGAAGCGTAAAGTTTCTAAGTTTAATTACTGTATTCATAGGCGGATCAAGAATTTGGTTTTGGGTGGGGCCATTTCGGAAATAAATTGCGCTGGAGGGGATATTTTTCATATCCACACCCTTCCAAAACTTTTGGAGTGTTGTGTAGAGTGCTCATTTCATTTCTGAATCATTTTCTGGTCTAATTCATGTGGCATGTCTCTGAACACAGATTTTCGCAATACGAAATATTGAAACTTGGGGGCCATGGCCCCCCGGTCCCCCTTTGGATCCGCACTTGGTTGTAATATGCTTTGCAGATATATTGTTATTCTACAAAATCACAAGCCGTCTCGTTTACTGCCTATTTCTTCTCTCTGGTCCACATTCGGTTTTAAAATTATAATATACACAAGACATGCCCACATTTACATAGAGAATTAATTGAATTAACTTGCCTGGAATCGGAGAAGGATGGTATGGAAGGTCAATTGCACTCGTGTCGTAACCACTCTTCTTCAATGTGTTGATCATCAGGTGTCGATCGAAAAACGCAAAATCGGACAGCCGTTGCTTAGCATCAATGCTAGTTTCTCCGCTAAGAATAATGCTAGGAAGAAGGAACTGGTAGTGCTCCTTCCTACGAGACATGACCTAGGAGAGATTTAGTGTTTAAAATATCAATAACCATACAATACGGCATCAGGGATATATGTATGGAATATTTTATGCTTCAAAATCTATACCCTGTTCATTCGGTACTCAAGAGTAACTTTCCCGCCGTGGTTGGCTCAGATTACTGAGTATTCATAGTATTTTAATGGCACTAAAACACCTAACAAGTTTTCAGTTAACTGTCAGTAAAGCCTGCTCCTTTCGGGACATAATAGCAAAATCACAAGGTCGATTTCAGAATGAAAATGCCAATATGTTGTTACTAGCTGATTTCATGTAAAGGTTTATGTAACGGAGTTCTTACTTGAAAAAAGTGCTGTCTCAAATCGGCAATTGCTGTGAGGTCGCATATGATACGAAGAGCCATAGACACAACAGCATGGATGGCACATTTCTGTTTTATGCTCAAATCAGCTTCTTCTTTTCTCGCAAGATCCTGTGACGGGCAATACATCACAATGACAACTAAATATCTTTACAAATGAAAACATGAAAGCCGTTCTAGAGACAATGCAAACAAAATGTCACACGAATGAGCCTAGAGGTGATCTTGTGCCACTCTAGCCCTTGATTTTCTCCAGCTATACTTCGCAACTACAATTAAAACTTTACTAACGCTAAGATTTCCTATTTATTCACTACTCAAGTCTGATACTATCAAGTTGCTTTTCTCCATTAACGGAATAGTGACATCATCCTTTAAGTCCATTTGCCGTATTTTTTCGATTATAAGCCGCTTTTGCTTATGAGCCGCCCATGATTACACGTTGCAAAGATGTCCCAATAGAAAATGAAAGTCGCTGCTAATGATCGAAGAAATTCGGTAATATTATGGGTGGAGACAAATGAACGTACCCAAGTATTTCCACACAAATTCTTCAATTCAAGGGCAGGCAAAGATAAAGTTTACTGTAATGTACTGTAGCAGATTGGTCACGATATCAATAAAAGCAAATAACATCAACTGGGCAATGAAAAGCTAATGGGGAAGACGAACCATATAACCGCCAGCTGAAACAAATCTAATCAAAGTTAAGCGTACGGCAAATGATGTTACCTGTAAGCCAAAAACATGCCACAAAAAATTCAAAAACAAAAATGACGTTACCTGTAAGCCAAAAACGAATCCTGCGATTTCCACAATTACCTCAGCTTCGCCAAACTCCACAGCAAGCAAGCAGATAGAATTCGAAAGAGACCGATAGTGCAAAAAGGAGTTGTTAGATGCTCTTGCGGCTTGGTACAAATAGAAGTATATCTGCTGGGCGTGCTGGATATTATAGAAACAAATTAATTAGACTAGCAAACATTAAACAAAATGTTAAAACGCATCAAAAGTACCACTTGAGATTAACTGAGATTGAGGTATCAAATTCGAGCAGTCAAACGTAATGTGGAATCTACAAAGAACGATATTTGCAGAAAGTTGATTGACAAACGAAGGCTAAAGGCTCTAGACACGAAAATCGAAAAACTATGGTTGAGACACTAAATACGGCTCTGAGTTTGATACAGCTTATCTGAAAATGTGACTGTCATCTGCCAAAAAAACCACAAGTGTACAGATGACCTCCACCGAAAAATTCGGCATGGAGATCTTTATCTTCAACTAACTTTAAACACTGACCCAGGGGTGGCAGTGCCAACTCAGCTGGTCATAACGAAAGGTAAATATAACAAAAAGTAAATACAACGAAGTAACACAACTAAGGAGCTAAAAATTAATAGACTGCACTGGGAATTGAAATTTTAAATAAAGGGAGACTATATTTTTTATCGTAAAATTCAAGAAATCAATGAACAGGTTGGCAAAAAATGAAAAGATTACGAGGAGACATGAAATCATAGCACATCGTGGATAGTTTGAAAGGAGCTTTTGAAGTTATGCTATTATACACATCTTGGTGAGAGAAGAAAGCTGTCGTTCTAACCTGTGCAAGAAACACTCATAGCAGATTTCACATCCTAGACCTTGTTGATCAACTGATCGGTGCTAGCGACAAGACTTTACGTACCTTCTTCATAAACATGTAATCTTGCTTGGTACATCTCTCAATGGTATATTCTACTTCAGATTCCACATCAGCTATCCTGTCCCTAAAAGGCGAAAGATTTTGTGCCGAAGATAAAACATGAGTCATAGAAGTCAAGGTAGATGCCAAACCCAATGCTATCTTTGATGGCCTAATGATGCAACTGGAAAATACTAAATCTACTGTACAAGTAATCACTGGCCTGTTTTATGTTCCCTTTTAAGTAAAGATATAAAATTGTTTGCTTAAACAAACTTCAAAGTGAACAGGTTAGTTTTGGACTCATACACACTTTAAATCAGCAATAATACTATACTGCATAGGTCAGAGTACAATAAGTTTCACAAAGAAAATACGGTGTTATAGTTCTTCATAATTATAAACAGTACATTGTTGACTGCACTGTTTATGACATGATCCTAAATTTCAACCCGAATCTAAAACACAACTCGACTATATTTCAGGCAAAACAAGGACATCTAATTACGAGGGGTAAATGACCTTGCGTAAACTGTCCGTCTATCTAGCGTCAGAAAGTAAAGATTATCGTCTGCAAGGACTATTGCTTAGATAAGATTGAGTTGGAAGCAGCTGTTTCCTATCTATATTGCAACATACACTATCAATATTTCAGATACTTATCTATAGCTTTTGCTTCTAAAGGTACAATACAGGACTTAGCTACTTGAAATCCATAATACCTCTGGAATAAGAGCATGCGCAGTATTGTAACTAATAAACACGTCAACTCCAAGACAAGTCAAGTTGTCAGAGTTACAAAAGGCATCGACTCACATTAGCAATGAAATCTTTCTCGAATTTTCACGACGATCCAAAATATTTTCGAAAACCTTCAGTGCAAGTAAGCGAACCTCTGCAATAAAAATGACAGTAACAACTTTACAACCAAGTATCAGAAATGCACAATAATAATTGTAGGCCAGAAAACAAGAGAACCAGTGAACCAGGACACCAGGAAACCAGGAAACCAGGGAACCAAGGAACCAGGGAAGTAAGACCCTCTCCACACATTGTTGTTACTCAAGTATCAGGATCTAAGAATCCAAGATTTGATAAGATTAGCAATCTTCTACATGCAAGTTTTCTTGTCCACCATCCGTCATTGGTGTAACGGGACACTATAGTTGTTTGCATGGGTGGTATACATATTCCAGACAAACAACAATCAATTTCTGATAATCCTTCAAAATCCTATAAAATGTATTAAGCACCATGTGGACATAAAACCGATATCCGTTCGTTAATGACAACTGAAGAGCTAATTCTAAGTACGCTTCAACTTTTTAGATATGACACTAGTAATAAACGGCCTTCTATTACCTTGAGCCACTTGAATGAACCCTTTGAGCAGGAAATCCAAAAGGCTTGATGGCAGTGTTGCTTGGAAGGACATATTCATGTGCTTTTCGGCTACCTAAAAGATTCAGTCCATCTTAAAATTGAGTAAGAGACAGCATTGAAAAGAGAGCCAGTCTGCTAACCGAATACACTTATTTTTACTTGCTACTCGGCAAAGGCCCTGTAAAATCTATATCTGGTCCTTCGAGAGGCTTTGTGGCCTTGATCAAGTAACCGGGCACCCGCGGGCTTGGAATGAAATAACTATGGCTTGCATTCAGCACATATCTTGCACCTTTGTTAGCAATCTCTTTTCATCATACGCTAGTTACCACAACCTAATTAAAAGTGACTAGTCTACATTTCTCCTGAATAGTTTTCCAAATAAAAAAATCTCTGTCAAATACATACCGGGGGCAAGAATAGTTTTAATGCCAAGAATGGCAAGAATGTTCTGCACAGACAGTCGACACAAAGCACTGCCAAAGTCTATCCGACCATGTCTTGTCTCATATACAAATTACTTTCACGCTATACGCTATGAAAAGCTTTCTAATGCAAGGATCCAAAAGTAATAATGAGATTAACGAAATTAATAAACAAACTGACAACTTAATAGTATGATTTAAATGTGCCTCCGTGGTTTAATGTGGACTATAAAAATGATTGAATGAATAAAGGAAACGTACAGCCAACAACAAATTGAACATCTGCATCTGAAGGGCAACGTCACTATTACTTCTGAAACACAAATTGAATGAATTTGGTGAAAATTACAGTTGAGCATCAGACAACCGAGATATGATGATGATGATGATGATGATGATGATGATGATGATGATGATGATGATGATGATGATGATGATGATGATGATGATGATGATGATGATGATGATGATGATGATGATGATGATGATGATGATGATGATGATGATGATATGATGATGATGATGATGATGTTGATGAAGATGATAAAGATGATGAATGATGATCATGATGATCATGATGAATGATCATGATCATGATGATCATGATGATCATAATGATAATAACAATGACCACGCTGATGGCGATAATGATAAGGTAAATGATTATAATAATGAAGACGATGGTGATCATACCTTGGGTGATAATGCACATCTTCATTTGATGACGTCATTATACTCGGCCTTCTAGGAACCGACATATCTAGGCCAGGTATCTTAGCAGCAACGAATGCCATTACCTCCACACGCTGGTATCCGGGTAATGCTCCAGAAAAGTTCCCTAAAAGAGAGGGTCTTATGACGTAAAGACAGTCATGTGGCCTGCCTACTGGACTAGAAGATGCAAACAATAAAATGGGTGGTGCAGGATTCAACGAATACAAATGAGAAATAGTGACTAAAAAGAGATCTCATACGAAGAACAGAAACTGTCGTAAGCAGCCTCCTTTTGGGTTCAATGAAGCTTAAGGAGTAAAAAATCTGTAATTACTAAAAACAGCATAAAAATGTCTTTCATGAAAATCTATGACCTAATCATAGAATGGATAAATGAAGGATAAATTGTAAGAGGATAAATTTAAAGACAAAAGATAAAAGGATCAAATTTTTAAACGCCTTATCTGAGAAAATATGGTACACTGCACTAACATGCACTCTGCAAAGACCCATCCATAAATTCAATTAACAGAATTCTCTTGGGCGTGTTCTGGACCGCATCAAGCAGGTTCACGTTCGGATCGACAATAAAAACGTTGAACTGTTGCTGCTCATGTTACTTCTAGTAATAAATACACTTTATGCTGAGAATGTGATATAAGTTTTTCTCTGTAAGAAACAAACATTTTACTTTCAAACAGGATGTTTCTTACTATCTTGTCAAGTCCAGCCCTACATGCTTCCTAAACTCTACCTAAAAGTCTTCAACTTTCCAACAATACCAACGTAATTTTCAGGTTCTATGCGGTAAGAAAAAGGACAGTTTTTCAAATTTATTTTTGATTGTCAGCCTGCCTGTGTTTCTTAAATGTTTCATAACCTCTGCAATATTTGGGCCTCACTCTTCTCACAAATATGATTCTTATCACACAACTCAGTACTACAAAAACATTAGAAACGAATTAAAACTGACCAGCTGTTGCAATGATTGCTTTCACAAACATGGCCTCCCTTCGATCCTAGAATTCACAAGATTTTAACTCAACAAAAACAATGAAACCTCGATGACAGTCTGCAAAGTCGTAGAACAGTACACATATCATCCTTCTTAACATACTCTATAGCAACTTTCCTGCACATCTTTCATCGAGATGCTTGAATTTCTACAACGCACGAAACAGTATACCTGTAGCGCACTAAGTATTCTGAAATATGTTTCCACTGTTTCGTGCATTTCTGACATTTTGCAGCAGAAATACACTAGCCACATAAATTGTAGGGAAAGACTTCCCAGCTTTTTACAGCTATTGGTAAAAGTTAAAGGTCTTAAAGATCATATTGCCAATGAAGTACATTGCCACAAGAGTGCTGAATAAAGGCTGCTATTCAAAGGCAAGACGTAATAGATAGAGCCAAAAGGAAACTTATTCAAGATGGCACCCATCTCCTATAAGAAGCGCATTTTTAATGTAATACACCTCGATGTGCTTGCTTTTTTTGCAAGGAAATTTTGTAACTGCAATACCCATATCCACCAACTCGCACTAATTTTCATCTTCAACACCCACTTATTTACATTTTCAAAATTATTATTACTGATAAAGACCAAAGATATATAGGTCTTGACGTGAGTGGAAACTACTCAATAAAATGCAAGGATTCCATTCTAATTCAATAGTGCATAGAGCACATACGAAGAATTAAAAAACAATTCTGGCAATATTGTTGGTTTTATAATCTTTCGTTCATAAGTATGACGGCAATTATCCCAATATGTGATGGTTAAGGGATGAATTAAGACGCCGGGGTATAAATACCAGATTATTTAAGAGGCTGAATTACTATGCTAAAAAGAATGACTTCTGATAAAAGCAAACGAGTATTCATTTCATACTTTTAACTCCTAGCATGAAAGACATCAATTACCGGCTTGCTGTTGCCGTGATCTACACGCCCTTCCTGAGCAATACTCCCTTTTGGCACATCAAAGTGCAAAAACTGGACACAGGTATATTGCAGTTGCAATGGAATCGACACAAGGTTTAAGAGGGGGCAATTTCCCGAGTAAAACTATGCACTCATGGCTATAGTATCTTTAAATTATTGAAGTCGGGATGGGTGTATGTATCAAAAAGCAAACCATCGGCTCTCCATCAGTGCTGACCTCAACCTCAACTGACATTTTGAGATGCTTCAACAGCGTATTGAAAACTTCAAGAACAGATGGGCCTAAAAGGTAATATGAAGCTTACAAATTACATCTGTTGTACTACATTTGTTCAAATTACATTTGAAACGAGATGAAATAGGCATGACAAGAAATTAAATCAAACGATGGAGCATGAAATGCAGTCTGCTTAGAAGAAATAGATGAGATGAAGGATAAATGAAAGGGTGAAATGTACGAAAGGTGGAAAGATATAACAATAGAACTGCAAGGAAGAATGGAACCCGAGGGATATAGGAACAAGGGAAAAGTCACAAATAGACAAGAAATGGGTGGATGAATGCATAATTGAATGTATGAGCATATAAATGCATGAACGAATGAACACACGAATAAACAAATGAACGATCGAATGACGAACGGGATGCCAAATGGTGAAATAAAAGGGAGGGAGGAGCCTCATAAGGGTGTGGTAACTAAAAGATGTAGAGATAGAAAGAGAAATAGATGATCGATTGAATGATATGATAATGAATCATTGAACGAACAAATGAACGAGTGAATACAGGATGGAAGGAATGAATGATTGAATGAATCAATTAATAAATGAATGAATGAAGGAATGAATGAAGGAAGGAAGGAAAGAATGAAGGAAGGAAGGCAGGAAGGAAGGAAGGAAGGAAGGAAGGAAGGAAGGAAGGAAAGGAAGGAAGGGAAGGAAGAAAAAGTTTCAATATCAATGAAAAAACAACAAAAAACAATAGAAGACTTCCTAACCAATTGATCCACCACTTGGCACACTAACAGCAGCAGATATGACCTCAACAATACTAGCTTTCATTTTTGGGTCCATTGAGGCCTTTGCATCCAAGTGATTTAAAAGACTCTCAATCACTTTATATGAATATTGGTTCTATGATAAAACAGATGCCAACCACAAGTAGAACATATCAAATGCAACTAAATATTGGATTGTATGTAATGAGTAGTCAGTTCATGAAGCATTTTAACAAGTGAATGCAAGAGAGCTAGAAATATCCTGCCACTTCATTGAAATGCAATAATGATAGCATGAAGCACTTTGGAATTTTCAAAAGTTGATTAACTCACGCCTGTACTAAAGTTCTCCAACATTATCAGGTCAGAATGGAAATGAATTATCAACTTCATGTTTTAAGATGTGCTCTACATATTCTATTTCAAAAGATGGATTTTGAAGCTTCCACAAAAACTTTGCTTTTTATGTACATTAACTCATGGGATGTGCTGGAGAATAGCTGATAAGCTTTGATTTCTTCAGAATTAATATCAGCTGTGGGGTCTGTGGAAGGAGATGCTAGTGCACATGGATGCCAACTTTGATTGTAATAGACAAATATCGATAGGGCAAGTGAAAAGTATTTTTGATCTCTCTTTTACAGTAATGGGATAGGAAAATGGATTAGTACGCAAAATTTAGCCATGCATGTCTTGCATTAGTGTGTTGTATACTGTCTGTGTGTTTGTGTGTCTGTTTGCTTTGTGTTTCAGTGTGTTTGGGTAAACCTATGTCTGTGTTCTGAGTGTTTGAGTCTGTCTGATTTTGATTCTTGTGTTCTAGTGAGGGTGTGTGTACAAGAGCACATGTGTGTTTGAATGTGTTTGTGTTTGTATGCAAGAGTTTCTGCTTATATATGTGTGAGTCTGTGCTTATATGTGTGTACATTTGTATGTGCTTGTGTGTCTTTGGATGCAAACATATAAAATAAAACATATATTGTCTTGAAATAGACAGGGCTCCCCCTGTTGCTCATGATAAAATAATCTAGGAATAAAGAAGAAGATTAATAACATTTTACTTTTACTAATAATACCTGAATTGAATGCATCACCAACACAAAACAGTGTGTTGCAAAATCATTTGGAATCCAAAGATCTCTTGAGTCTAAATAACTGTGATAATTAAACACATGATAGTTTTGAGAATATTTGGAATATATAGAACTTTAAACAACATATGGATGGATTAGACAACAATTATGATTGGAGTTGCACTGTCCAGAATACTTAGTTGAAAGAATGGGTATCTGAAACAGATTTATGACAGAAATAGCACAGTAATTTAATATTTCCCTATAAACTGGATAAACTGGAATGATGGGGATAAAATATAGAAAATGTAAGAGTGGATACAAAGGCACATAACAAGGGGACATGTTTATGTAAGTGAGAAGAAGATGAGGAATGACAGCTCAGAGAATACAATACAGAACCAGCTAGAGCAGAATAAAGCACAAGACAACTAAACACAAATGATATAAATAGAGAATGAAATAGAATAACATAAACTTGAAAAGCTACACCAACTAACACACAGCTAACTCAACTTACTCAAATATTGGTTTCAATGCAGCTGTAATATTTCCAAATGTTGCCCTGCTAAAGATTTCTCTCAAGCATGATTCAGCAAGGTACTCAGGGTTACCCAAATGTTCATCTCTGGCACTTGATAATGCTTCCACGCTTCCAGTAAGCTTCCTCTTCCTGGAAAAGAACCAAGCTCAGCAGTTAGTTTTTTCTATCTCATTTACTTAATGCTATATCACTTATACTGTAAAACTCTGATATGTGTAACATGTAGGTAATACTAAACAAATACTGCTATATTTAATATAGAAAATAGCTACCAAGCTTATTGACACATATCTCATACTTTTGGGTCATCTGCAAATCCTCTGAAGCACATATACATTTACTACCAACAAACCCCTCTCCCAAGTATCATAAATCAAGTTCTTGAACTCCATTATGCAGTCACCACTGGATCAGTAAACAAGTTAATGTAGAAACAAAGAAACATAGCATGATTACTTTCAGTTTATTTACCTTCCAGCCAAAACATCAATATTGAATAGCAATGATGGAATAATCTTACTCATATGAACATCATCCCAAATATTCACCTAAAATATTACACATACCAAGTAAATTATCAAGCTTGTGACATGTACCACAAGGCAAAAAAAGAAGAAAGACATTGAACAAAAAGAGAATAGCAAGTAAAGGAATATATAATAGAGAGTTCACAGTTGTTATGATGAACTTCTGACAAATAAACTGATGTTGTCTTAAATAAATACTGCGGTGAATTCTTTTTCACTAAAAATGGAGTGGCACAGTATGGAGTTATAGGAAGTTAAGCTACAGGTTCTTTGCCACTTCTACCTCCACAAAGGCAACTTCTTTAGCCTACTGAATGTATATTTCAATCTGACATGCTGACATCCTTTTGACAATAAATCAAAAGAAAACAAGGAACTGGACAAAAAGAGAAAGATGTGACCCAAGCTGACCACATATCTCAAATGCCTATTGTTCATTACCTAATATGTTGCAGAGTGGTTGAGGACAGGGGCTACAATCTCACTAGTATAAAATCTGTTAGAAATTTTAAACTTCTGCTACTATGTTGGAAGATTTGCATCACAATTGCTATTTCTCAGAGCCCATACTATGGAACATTATCCAATAAGTTTGTTTTTAGCCCCCTAAAAAGTACTTGAGATTGTGTCCCTGTTCCCAAGATATCATAATCCAATGACCATGGGAAGAAGCAATACTTTCCACAGGCTGAAAACTACCTTGACTTCATAGGCATTCTACTAAAATCATAGAAGATAGGGCCAGTAACTGAAAGCAAAACAAGATGAAAACTACTTTGCTCTTGTTACCTGCAAATCATCCTTAACTGTTTTCCTTACAACCCCCTGCAAACCTTGAATGCCAGAAGATATCAGGCTGCAATAAAGGTAAGATTATAGTTCACAATTATAAGCAAATTATCTTATGGAGTCAAATACATCGAATAACAGACATTACATTAAGAAATGGCATGGCCAGGTAAATGTATATGACATTTTATAGCTTGCCTCAATTTGCAGCCATTGGACAATTGAAAAGAAAACACAAAAGGTTCTGTGTATCAGGCTACTGCCCCATTGCAATACAATCATGTGTTCAATAAGACCAAGATTCCTTGACATGGTTCCTTCTCTAGACTAATGATTCTAACTAGACTCATTCTGGATAAGAATATAAGGTAGTATCTTTATCAAAACAATGCATTGCTCAACATGACATACATACAATTTCCAATTTCCATTGATAAAACTAAACAGAAAACATTCCTACTTTTTCCTGATATTTTCATCCTGGTGACTACTCCAGCACATTTCACTGAATTTTGATACGAAGAAATCATAGCGTCTATGATATGATGGAGTATCTTCTTCAATGTTGGCAAACTTGGTAAACTAGAATGAAGAAAAAACTCAAAGTTCTTTGCATCATATAAGCCATGGAAAACTCTCTGCACATAACCTTTCACTCTAAAAATCTGTCTCTTCACTTCACAACTACATAAATATTGCCACTGTTCTGAACTACCAAAATTGATTATCATTTTCTTTCTTTCTAACTAATAAGTATTTTCATCTTTCATACTATTTCATTGTATTATATTTATATGACTATTTTTCTATTTCATATCATTTTATATTATGTTTATCTACTATTTTTTTTAGATCAATATAGCTTTTGATATCGAAGTTGCTGACTAAAAATAGGAGTAGAAGTATTCCAATTAAACAGCTTTCATATCAACTTGATATCTGCTAGATATCTACAAAATGAAGCACAAACAAAGATGTATGAAATGGAACTTCACATTCAAGGTGTATGAAATCAGACTTAATATCCATTGCCACTCAAAATAATTCATTGGTATCATTTTTGTATGATGCCTCCATTTTCCCATTTAGAGTGGGGACAGACAGATGATAACATCATATGGTATGTGTTCCTTGCAGGACAACTGCATTGTTAAAATCCTTTTTGTGGACATCTATGCTGCTGTTCAAGAAACAAGGACTTCCCTTTTCATAGGTACATTGTAGATTCTATGCCAGAGATGAAATGTATCCAGTTTAGGATCACAGTGCTGCATCCATATGCAGTCTACTGCAGAAAGGTCTTTAGTGAGGACATCCAAAGTTTGAGCACTAGCAATGTTTTCACAGCAGTACCGTCAAGTCTGAATTTCATTTCAATCAAGAAGAAGAAAAGTGAAAATAAAAGCAGATTACTTTTCACAAAGACTAGAGAATATAGGAAATTACCTATTGTTTTCATAAAAATGATAGTATAAATGGCAATTAGAACTACTTACAGATGACGTAGCAGCAATTTGCAGGTCTGGTTGGGAAGATTCCAATAATGTATTCACCATACGCAAAAAGCTCTCAACAAACATGTTGAGACTGGATGATCGGCAAGCCAAAAGGAGATGGTCCATTGCTTGAATTGAGATCAGCACAAACCTGAAGATATTTTGAGAGATTGGTATGATTGCATCACTGGTAGCACCCGCACCACTAAACAAGGACAGCCAGGTTCCCTAGTCCGCAGTGTATGGCAGAATTCAATGAGATCTCGTGTGTGCAAAAGGGACATTTCCTGAATGCATTGTGTATTGCTGCTTAGGCATCCTATGAAACCAACTTGTAGAGTATGCCCTTTTCAACGAGATCTTGAGTGTGCACAAGCAAATGGTCAGGTGTACAAGTACGAACATGGCTTAGGTGTGTAGATTTGAGGTACACCTGACTTTCTGGCATACAAAGTAAATCCTATTTAGTTGTTTTCTACTGTTTTCTAACCCTGAAAAACTTTGTATCAAACAGCATGCACGTCAAGGCAATTTTATCATTATGCTACCTGGAAAATATTCAAATTGAACAATCACACCAAGCACTATGAGATCTTTCAATAGCCTGATATGCCCATTTCTGGTTGTAAAGTATCACTCGAAACAAAACATCTCTAGTTTTCACTTGCCAAACTCCGCAGTCTATGACATTCATTGTAAGTAACAAAATAACTAAAAGACGGAAGGAAAGTAAACCTGACTGATTTTAAATGTCTCGTTTACCTACCTAGTTTTCCTTCGATAAAGATAATGGTTCAGCTTCGAGTAAATGTAATCACCAATCCTATCTAGTTTCTCCGGTGCTGACAAAGTGTAAAAAGTGAGTTTTTCCATATTTGAGTTAACTAGGCCCATTTCTGGATTCGACGGGTAAATTTTGTCTACTAGTCTTCTGTACCGTGGGCGCAGGTTCCCAATACAGGAACACAAGCTCTGTGTTGCCATCTTTGAGTTCTCTTGCCCTTTTTAGTGACAATTTCTATAATAACTTTGCAATTTCATTCATACCAACGCGATTAAATTTGCAGCCCAGATGCTTCTCTGACACCACAACACAACAGCAACAACCACTATTCTCTTTACATCAGATTTAGGGGGCTGTGGCGAACACTTGTGGGAGGCGATGGCTTAGAAACGATGAAATTTTAGGGTATAGTTACAATAAATGCTCCTCCGCGCTTAACATTCTAACGTAATTGTGGGTGCTGCTGAAAGGCATCCCTCCTAAATTATGTCAAACGAAAATAAATGAAATGGAAAAAATGAATGGCATTTTGCTAGAATTGTGACAAACAGCAGCATGGTGCACCTGCCAATGCCCTGATTCAAAAGCTAAAGTGGCCAAATATCGCCAAAATTATTAAACAAGAGAAGACAGCGACCATGGTTTCCAAATCTTTAAATGTTCTGGCAACTACTTATCTCTCAAAACTTTTTCAGGGACCTTTTCACGAGACAATATCAAACTGTGAGACTAACTGATGCGAACCTCTTTTCAAAGCGGCTAGTGGGCAGAAATCATTTCATATCGTGGTGCACATCTTTGGGATAGCCTCGAACCATATGTTAAGCAAGCACCATCTCTATATACTTCTAAATATCGATTTTGGTGCATTTATTTCTTTGTTTTTCAGCTTTATAATTAGGTAATGCACTTTTGCTGTATCTATATATATAAATTAGGTGTTTATTAAAACTGCAAGATTTTACTATAGAGTTCCTGAAAAGCGGCATTGGCTGACAGGGTTGCCGTGTACCAAGAATATAAAATGAAATTGAAATGACAGACAGGTGCCATTCTCTAATGTTCCATACACTACGAGGCACAGAAAGTCAAAGCACGAGTGATTGCCGAATTGATCCTGTAATCCCACAAGGACCCTATTGCGGACTCTTTATTTTGAAGCTCTGTATACATTGCAACAAGTTTGGTAAGATTCCTCGTATTTAAGCTCACCAATGGCTGTGTATGTCGTTTATATCAGATGTCCAAGATTCAACATATAGAAAGAGATTGGTTGATTTACTTTCCCCTGTAGAGCCACATAGAACAATAGCCAGGTCTATATGACAACAATTTTGTTGGCATTAATGAGTGTTAAAGATGTAGGATACTCTTTCAGTATTGATCCCCACTACGCCACTGTCAATGATAGCAAGTTAAGCTTGGGAATGGAGATCATAGAATGAAGATTGCAAGCGGAAACCACTTATAGCAAATGCAATAAAAGCAGAAATTTCATAGCTGATACTACGGTTCAGACGAAGCTTATATGTAATTCTATCACATAAACAACTAATACAGACTGCATCATATACTACAAAAGATGAATATATATATATATATATATATATATATATATATATATATATATATATATATATATATATATATATATATATATATATATATATATATATATATATATATATATATATATATATATATATATATATATATATATACTTGTTGTCCCTACAAAGTCATACTACGTGATATTAATTTGCAATCTTGCAATTTATACTAATTTATTATCAAAAATCAGTTTTCTGTGACAGGACTCAAAATTATTCGACTCCCAGTAAGTCTACTTGACCTTCTTCTAGACTTTCTGCTTTTCTCTGGACTTGATGTAATCTATGAGAGTACAAGCGAAAGCAGATAAAGAGAATGGAACTGGATGGCAAAGCAAGTTGCGACAACAGTATAAACAGAGGTAAAGGAAACAGCGAGAATTATAAAGAAATTTGAGATCGTATGACAAGATCATATTACAGGGCAGCACATTTCTTGGAATTGATTCACGTGCACATATACATTGAAATACCATGCTACTATCACGTGATTTCTATACTGATTTTGATAAAAGAGAAACGAAACAGACCTGGTACTGGAAAACTTTAGTTCAGATCCACCTATGAATCCTTAAACCTAGTAAATGATTGTCTAGTACATTTCCTTTACTTCAGGCTCTAGCTTAAGGCCCCTATTGATGTTCACTAGAAGGGACTCCATGGTGTTAGGTGAATAATTGCAAGTACAAGTCAAAGATTAACTGCCCTCAGATCATTAAACCTTTTTTATATACATTCAATATAAAAACTTACAAAAACACTACTAAAACTCTACTAAGCTGCTTTAGAGTGCTTCTACTAGACCGATACCTCGGGGAGCAATATTACATGTCTGCCCCGAGGCCATTACAGGAATACACGGGAAAAAAGCACAGAAAGACAAGGAAAGACACGGAACTTTGAGGGCAGAAGCGCCAAAGGACATCATATAGAACTATTGTTTGTAAATGGTTATCATGGACAAGCCCAGTTGTCAAGATAGGTAAAGTGAATGAAACAAGGCACATACAGGTGAAAACGTGTCAATATTCTTTATTGGAGATGGAGAGAACCCGCCATGAGGACTCCATTGATTCTCTTTATCTACAACATGAAGATAATATTTAGAATCAACTTGAAGAGATGATAATACATTTTCGTTAAAAGAAGCTAGTTTTTATTTAAAACTGAACTCGACTTTGAAAATATTAAACTTCAACTTTTCACAGCTATAGCAATGAATCACTATAAGCAACTATCCAAAATCCAGTTAAATGAAAAAGCAAAATGAGTTCATAGTTTTGCAGTTATTCGGTTTCTGTTGAAAGGCAATTCAATACAGAGAAGATTTAGATCTTTCAATAGCCTTGGTCATCTGTGCAAGAAACTTCTTTGCAACTTTGAACTCCGTAGACTCTAGGATTACGTTCCGGAAAAATTGAATGTTTAAAAAGGGGATGGAAAAAGACAGTTATCTATAGTAATGGTAAGCCTTGAGCAACATGACCTTTCTAAAAAAACTGTTTCTGTCCATTCTGTGACCAGTTGGGTTTCATTTCTTTTTGATGTACTATTCAAATACAGTAAACTCCCGATAACTCGAACCTTCATTGGGACCAAGGATACCAGTTCGTTATCACGAGGATCGAGGTATCGTGAGTTTACCCTAGATGCCAATCCAGAAATAGGTGCAATTTACTTAAGGTGAGAGAGGAATATCATTTATTGCATTTTGTACCAGAGAAACACCATGAAAAAGACTGGGAAACGAACTTAGGGTATATTTTGTTTTCAATTTATATATCTTAGTAACGGTCAATGAATGTACTGAAATTTACATGACTATAAGGTATATGCAGATCTTGGGTAAGTATTCGTGAATTTTTAGGATTTTAAACGTTTCATTACCTTGGCAAGGAGACCCAATGCTCCTTCTCGCCTTAGAGAACTTCTTTCTGAGTGCATTTGCTATGACATCAGCTGGATTATTCGTGACCTCATTTTGATCTCTAGATCTCACTTTCAGAGGAGTCCCCCCAGGAGATCTGCAATGGAGAAATGTCAGATAAATGTAGGTAGCCAACAGTTTTCAGTTACAAACTTCATAGAAAAACAGAATGCTTTGCAGGGCAGCTGGTAGTACCCCTTGGTGCTGGTAGCTGTTAGAGAGCTCCTATCAAATGAGGAGGGTAGATGGCTTGAGATACACCTCAAGATATAGCTTAGATGCTCGCTCGCTGTTAATCCATCTACCCCACCCCCTCCCTCCATTCATCCTCCCACCCACCTATCCATCCATCCATCCATCCATCCATCTATCCATCTATCCATCTATCCATCTATCCATCTATCCATCTATCCATCTATCCATCTATCCATCTATCCATCTATCCATCTATCCATCTATCCATCCATCCATCCACCCACCCATCCATCCATCCAATCAATCCATCCACCCGTCCACCTAACAGGACACTTCGTAGGAATATTAGGGAGATAAAGGTGGCGAGGAGCTGGTCATCCAACCCCACGAAGCCGACGGCTCAGGATAATTAAAATCAACTCTATATCTAATTTTAAAACTGAAATGAATGATACAAAACATAAAATTCATTACTCTTTACCTTGCGATGTTCGCTGATTTTAGCTTGACAGCCGACAAGCCCGCTAAAACTTCAGTCATCAACGGGACGCCGGCTTCTGTTGCCTTGTAATTTGCCGACTCAGTTTTCTTCTAAAATGGAATCATAACTACGTGTTATGAACCCATTATCATTTGCAACCCTTCAATGGGAATTTCATGAAAAGAAACCTATAACGTACAATCTAAGAATATATAACTTGTGCAAGATGCCAACCATTAAGACACTTGGCTTTAGATTCGATTCATTGTCTTTTCGAGGTGGTTTCCTAAGGAACACTCTTGATGACAGTATCAAATAAGTACCAACTATGTCGCATTTTAAAAAGAGGATCAAAGACAGGGCAGCAGATAGATGAACCTGTAAAATACGTCGCAGATTAAAAACATTATCTTTCCCACTCTGTTTATATTATGTTTGTGAATAGTTGGTTTGAATTAGTGTCATCTTAATACTACTGTAAATATCAACTTAAAATATTGATCTGATTGATTGACGGATTGATTGATAGAAACATGACGCGAATAGCATGAGAGTCTGTTGAAGAATTCAAATGAAAGAATACTTGGCAATAAAGAAAGGAAGAGCATTTTACTGGCGCATAAAGCAATACATACGCATTCTCTAGGCATCAATTTTGGGACAGGAGGTGGCGGCAGCTGTGGAGTGTCAAATGTGATTGGTACCGGTGGTGGTGGCGGTGGTGGTGGCATTACAACACTTGGCTGCGATGCTAAATATAGAAGACAAAACAACCTCAATGGAGCAAAATCTGTACTTTAAATAAAGAGATTTCTAGATAGAAAGAAATTTTTAATTTATCTGAATGGTTTTAGAGTCTGAGCTTTCATCTGACTCTCGACAGAAATTCGACAAATTCCTGTGTGCTTATACATATATGTGCGACGGAGCTGGGGGGGCTGTAACCCCTCCACTTTTTATGGCAGATATGCTTTAACATGCGTTTTAGCACCCTCTTTATCCCTGCAATTTTAATCTATCCACTCGAGCCCCTCCACCAAAAATGTTGTCCGCCGTCCCTGACATACGACTTATTATAGGGAAACTAGCTCACTGTCAGGGTTTCAAGTTGCCTATTGTTGGACCTCTATTGACCACATTATAGAACCAAATGCTCCTTAATAGTTCCATAATCTCAATTAATCATTAGTTACTATATAGATAAATTATAAATGTTAAATGTTGAGACAATGCTTTAGACATTGCAAGTTTCAACGCAGAGCCCTAAATAAAACACTGCCACATAGAATACGCACAATTCGTGTAAGTTTGACCGCATTGACTAGAACTGGCTTTCTAATTCTCGATTGTTTGCTACAGTATAAATACCCGACAATTAAACAGTTCCATGGGGATAATTTGTATTTAGCAGTATATGGTCCATAACCGTTTTTTCTTGGCCTTCTACATGTAGGATCTTCAGATAACGGTTCTTTATAGATGAGACAGCCTGTAGTTATCCCAACTCAGGCAAAGTCGGTAAAATTACACTGAAATATATTCCATCGAATAGCGAAATTACCAAGCAATTTCTTACCATCATATACAGGAAACCTGCTACCAAAGACTAAGCTGAAGAATGCATACCTTTCTCTTGTAAAGACACAATTGCTGCAATCTGTGCTCTTAGATTTGCCAGTTCATCTTCAAGAGCTGTTATCTTCTTTTCAGAAGATTCCTTCTCCCTTATCTTCTTCCCTCTTTTCAGGCATCTAGGTGCTACACTGTTTGCATCTTCACTAGAGATATTGCTAATGCTGCTAAGGCTGAGACTGGAGTGTTCCAGTGTGTTTCTTGTGATAACACCAGGCTTTTTGTCAACTGAGTCTACTTCAAATTCATTCCATGTAAAGAGTCCCATGTCAGCAAGTCCAATTTCTGGCAACTGTGACTTTACATTATTAAAATTGTCTTCAAGAAAACCTTTTGCCTTGCTCATGACAGCTCTATTTGACTCAACAAATATCTGTAGAGGTACAACAAAATGTAGAAGATTTTTCCTTGACTCCTACAGTCCACTACTCCTTGAGCATAGCTGCTACATGTTTGAGGGTTTTTTAATCTTATCTCATTTATTTTCTCCCAAGCTACTTGACCAATCATCAGGGAGGGTTCTGGCCATAAATGCATTCAACAACTAAATTCAGGCCCATTTTGCATGATGACTGGTCAATTAGGTTGGGAGAAAATAGACTTGATCATATCTCTCAAACAATTGGGGGCTATGCTGACTCCATTCAGCTTTATCTGACTATATTATACAGAAACAAATACTATTCCAGGTGGCTTTGAAAACAGTAATTATGACTAAAGGTTTCTCTGTCTACAACAAGTGTAGCTAAATAGATTGAATCCAGTGCAAGCCATATTATGTTTACACTGTTCCATGAAAATTTACCTTAATCAGAACACTATCCTCACAGCAAAAGAAGTATATGAACAGAGTATAACATTACCTTAGGAATCATAAATGCAGCAAATGTATATATGTTTACATTACATTACATAAAGCCTGATCAAGATATTCACATTTATAAGAGGTTTTGTAGAATGTAGAACAATGTGCTAAAAAATTTTTGATCAATTAGTATCAATGCACAGGATTTGAATTAGACTTGATAGTTTAGTTGGTAAGTTGGGTATTATTATTCAACCACCATTGAGCTTATAGATTTATAAATATCTTTGCAACTGATTAGCTTCTCTAAATCTATATTGACTATTAATTATTTTATCTGCTCATACTGGTCTAGTTGTAAATGAGGCATGCACACACACACACACACACACACACACACACACACACACACACACACACACACACACACATACACACACACACACACATACACACACACACACACACACACTCACTCACTCACTCACTAAAATACAAGCTATGTTACCTCAAAATATGCCCTTTTTGATGGCTTTAGTGGCAATCTACTTCCTATCATTCTAACAATGCTTCTGTCTCTGAATTTCCTCCTTCTTCTATCAACAGGCTGCCACATAACACTGCTGCCGATCATTCTGACAATACTCTTTCTTGACCTCCTATACCAAGGTTTAGCTAAGCGTGATCTCCTAGGAGTGTAGACCTGAAAAATCATATGACAACTTATCAGATTATTATTGGTTAAATGTCTGGGATTGCATAAGACTCTTGCTTGTCTAGATCAACCAACTTTAGATTCCATAAGGTGCAGGCAGGATGCATACTCAATCCCTTTCTGGGGCTTTTTCATTGCATCCCAAAAATAACTTGCAAGTGTGTACTTTACTGTATTTGACATCCATGACAATGAAAATGCACGGATTTACCATAGACAGCGTATACTCTATACATACAATAAAACCTTTAATTTACTGGCAGAGAAGGGCTAAACATTTATATACTTTGCATTCAGTAATGACTTCTTCCTTGCATATTTTGCAGGCGCACATGCTCAAGAGCAGGATGCCCTTTATTTAGGCCATAACACTAAAACTTAAGAAGTATATACCTCTTCTACGTCTTCATCATCCTCCACACAGCTGCTTTCCTCAACAGGCTGCTGAGCTTCATCGACTATAAAGTCCAAGTACTGATCCATGTCTCTTTTCAGCAATAAATGTTGAGGAACTTTATTCACGGTAACAGTAAACTGAGGAAACAAAACATTTAGCCGATTCCAGAGCCTGGGGATGAATCTAAACCGAATTCACTTGAGCCAATCAGACCCACGCGAGTGGTAAAGTAACCAATCACCATTGAGATCTCCTACGTAATCGTGGAATAAAGTTAACCGTTCGAAATTTAAAATTATTAGATCACAAGTGTCAGACAGCTGTGTTCAAAGTGCGATCGAGAAAGTAAAACTTAGCTTATTTACCATGGATGTTCTAGCTGTGGTTGATCATCTTCATTCTCTAGCTGTTAATCCTAGAAACAGAGCAGGAATAGTCAAGGTATGGTGTGAATCTTTCTTTTTAAAGCTATTACTTCACTATTAATCGATCAAACAGTGAAGACGAAAATGGTGGAAACATCGTGGCATATTCTCCTAAAATTAACCATCGTTTTCTTCTCAGGCAGTTAAGATTGCTAGATACATCCCTGAAAATTGCTTATAGCTACTAATTTTTCATATTTCATTTCTAGGATCAAGGCTGCCTGCCAGGACTGGTCCTTTTCCTTGATAACAAGGACAAAGAAGTTGTCCTCAAAGCACTGAAGGTATATAAACAGATTGCATTCGTAGTTATCAGCTCATACCAATTTGTTACACTTTTATTTTGAAGTATACTTAGCCTGTACATTCTTAAGGGTCACACGTCAAGTCAGTAAACGTGAAACTGCATGGATTTATGGCAAAGACTCCTTCAACAGAGTAAAAGAGGGTATTCGCCCCCACTGACCCTCTCAGCCCATGTAAGAAGGGAGGGGCGAGATGCGCACTTTTGAGGACATTTTACGAGTTATTGCGTATCATTAACCAGCTTGGGCAAAATAATTTAATTTGATTATAAGTTTTTTAAAGGAAAGTTTTATTTGGAAACTTTATAAACATTTCATGGTTTCAGTTCCAAACAATCTTATGACTTTCGGAGGACGAATGCTTGAATTTGTGTTGCACAGAAACCTGCATTAAATTCGTATACAATTTAATCAGAATGTCGAGAGTATTCATATTGGCCAACTAAGTAATGGCTACATATAGGAATTCGTTGATTAATAGTAAAATTTGCCAAAAAGTTGCAACTTAAACTACCAAATTATAGTAGCTGCTAAAAGTGCATTGTCTGGTTCAATGAATCATCTGTTCCAGAAGTTCAGTCAAAGCATAGGAACCTACAAAAACAGTACTTATTTTTAATCAATATGCCTCACTCAAAAAACATATACACACTAGCGATCTAACAAACGTCTAATTTTTTCAACTTGCAGACGTTGTACCTCCTTGCTCAGCATTCACCGAATAGGCAGCAAATGAAAGATGAGATTGGTATGATGGAAAGTTTAACACAACTTGCTTCAAAGTGAGTGTAAACCTACTTCTGGTGACATCAAATATACTCTCTGGTGACATTGAGATCAATGATAGCAGAGACGTAGGAAATGAAGGCCATTGAGAGCATGTGTGCCCCAAAGTAGTTACCAACATTTGTTGATTCCTTCCAAATGTTACAATCAACTAAAAAACTGCAAAGCCACAGAATGTCTTGCTTCATTTTCGCTGATTCCATATCAGACCTGTTCTATACCATCATGCCTGGACCCTCCCTGCCCTTCTCAGTTTGCTATGAACTATGCTTCTAGTACATGGAATTTAGTACGCTTGATTGTAGCTCTTACGTCGTAGGCCCCTCCATCTTCCAAATGCTTCCTGCATCTCTGAATGGAAGGTATTATTCCATATATTGCCTTGTGATTAAATATCTTTATCAGTTAACTCAATAATTGTTAATACTTATGTAGAGTTTATATTGTGAACATACAATTTGAGTATTCATCTTTCATTTAGTGAAAATGCAGAATTAAAGAAGTATGCAGTTGACATACATGACATTTTGTCTGGAAAGAGATCAACCAAGTAAGTTCGAATTCTGAGCGACCACGAATTTTCTATTGTATATCTCTACTTCCTTGTTTTCCAAGCAAAGAGTAGCTCAAGGCAAGACACAGATTTGTGTTTTATTATATGTAGTTATTTAAGTTGTTGTAAGTTATTTACTATTGGAGTATTTGGTTGCAATAGAACTAAGGTGTTGGGCCTAAGGTACCAACACTCGATTACCATAACAGTGACGTCAATTAACTTGACAGTTGGAAATAAATCGATATTTATAGTAGTTGCATACTTAACATACCCCTCGATACTGCTAGTGCTCATTTGCTCCAGACAGCCCTTAACTCGAGTGTCCTCCATTCTGCTAGGACATCTGGGCGAAATAATGTCTACTACGGACTTGGCACCTCGAATAGCAGAGCAAAGGTTGTCACTTTGCAGATCCGCGGCCTTCATCAAGCAACCAGAAAGATATGTGAAGAGAGACTTCTGCAAGTGAAAGGGGTGATCAGTTTTACGTTTAATGTAGCGAAAGCGCGGTGCATAGTGAGAGTAAAGCCTTCCGTTGCTGCCGAGAAGTTGTGCAGCTCGATTGACGAAACAAAAATCATGTCTGCTCAACAAATTGTAAAGAATGACTCAGGCGAAGAGGTAAGATTTCATCGTACGTTCTTGTTCAAAAACAACTTTTAGCTTTCTTTTTTTTGAAAGAGTTTTACATCATGAATCAACAAACTAAGTCCCAGTCCTCCAAAGTTAGTAGTGATAGTAAAGAGGGGGGGGGGCTATAGAATTAGTAAACATTTGTAGTCATAAAGCAGCCAATATCTTTCGGGGTTTTTACGGCTAGATATACAAGTTTTAACTTGCTTGTGTTGCAGGTGATTCTGTCATTTGGCAAAGGCCCAGTTGTAACAAAAGACGATAACAAAGAATTGCCAGATTACCTTCCGGAAGATACGGAGAATGAGAACCCGGCCAGCAAGGTATTACACATCTGATGTATATTTAGCATTTAATAGATACGAAATGATAATGTTAATGGAGCAACCTGAGGATTCTGGAAGCCTTTTGAGGCTAGAGAGGGTGAAAAGCAATAATATGTTTAGACTTTGTCAATTTTACTTTGCTCTCACTATGGTTCTGTTTTATTTCCTTATACATTTATTGTATATACAATAGCTTGGACCCCTATAATACGGGGCTACGAGCATGGAACAGTATTTCGCAATGTAATGTAATGTATGTTTGTGTATGTATGCTCGGTCATCAATCGTATTCGAAAATGTTCTGAAAATCATTTACTGAGCTGAAACGAAAAAATTAAAGCTTCCAGCACAATGATTCTTGAAATAGCACAATCTTTGGCTGTTAACTTAGACCTTCTTAGTTGTTTTGTAGCTAATTTTTGTTAAGAGAAGTGTAACTTAATGTCAGCTGAAAGACTTTAGCATAGATATGAATTAACGAAATAAAATGAAATTATATTTCTGATCATTTTTTTGGATTTATTATATGCATTTTTCAGGCGCTTGCTCGAACTTCGCAGAAGGGTTCATCAGGAGGCGGTGGCTGGTTTTCTGGCGTCACGAACTTTATCAGTAATACTCTGTATTGGTAAAATAGAAAATTTCGACTTAGTTTTATTCTTATTTGATAACGCTATCTCATAGCTCTCGTCGACTTACAAGTTATAGAGCAGTGAAGAACAACCCCACTGAAATAAAAATTGGGTATCTTACCACCCCCCCCCAGACAACCAAGGTCTCCTAAATACAATGAAACCACAAACCCGTCCTCAGACAATTAACACCCTAAAGACCAATACTAGTTCATTCCGTTGTTTGAGCAAATGGTTTTGTATACGTTCCTCAGAGAACCTTCTTTGCATTTTTTTCTGTAGTTCTCCTTATAGCATAACTTCTATCATATTTTTGCTAAATGTTCGTGATTCTTATAAATATATAATTAAGATTTAAGCTAATATGTAAATATCTGCAATGTTTTACTGTTCGGTTCTAATTACATATCATGACTGATATTGTGTCATCATTTATGCGCCTCTTTCAGTGTTTACTGCAAATTTTTCACCGATGGTACGATGGTATCTAATAATGATATATTGCAAGCTTCCTTAAATTTTGTTTTCGTACATAGTTTGTACAGATAAACTACCTTAGACTAACTATTTTTGAACAGGTAGCCAAATACCAAGGAGTTAAAGAAGCTGCAAAAACACAGGCCATTCTTAAGACAATTTCCCGAATAAATACCTATTCCTATGCGCCTGAATCCTGCAGAAAGATAGCGCATTATAAAAATGTTTATTGCTATTAGTGTTGAGATTATTGCTTTAAAAAAGGATACTTTTGTTGCTTACATATTTAGAGCTACAGGCCTCGCATTCCAACTTTTTACACAATTCCTAAAGAGAAAAAGGTGATTTTAGGCTTCGTAGCATTCTGCAAGCAGTTCGATAAGGTTGCCTCGAAAAGCTCAGCTAGTATTTCCGTATTTATTAGTGTTATTTTAAATTAACATTCATAGATTCTCTGATAGTTTCCATATTAATTACTTGAAGGGACTTTCGTATAACTTCTTCGTAACCATCACCATAACTTTTATCTGGTTTTGCCCTATGTGTTGAGAAATAAGAACTTTTAAGGGGTTCCACCACTCGAAAACCTAAATTCACCATCCTTAAAGATTCAACAATGAAACTTGGCACATAAGGGTATTTAACTATGCTAATTTCAAATTTGCTAGCAAAATCAGTCTATTTTAGCCGTTTCCATGGTAACAGCTAAACAATTACAGAAAAGTGATATGCTTTAGTACATGCAAATTTTTTCCATGAAACGGCTCTCAGTAGATGTAGATAGATAAAAAGCATCAGGAGTGATTGGGGAATGGGATATAGCTTCTAGCTTTCAAATAAATGTAAATTATATGACTATATGAAATTTTACTTCCAGAATTGTGCTTTTTCGGTTCACACAGGGAGAATTAAAGGTCTCCTCTTCAAATCCAGCAACATTTATGACAAAATAGATGCCTATATCCCACACAGCATTATGTAAGCTTCAAAATGATATATTGGAAGTTATACTGTGGTGATGTTATCAGTGAAATTTGCATTCACTAAACATGCTTAGTAGATGGAAATGTTGAACAGAGAACAACAAGCTCGGAAGTCCGTTTTCAAACGCGAGTAAGTGCCTTTTGTCAACTTAATCTGGAAGACTTAAATATCAAAGAGTAGAACCTCAATCAATTTGTAAATAGAATGAACGCTCTAGTGTGCAATAACTTGAGAGATAATAACAGCTCAATAAAGCAAAATCAAACAAAATCGAACTGCCTGTTGAGAAATATAAAACGAAATAAATTGAAGCGGACACTTGGGATCTAAACTCTATATAACTTGACCTCGGAAATCCGATTCATTGCAAATGAACAAAGTTTCCTGGTGAGCAGGACAAATGGGACTACTAAAATGCTGAACGTGATTTTGAAATCAGGAAAAACTTTTGGAACTAAAGGAATAGATTCCTTTAACATCCTTTTATAATCGTCCCCATTTTTGATGTGGACATCTGCAACATGTATTCCCGCAAAGCCTTAAGTAAAGTATATTTTTGATTCGTACTCTTACATATATATATAGGTGCCGCATCGTCATTCGTCATCTTTGTGCTGCGTCGTCTTTGTGTCGACGCGGCACACAGACGACGCGCCAATGACGACGCAGCAAAAGACGACGCGGCAACAGACGACGTGGCAAAAGGACGACGCGCTAATGACGACGCGGTATAAATACGACTTGCCAATGATGACGCGGCAAAAAGATGATGCACTAATGGCTATGCAGCAAAAAGATGATGTAATAACGATAATGCAGCACAAAGATAACATGGTAAAAAGATGACCTGCAATGACAATATGGCACAAAGACGATGCGCCAATGACGATTTCATTCTTGGGGGCCTTAGATTTAAATTGGAATTTCGAAGCATTCTGTTCGTCACTGCAGATATTCTATTGAAAAGACTGGACAAGTAGGCAGGCGCTTGGCCATTTATTGCTTTATAAACCATTCCCGCAGACTCTTGACGAATCATTTCAGCTATACTAGGCAATCTTAACTGTCTCAGGATCGGTTTAGCAGGTGCATCATACGGGCTATCCGTTATAATTCTTATGGCTCTGTTTTGTAACTTTTCTAGAGTACAGCGGGTAGTGACTCCACATGCTTCCCAAACAGAGCAGTAGAACCTAAAGTGAGGTTCCACAAGCCCCTGATATAGTATCTTTAGCGTATGCTTAGGGGGGAATTTTTTGGAATATCTAATCATTGCTATAGCCCAAGTCATTTTCAATGCAACTGCTTTTATATGGTTTTTCCATTTAAGCTTATTATCGATGTGAACCCCTAGATACTTGACAGAAGGCTTTTGCTTAATTTGTTCCCCCGATATCACAAAATTTGCTCTTAAAGTTTCTGCAGTAATTTTATCATTTATAGCGTGTCTAGTGCCTATGAGCATTGATGTTGTTTTGGCTACACTTAAAGATAACTTATTACCGTGTAGCCATACCTTAAGATTTTCCAATTCAGCGTTCATGGTACTGGTTATGTCTTTGACATCCTTTGCAGAATATGCAAGACTAGTATTGTCCGCATACATTGTAACCTTAGAGCAATTCAATGCGCATGGCAAGTCATTAATATAAAGAAGGAATAGGAGAGGGCCAAAGCTTTCAAAATTAGATGTTATTCTATTGACTCTACAGCACTGCCGCCTATTCCCTAAATAGGATGAGGACCATTTGTGTTCAGTATTCTTAATTCCATAGCGGCTGAGCTTTTCGAGTAGGATATCGTGGTCAACCGTGTCAAACGCCTTCTTTAGGTCATATATACTCTACATATAGCGTGGGACTCTTGGTCATGATATTTTTGTTTTTCCATGGGTCTGATTCTTCCTGGGGCACAAAATATATATATATATAGATAAACATACATATATATATATATATATATATATATATATATATATATATATATATATATATATATATATATATATATATATATATATATATATATATATATATATATATATATATATATAAACAAACTGATCGTAACGAAGTTAATTAGCAATTATGGTATTTAAAATTCTTCATATCGAAAATTAAACATCATTTTTGAAATCTACTGTGTCCAATTGGCTAAAGTGAAGAATCTTCAAAAATTGAAAATTTTCGCACTTTAATGGTATATTAGCACCTTAACCGTTATGGACACAGCCTCAGAAGCTACCGTTACATCTCAAATGATCATTCTAAAACTTCAATGCAATGGTACTAACATTAATCTTCATCTTGAAAATAACAGTTATTTGGGTCTGTATTACTCCTTGTCTCCTGATTTCTTTGCCTCATCCACCAACATCTCACCGCTGCTCTCCTCCGCCTCATTCGCTTTCTGTGCCGACTCCCTTTCACGTTTTATCGCTTGCAATTTTTCCATGGTCTCTTTCAAATACTCTATGTATGCGCACGTATGCTTCAGCGTATCCAGCCTTGAAGATTTCTTGTGCATGGATCTTAATGTTGGCACCAATCCACGGAGTCGCGAATACGTCTTCTGTTCGTAAGCCCTTTGAGCACTTCTTAAGCGATTCCGTTTCATCTTCACGTTGAAATAACAATCGTCACTTTCCGTGCCGGGAGTGCCTAAATGGAGGATTTCATCGAGGGGAATATCGCTCAGAAAAATCTCATACACTTTGTCTAAAAATCGCAAAGCTCAATGACAAAACGTCACAAGGCCCCAATCAATTCACAAAGATTTACGAAAGTCATATAAAAAGTCACAATAAGTAGTCAAAAAATCTCGTACACCTTCCTGTTAGTAATAAACTCCTCGGGTTGCGTATCATTTTCGACGCTAGGCTCGCAACTAAGAATTTTTACGGGCAGGTGTCTAATCCATAAAAAGAGACGTTAAGTTTTTCCTATAGTTGGCTGTCTGTAAACGGAAAATTCCTCCAAGGTTTGACTTTAAAGATAGTCAGATTTTGACAATATATCTTAACATAAACATGACTAAAGTAAACCTTTATAAATGAAGGATAAACGACAGTATGCTGAAGAAACAATTTCCCTTTTGCACAGCTATGCTTGGTTGTCAGAGCAAGCAAAATAATCATCCTTTCGAATAGCCGCTACTGCTTGCAAAAGTATCAAATTAAATTTGTGTGCTTTGAATCTATAAAAACTTTATTGTTATACTTTCTAGTTTCGTCTGTGGAGAATATGACAAGGTTTCATTGAACATACGGGGGTAAACTGTTGACTTTAAACTTCCGAGCACTTCATAACAGCATAACTTCTAAGTCTATGATTGGCTGAGAGCTAACGTGGCCATTGTTCATTACTTATTTTGGCAAATTGCTAACGAAAAAGTATAAGTTGAATCCCAAGAGGACTTAGGAAAGCTGAGTGCTATGATATTGAGAAACGTTCATGGATATAAATATCGCGATTAAGTTGTATCCATTGTTATCATTGTACACTGTTGAGTCTGCTTGCTTCTACTGAGATCTGTTCTTATCTCTATGTCTTCCTGTGCGTCCTCATCTCCGATTAGAACCGCAATTGCAGGAACTAAGATTATTTTAAGTACTTGGCTATAAAATCTTTCCAATATCACTGGATTAACAAGCTCAGTTCAGTCAAATTCTACTAAAAATAAGGACTAAAGAGGTAAACCACTCAACAGCAGTCTTTCAGAGACAATTTCAACATATCTAAATTTACATATGGCCATCAAAAAATGAAAATACTGAAGAAATTCACGGTATGGTGTCTCCGTGATGTGCAGTATCTATGAACTTCTGCAAAACTTTCCGTTAATAATAATATTAAAACCAGTAAAGCAATGTTTCATTATCGTAAATGGCTACCAATAGGAATATACTTGAATGGCTTTGCTATACATTTTATGGGCATATCTTTACTTGCATTTGTCACAACGATTGATGCTAGAAGGAAAACTGGATGGAAAAAAACCGAGAGGAGGACACTGTATGAGTTGAAAAAGGTTTTAAAAATGGTTAAACAACGTATTTTATACGAATACTAGAGGAAATATCTCATGAAAGGATGACATAATTGTAAGAATTCCTTGTACCTTTTGTACCAATATTCAGCCCTCTCGACTGTAAAATATTGCAGCAAAATGTTACAGTTTTCGGTTGCTGCATCTGGGGTCCTTGAAAACCTTCAGTCGTCTGTGAGATAGCATCTACACGGTCGCCTTCCATACTGCAGTACCACGAAACTAGGAGATCAGTCAACTGACTTACTGGATAACTTCCAATAACCTGGCCAGCATTTCTTGAGCAGCAAAACTAGACAATTTTATAAACCGGGGGTAATAACTATATACAGGAACAATCATGATCACATTCCACAAACTCCACTACTTCGTGTAACAAGTAGTGTACCAAACGCAACAAGATGTGGGTTTGGGGTTTCTTCTTGTCTACATTCCTAATTACACAATCCCACCTAATTCTTGCAAATATTTTGAAGCAAATTTAGGGTTGATTGATCTATTAGTCAAGGAATACAAACATTATCAAATACTTGTAGCTTTAGGGCAGCTTTCTACACATTTTTAGTTCTAATTGATAGCTATTCAAAGCAAACGTTTTAACCAAAATGATTTTTTCCATTCATAAAAAATTAACCATTCCACGAGCATGAAATATACTGTAGGTAATACTTTACAGTCTGGGCCTTAACAAGTTGTACCATGATAAAGATATGCTAAGCGCCTGTCTTATTCGAATTTTCTATGAAACTGCTATGATAGTAATCCATGAGATACTGAATATCATATTCCCTAGAAATGCATCATTTCAACAGGATTTCATCAAAGAAAAAGCAAATCCACTCTAAAACAGACCATTTGTTCCATCTTTTTAACACAGGCCTACATCCAGTAACATCGTTGTTTGAACAGCTAGTGGCGGAAAGTCATATGAAGTAAGAATATGACTTAAAAGCAGCATTTTTCCGGTCAAAGTTAGCTTCATAATACTCATTTCATAGCCAGTAAGAGCAAGGAAATGTTTATAGCTCCTGCAAGATACAGTACATTAAAAGTGAACGTCTCAGGCTAAAGTTAATGAATATAACAAGGCACTATGGGATGTAATGAGTGCCATCCCATCATGCCGTGTGAGCAGACCCACGTTAGTTTCCACCGTTTCAAGATGGCTGAAGTTATAGACATTGATGTGGATGATCAGGACTTTCCCGATGATGAAGGAGAAGATAATTTAAGGAAGCTTAAATCATCAGTAACTAAGCGGAAAGGAAGAGGGTTTAAGGATTCATCCAATAACCGCAGTGGGGATAATTACGAATCAATCATTGACGAGGAGTCTCCAAGTGAAACAGGCCCAGCTCGTTCTGTAGAGGGCTGGATACTCTTTGTTACAAATGTACACGAAGAGGCCCAGGAAGACGATATCCGAGATCTTTTTGGAGAGTACGGCGAAATAAAAAATACCCACTTGAATCTTGATAGGAGAACTGGATTTCTCAAAGGGTATGCTCTGGTCGAATATGAAACATTCAAAGAAGCACAGACCGCCCTCGACTCCTTAAATGGTACCGATTTGCTAGGCCAGAAAATAAATGTAGATTGGGCCTTTGTACGAGGTCCGCAGGCAGGAAAGAAGCATCGTGGAAGAGATAGGAAGCGTTAAACGATTGTTTGATCTGTTTGACTTTGATATTAGTATACCATAAACAGAAAGAACTGGCCTCGGGATGATCAACTCGGTGACATACAGTATGGAAATGGCTTAGATTCGGCTCACAGATGGAACGCACGGAGTTAGAACAATCTCCGCGAAACCTTTTACTACTGATGTAATGTAATACTACTTCTTTTGTTGTTAAATTCTATGTGCTTTATAGTCTGTAAAGTGTTCTTTAGGCATAGCTATTTAGTCTTACTTGACGCTATAGTTAATTGACTTTGATGAATTGACCATTACCTCTTTTGGTCCCCGCAACAGAAATAAGCTGATATATTACTTCAGTCTGTGCTTGTTACTGGGAGGGGGTTTTGCATTAGGAAGCATAAACGTTGACTTCCCTACCTAAGATTGGCTAGCTGAAGTTGCAGTTGCTTTGAATGTTTTTTTAGATGCAATCACTTTCAGAAACTTGTTCAAGCTGAGTAGGTTGTCAGCCAAACTGGAAAGTTTGGCCATTTTCCAGTAGATCTTGAATATGCACTTAAGCAAAAAAGGTCAGGCATGCAAGTATGCATCAGGTCTCAGGTGTGTTCTTGACTTTTTGGCTTACAAAGTGAAACCAATTTAGTTATTTTCTGTTGTTTTCTCTCCTTGAAAAACTTCTGTACCAAATAGCAAGCATGTCAGACCAAATTATAGCTCTGTTATCATTTAATGACTTAAAGTAGCCTGAAAATATTCAAAGTGACCAATTCCACGGTGCCTTGTCACCTTTCAATGCCCTGTCTCACTCATATCTGGATGAGGAGTATCATTTGAGACAAAAAATCTCAAGTACCCCCCCCCCCTTGCCAAACTCTGCAATCTGAATTGTCAGGTTCTTTAACACTTCCTCGTAAAAATCAGTCGTAGTTACATGCAATTCTTGGGCGATCTTTTCATAATTGCCAGAGATTTATATCAGTGACCTTTAATACCAACAAAACTTCTGCAGTTGCATAATACTCCTTTGAGGAGCACCTGAGTTAGAATTTTCTGAGCCCAGCCCTAGTTTCTTATCAAAAATATGTCCCTAGCAATTAATATTTATCTGCTAAAACCAAAAGAAAACTAATGTATTCACTGTATTCCTACAAAACATTTTTCTTACTTATCAAGTGTTAACAATCCTTCCCTGCAGTACATTTCAGGCAGTGTATTAGAAAAGACAATTTCTGGCTTGCCTTGAAGTTAGACAGTTTTCAAATACTAGATTATTGTGTATACTAGGCACATTCTTATTTGTACGAATTCACAAACATTCATAAAACCCCCGTAAAACTAAAGATATATATTTGGTGCACAACAGCCTTAATTCACTGCAATAATACTCCCAGTCTCAAATTTTTACAAAACTAAATTTCATATTACAGATAAACTTAACACTGATTCCACAATGATAGGTTTCAACATATGATATGTTTTGAATGATTCTATGATCAACTTTTGCTATGAGTTAAGTACATTACATGTGCAAAAGATATGAAAAAAGGCCTGCTTAGGTAATGAGAATTTGAAGCTGTGAATGAAAAACATGTGTTGCAAGATCCCTAGGCACCTATTACTTGTCTTTATATCTTTTGCATGTGTAATATTCTTATACCAATGGAATATTTGTTGGACTATGTGGAATATTTTTTTAAAAAAAAGCTATTTTGACTGTGACACTTAAAGTCATGGTTATTCTATATTTCATATGCAATAATCATGAGTGCAAGAATAATGGTAACAGGAGTTGAATAATTACTGTCCAGTCACAAACTAGCTTGCAGTTCAACTTAGGTTCAAGCTGTAAACAGCATTATCTAGAATTGGTTTCACACCAGTGAGCCACTATCAACTGCAAATTGATCAGCCCTACATAAAGCAAAATGCATTTCACTCATGCCCGATGGATTTATCCAGCAATTTCATATCATCCATGTTTCTGCATTTGGTTCAAACATAGTTTTTGGGTATTCGGAGCAAGATTTGACATTAGCTGTTCAACTGGCAAACCTTAGCAAAAATTTTCCTGTTTAGAACTAAAGATGCCACTTAAAATTCCTATCAAGGAGGCTCATCAGACATATGTTACAATCTGTGTTTAGCAGAGAATGTCATGAAACATGAACATGTTACAACCAAAACATAGCTCTCGGGATAGCAAGAGCTTGCTACAGCATTCCAAAATTGAAAAATACAAATGTCTAAATAAATATAGCTGTAGTCAGCCATCATTACATGGTCGTATGCCAAAGGCTAAGGGCAAGCTATGATTTCAAAACTCTACCAGCAGAAAGCTGCAAGGAATTGATTTATACTCTACCATCCAATGTGGATCATGAAATGAGACCTACACAATCAATGAGTACTTTCACTGTTGACTTTGCAAAAGAGCCCAAATGATATTGATGTGCTTTAGTGTTCCTTCCACATCACACTTACTACGGAACTAAGCTAAATTGTCAATATATACCAACATTTTCAGAACACTTACCAGCCAGTATTTTTACTAGTGACAGAGTTCCTATTCTTTTTAATTGATTCATTTCCCCAGCTATCATTACCACCCCAACCGTCTTTTGTATTCCAATCATCTTTAGAATTCCAATCGTCCTTAGAGTTCCACTCATCATCATTTCCCCAATCTTCTGTATCCCACCCATCAGAGCTGGCTTCCCTAGATGCCTTGTGTCTAGAAGCAGCCTGGAAAGGATTCTCGTTTGATGCCCCAGAGAGGCTACCATATCCACTACTTTGTGTTGACTTTGTGGGCTGCATGCTTTCATTGATCGTGTAACTCTCTTGAATTGCATTTTCTTCTGTTGGTCTTTTACCACTGTAAACATTGTTGACATAAGATTGTAGGTTAAACCAACCCTTCTGGCTTGCAGATTGGACCTATAATAAGGAAAACAGTTAAGGATAATTCTAACAAAAAATTGAGTATTACTAATATTTTTGCTAATCTCCATGATCCCATTGCCCATAAGTGTTGATGGCTCTATCTATGCACTTCTTCCATTTTCTACAATTCAAAGAGTCTACAAATATCAGCTACTCATTTTTCACAACATTCCCGCATGTGGTCCAGCTATTCTCTTTTAGGTCTTCATCTTTATTTCTACATTCTTTCACTCCAAACACTACTGTTCTTCACAAATCTACTGTTCTTCATCTGAGAAACATGTGCTGATAGTTTTAACTTCCTCCTAATAACTTGCTGCATCACATGCCAAACACTAGATTGTTTCCAGTAAGTGCACAAAATAAGCCAGTTCTTTTGCATGGCAGCATGTGATTTCCTAGTTACATTTGCTTCACGGGTGGACAAAAAGCAAGACTTAAATCAACAGATCAGACCTAGCTTGAAAAATGCCCTATACCCAATACACACATGTCAGCATTCTCATATAAGATAGAGGAAGCTTGATCATCTAGAAGTTAGTATGTCAAAAACTTGTTTAAAATAGTAACATTCAATATGCAATACCTTAAAGATGGTGATATATTGGCTAAAAGAAAGCCATTAGTGACAAAGTAGATTGCTTAAGATTTTATTGCATGCTGGTAGCTACTTTATGGTGAAAACAATAGGACACTCAACAAACCATGGTTGTGTTGAGGTGTATACAAGTAGATGAAGCCTCTCCTTAGTCAGATACTACTAGGTATTTTCAGATCATTGGGCAAGCAAGAAAATCCTTTCCTTCACGTGTCTTTGGAATTGGTTTATATAGAGACTCAAAACCCAGTCTTGTGTGAACAAAAAGAGCTCATTTTCTGACTTGGACACTTCAAGTAAACAAAGGTGAATAGGTGCCCATTGGCCAATAATAGAGCCAAACAGACAAATTATTCATCATATCACATGTACCCCCATCTGGCTATATATTTCAGTTCACCTTCTGGTCACCATGCGAAATTTCATACTCTGATGAGTGTCGAGCAAAAAAGCTTTTCAGTATGATGCCTAAAGAATGTTCCCACTTTTTTAAACTATAGTGAAATCAGATATAAGGCAAATGAAAATATAATCAAAGATCGCAAATCAGAGAAAGAGTGCTTGCTAGAAAACCTTGTTTGCAAAGCCAGACATTGATGATGACATTTCACCCATCAGCTTTCCATCATGAATCTAGAACAATTATTTAAAGATGGGATTATGCTGCAAGTATGTTACATGGCACATTGTCAACATGCAAATTACATTTTCAAACATAACAAGAAATGGCAGCGGATGTGCAGTTTAGGATAACAGCCAAATCGCCTTAAATTCTATATGAAACTACTTCTCACGGTGAAGAGAGATGAAACAGATGATAAAAAGTGCAGTACTACTGACCAAATTACTTATTTGCTGCACTATTTTTCCCTCCATCACAATTGAAATCCCTTTGTCCATTAAGAAACTTCCACCCAATCTACAACTAATGCTAACCCTGACCCTGACCCAAACCCTAAGTAATTGGTAAGTAGTACCACACTTTTTATCATCTGTTTCGACTCTACATCCACTGAAGTGGCATCAAACAAGCATCATGAAAAGATGTTGTTGATATGTGCTACATATCTGACATAAGCAATATGCAATGTGATGAAAAATAATACTAAGAAATCAAAAACCGGAGGACAATAGTGGTAATCAACAGGGACACACATGGATAGAAATAGTGTTTGATACACTTGTAATATGCATGAGAAGATATGAGTAAATCAAATCAAAATAAATCACATCCTTTGCCTTTTCACATCTATACCTCTAACAATTCAAAGTTTTGCTATTCACTTAATTCTTAGTTCATGTAAGTCTGGGGACACCATTGTAATGGCTAACTGTAGTCCTAGCTCACTGTATGAGCTCACCTTTTGAGAAGTTGGTTTGATGACAGATTCATTAACAGTTGCTCCAATTTTGGCAGCCTGTGTAAATCAAAGATAATCAAAATAACATGCCACATAAATGCAGTGTTTGAAACACTGAACAAAGATCAGCCAAAACATCAACATCCAGCAGAAAGAAGAGAATCGGCATGGGACAAATTTTTCAAGAAATAGATATATGTATGTATGTATATATATATATATATATATATATATATATATATATATATATATATATATATATATATATATATATATATATATATATATATATATATATATATATATATATATATATATATGTCAGGTACACGATGAAACACATCAGATTAAGCTACATTGATATTAAATTATATTCATATTACGTTGCACCCCCCTCTACTTTGTACTCATGTTGCGTGGTATTAACACCTATTGTATTCAAATTACGTCAAAGTAGAAACAATGTTATAAAAGACTAAGCAGTAGAGCATTGTAACCAGTATAGCCTGAGGAGTCTGCCAGAATGGACGAAACTAGTCGCAGCAAAGAAAAGTAGTCTCAAAGAATTGTTGACTTTATTGTGTTTCGACCTATCTTTTACTGTACCAGGACCCTTTTTGTTTCGACATTACATATATATATATATATATATATATATATATATATATATATATATATATATATATATATATATACAAACTAAACCTAAGCCGCATCCACAACGTATATAAATTACATAAATAGAATAAACCACAAATATAATATCCTTTAAGTAAACGTTTCGATCAGAATCTTCATCAGTACTCAAGTACTGATGAAGATTCTGATCGAAACGTTTACTTAAAGGATAGTATATTTGTGGTTTATTCTATATATATATATATATATATATATATATATATATATATATATATATATATATATATATATATATATATATATATATATATATATATATATATATATATATATATATATATATATATATAACTGAAGGAAGCTTTATCAACCAACATTCAAATCATATAAAATGATGTTGACTGCATGAAATTATGAAATTAAGCTACCTTTTCCGATGCAACTGTTGCAAATTGTTGAGCACCACTGGCAAATACATTCCAACCCTTGAAATATGATATCATAATTACAATCTTTTACATACAATAACACAACCATGACTGATTAATCCATAAAATCAGATAAGACTAAATTTGAATTTGCTAAGCATGTTCCTGTCTAAAAATGAATTATGGATACTGTCTTCACTCATATTCTGTGACCTAGTTGTCTCTCTTGACGATAAGAGCACCTTCCTTGCCATCATTAAAAATGTATATATAGAAATATATATATATATATATATATATATATATATATATATATATATATATATATATATATATATATATATATATATATATATATATATATATATATATATATATATATACACACATATATGTATATATCTATATAAATCTTTATAGATACCTAAGTACTCTTATTGTCAAACATAGTAAACAAAATATTGAGGGGTACCTAAACATAAAACTCTACATACCGTTTGAATCGATGCTAAAGCATTATCCCAACCTGTAAAGATAAATGATAGATGATGATAGATGATAGACATTGAAGAGCACATGGCAAACAAATAGGAGGGGAGGAAACACAAACATATTGACAACCCCCGCCCCTTATGACACATCATAACAAGTCTAGTACAATTCACCCTCTTGTTGCATAACATTTTGAGTGTTAAGGCCCCCCTATCAATGATTGCAAACATAAACATTCTTCTTTTGCACTGCAATGTCATCATTTCTCAGAGACATTTGTGCCAAGCTTTGAAATAGCTATGACCTTAGTGGTTCTATTACTAGAGACTCTTCCAAAGTAGAAGATAAAGAAGCATTCCAGAGCTAAAGAAACATCCCAAATTGGCACAATTGGCATTTAAAAAATATCTGCAAAGGTCACAACAATGTTTCAGAAAAATGAAGGATACATATATACACACACAGCTAAACCTTTATGTACTTGCAAGAAAAGGTAAAATTCAAACAAAAACCTCTGTTACATAGCAAAAGAGCTATGACCCCCACCCCCGTAGCAGTTTGTAACAAACATGACCATACCCCATACCCCTCAGGTGTTATGAAATTTTTGAATCGCCCCCCTTGGTAAGAAAAACTCAGTAACTCACCAGAATCTTGAGTCTTCTGAGTATTACCAGGAGAGCTACCAAATCCAACATACTTTCCACCTTGACTTGGGTGTAAACCTCTACAAAAGAGACCATTAGACTTCAATTCAGTAACAAGAATTGCTAAAAATTCAAATGGAAAAACAACAATTTAACAAAACAGCACTTACTCAGGCCTACTTGCATTCTCTTCTTGCTTTCTTGTGAAAAAGTCATTTTTCTGCGAGTCAATTTCAAGCCTGAAAAAAATTCAAAGTATATTGAAGTGTATCCTTGGATGACAATAATTCAGCTCATTCATGCACGATATAAAAATATCTTAAAAAGAATACTTTTATTTGCACCATCCATCAATTCATCCACCTTATCTATTCATTTGCTAATGTATCTATTTATTCACTCAGCCATTCGTTCATTCATTCACTTATTCAGCTCATCTGGCTGGACAATCCAAATTCATCCAATCATCCATTTATTCGTTGTCACTCATCTGTTCACTTATTAATTCATTAACCTATTCGAACTTTCCATGTATTGATCTAGCAATTCATCAGTTCATTAATTCATGAAAACAATCTCTCATCAATCTGTCAATCCATCCACCTATCCATCGATCTATCTACCAGACAATCCATCTAACCATCAATGTACCAATCCGGCCTATTCGAGCAATCCATTCATAGATCATGCAAATTAATCAATTTATTAATTTCTTCATAATCCTCTTCATTTCAACAATCCATGGTCAAAACAATAATGATCTATCTTGCTATCATACACTATTCCCAACATCGCTCCATCCCGCCTTCTTGCCAGGCAACCATCCAGTCAGCCATCCTTCAGCCAGCTACCTCTATTCAACCTCCCAGCCAACTACCCAGTCACCCACCAATCATCTGCAAAGTCAAAACTCTACGGCTACATAGTAATGAAGCATAGACATCACAGGACATATTCATTATGCCTCAAACTGCTTTTCTCTTCTAATCCCCACAACTGACTTTCAGATCGCCCTTTAACACTGTACATAAATGGGTGGTACCCTAGATAAATACATGCCAATGCTTAAAATGTAATTCTTCCCTGCTATTGCGTGGCTCTCTCTCACACACTTTTTAGAATTAAGCATTAATGTGTAACTTAACTGTATTTCTGTAAATAGGTATTTCAAATACATTTCATTTATATTTGGGTTTTCGCTCTAATTTAAGCTTACTCTATTACAAATAGCATTTTTCTGAAGTTCTCGATTCAAAATTATTGTTTTTAGGTCTCTAGTAGAGGTCCCCTTCCCAATCAACTAAGCTGAGAGCAGTCCTCCTCAGATATATCGAATGAAACGAAACGAAGTGAAAAAAGCATAAAATTTTCAGTGCTTGAATTAAACTATGTGACATGATGTAGGAAGACAAATACTCAGAGTTTTAAAGAGAATCCCCCTCAGACACACAAGGCAGTGTGCTGTTTTCTATTGCCAGCTTTTCGTCAGTCATTCCATCTACAAAAATGACAGTGGAAAGCTGCATTGCATTTAGAATGCAATGGGCTGCCCAATTATCCAGCATTCGTAACTCCATACATTTTTCACTTTTCAATATTTCATAAACTTTAACAAGCCCCCGTGCATCATAACACATTTCGCAGCGCACATATGACAGTACGCCAACGCATTAACTTAAATGTGACTTGGTTGGCGCCTTGAAATATGCCTGACCGTCAAATCAGTGCCCGATCAATAATTCATACTTAGTAAACAATCGCATATGAAATATACGAAGTGGAAAATCTAACGGCTATTTTGAGCACGCAGGAGCACAGCGATCCTTTGTTTCTAAATTTAAACCAGTTTCTAACAGGACAATATACAGCGTGACACCACCTAAATATGGAACCTATGTGAATAGAGCTATCCCTAGCCCAGTGCGTATTTGAGCAGGCTATGACTACGCTACACATAGCACTGCTCTGCTGGAGCCCAGAAACTAAAGCAAGCACGTCGCAAATGAAAGCCAACAGCATAAAGCAATAGAGAATTGGCTACGAAACTTTCTATCAACTATGATGCAACAGAGGCTTGACTGTAACGCCCAGGACGTGCCCTAATTTCTCTATTCACAATTCACCGCTTGACTTACAATTTCTTGAAGCCGGCTTTCGCAAAGTGCGTGCAAGAGCGAGTGAGGCAGTGAAGGACAACTGACCAGTAAAATTAATATTTCTTTGGTCCCAAGAAGCATAGCTGCCAAATCTTCGAGAGTTCTGATCAGGTCTATCTTCTACTAACCTGAGTGACCAATCATAATGCAGGATTTTCACTACACATACGTTCCACAGCTAAAGTTGATCCCATTTTGCACGATGATTGGTCAGTTAGGTTGGGAGAAAACAGACCAGATCAGAGGTCTCGAACATATGGTATTTCTTTTCCACGGTCATACCTTATGATTGAACGCGGGTACTACGCTAGGACCCTTAACTTAGGCACATTTGAGCTGATATGAGCAAAATTCAATGCTAATACATCAAAAAGACTGATTCATTTCTTACTTTGACATGCCAAGAAAGCTCTCTAGGTCTTCAGTTGTGTTCGCATGCGGGCTACTTGACCGCTGTGAAGCTCTGCCTTTGCTTGCAAGTGCGGGTGTTGACTGCGAATGGTGGAAACTACTTGTGGTCGGTTTGTAATCTCTCGCCGGAGAGGTCGCTTCTGACCAAGAACGACCTTCCGATAGAGCACTTATCTGGTTGGAAAAGAGAGGCATGAACAACGTGTAGCTATTTCCGCTTCATGTAACATATAGACAACAGACATATGTAATAGGACGAGAGTGACGACAAAAAGAGACAACATTGTTTATTATTTGACGACTATTCCATGATATATTTTACTTAAAATGACTATTCCATGACTAATCCAGTGTAACTATAAACGTTTCGACTCGCGCTCGAGTCATCTTCAGTATGAGGGTACTATGATAAGACCGAAATATGTATATAGAGGGGGGGGGGGTGGATCGAAAACCACGTAGAAGGAATGGACGAATAGGACAGATGCGGAAGACATGTGTGTTACAAGATTGGTTTCGCTAACTGTTCATTTTCAAAGTGACAGATAGATGACTGATTTCACTAACAGGGATAAAATGACTTAAGAACTCCATGTCCTAATGGTAAGATCGCCTATGAAGTAGCTGTGCTTAAGCTGAACATCACAATGCCACTGCAAAATGTGAATCGAACTGGTAGCATCAATGTAAGCAATCAATGAATCAACCAATCAGTCAACGAACCAGTAAAATAACCAATTAACCAGTCAATAAACTATTCAACCTACCAATCAATCAGTCAATTAACCACTAATTCAGTCCATAAACCACTCAATCAACCGATCAATCAGTCACTCAACCAATCAATCAGTCACTTAGTCAAGCCATCAGTTATTCAATCAACCAACCGAACAGTCAATCAGCAAATCATTCAACTGATCACTTCATAAATCAACCAAACAGTCAATCACCTAATCAAAAATTTATTCAATGCAATGAATCAAACAACTGCTGTATAGTCAATTTAAACAATCAACCCTTCATTTAATTATCCACTCTTAATTGCACAAATTTCAAGTCAACTTTAGCAAAATGCATTTTTGTATTACGCCATAACAACTTCTAATAGCTTGCCACCCGTATTCTCCGCCTAATGCAAACCACAAGTCTAGCAAATTCATTCTTGCACTATCTTACGAAACAACGGAAACATTCTTCAGTATTCTTTAGTTTGCTAAAGATTGTCTCCATCTTTTCGTACAATAGTGCAGTTCAGCAGTGCCAATGGACTTTTCACTGATTCAATCTTGCCTAGTTCCAATGATATTTTTCACCCACTACCGTCCCATTAAATATATTTTGATAATAACAATGATATGGTTAGCTAATTCATTTGCTTCGTTATTAATTAATTTAGTTACACAATCAGCTCTTCATTCAATCCATCATTCATAATTAATTGAATTCCTTAGCAATTACTTATATTCCTTCTCCATCTGATCTTTGATCTCTCTATTTAGTAAGTTTATTCAGCCCAATCCGATTCTCACAAATACAGTGCATATTCCACAATGGCAATGAAATATTAACGGGAATTATCTTCTTCATCTGCTCACTTATAAATCAAAGGCATCCTTGTCAAATATAGTTAATTTCCCAGCAATTTCCTCGCTTTCCTTTCCCTTAACAAGACAACATGAATGTTTACCTTGTCTCTGTACAGTGCAGCTGCCCTTGTATTGTACCTATCGTGAATTGACATGTTCTCGTTGTAGTCACCCTGTGACTTGAAGAATTCTTTTGCATTCTTGTTCCCGCCAACCTAATAAAACCATGTGCTACATTAAACATATTTCTACTGGACACAGACGTGCTCAACTTCTGCGACAAAATACACAATGAGCCCTGACAATTTATTGCAGAAGTCTTCCTTGAGCTTGAAAAGTAACTCGGAGAGTTAGACACGAAGCCAGCTCTCAAAATATAGGAGCAAAGCAGAGAAAAACGTCCCAGTATCAACTTCTTCTTAACTTTTACTAAGTTAAGAACTTTAACTTCTCCTTTCCTTCTATTAAGAATCCAAGAGTAAAACCTTATCAAAAGATAGTCGCAAATACATTCGCTGTAACTGGCTCTCTTTCGTTAGGTTTTCTATATTTTCTAAGAATTTAAGTGAAAATATGAGTTTAGACAGCAATATGTTTTAGTAGAGAGGGCAATGACTTCCCGTGCCATCCTTCGTACTAACACAGAGAGTTTTGCATGTGGTTGAATGTCCATAACCAGATAAAATTCGCCTCTATGAATAAGCTGTATGTTCAATCATCTTGATCTAAAGTTTATTCCCTCTATCAACTCAAACGTGTCAGGAATCTGTGTTATGGAAGACAATACTGAGGATATAAGGAAATGATCTTCTGGTGTGAGTCCTGGCCAAGATAAGTTGATATTATAAGCAGAATGTGAAAACACAACTGGAAGAAGCAAAATAAATTCAAAACATATATATACCTTCATCTTTTCGACTTCAGTATCTTTCCATTTATCCATTGTCACTGACCTTACAAAGCTAAGAATGGTAGGCCAAAAGATTTAATAAACAATGAGAGAAAATGGTGTTATTATCATCAAGGCTATCGTTACTATTATGAATATGATTCCAACCATATCTATCTATCATCAAAATCACTAAAACCATCATATTCGGAATATGTGGCATTTCCATCATGACACTGAACATGATTATTATCAGCATTATAATCAGTGCTATAATCTCTATATCACCAAAAATCAATCTAGCATGGCCACTGTTATCACAATCATCATCATAATCATAATCATCATCATAATAATCATTATCATCATCACAATCATCATGACAATCATTGCTATAATCATTATTACAGTCAACATTCATAATCATGGTCATTATAACAATCACCATTATAGTCATCACCCTAATCATCATAATCATCAATACCATCATCACAATGCATCATGACAATCATTGCTATAATCATTATTACAGTCAACATTCATAATCATGGTCATCATAACAATCATCATTATAGTCATCACCCTAATCATCATAATCATTGCTACCATCATCACAGTGCATCATCATAAGCATAATCAATCATAATCATCATCAGACACAATTGTGATCACAGTTATCACTGCCATCATCAAAGCAATCACTATTTTCATCACAATTACCATATAATAATCATATCATCATCATCAGAATCATTTCTTTTATTTCATTAGAATCACTATCATCCATTGACTACTTCTGCTCAACCAATCAAAGTGAACCTTACCTGAGGTGAACTCCAAGCCCCCTATGTTTACCAGAACAATCAAGGCAAATCCAAATACCATAAGTGACACTAACCCACTGTGGATTGTGGCCACCACATTCAAAGCAACTCTGTGAAAATAAGGTGCAGTAAAGAGATTTCTATTTTGAAAATCATACAATTCTTTGGACATATGATGATTCCAATGCATGCATTAAATTTATGTAATACTTACTGTTTTAGTTGTAGTTATTAAGTCTTGTGAATTTGTTAAATGTAACGGCCATGGGGTAGATATTTAAAATTTTACTCCCCATCGTGCAGTTAATTTTTGTATATGTATTACTTTATATGGATTAAACAAATGATTCCAATGGACTATGCCCTATATAAGATCAGGAATGTTAGAAGGAATAAAAGGAAAGGGCTAGTGTTTACAAAGGGCACTTTGTTTCTTACTATCACCATCAGTGACAAGCATAGTACTATACTCATAATAAAAACAATAATACTCTTGGCTGTAGAGAGGTAGCACAATATTAACATCCAATTGCAAATTCAGCCAATTCAATATATGTTGCCATAAAAGACAGATAATTTTAGCTTTAGCTGGACCAAAGATGCAAGTGCAAAATATTACAAAAATACATGATTGATGTTGCCAGGTCTCAATAAATATATACATTTTAGGGCCAGGTCAAGAATGGGCAAAAGAGTTGAAGTTTTCCTAGAAAGGGCACTTTTCTCATTGCCCCCTAATAAAAGGCACTTCCAAGTGATGGAACCAAACCATAACACAATATTTATCATATGTAGTTACAGAATTGCCTAAGTAGCTCACTATTATCAATAGATACATCATTTTAAAACATTAATTGACTAGGACCACACTTACTTAAGAAGCAGTCAATATATTTAGTATGTTCAGTTGCAGACAAGCTATGGGCCTATGGCTAACCATCAACAAAGGAAGATAGAGAGAGGCTAAATAGAGACAGATGTAAGATAAAGTTTGCTTATTTAAATGTAAAAGGAGCTGAGTAAATAGGATAAGAATCTATGGACTACAAGCTCTTGAACTGAATTTCTTTCATTCATTGCCTCTTCTCCATCCAATCATTATGAATGGACAATTCGTGTTGACCATCAGGAATAGGCTGATTCAACCACTTGATTAACTATTCTTGACCACAGTTGGAACAAATGGGGATTTAATATATTAAAAGTTTACAGACCAGGTAGTGAAACTTGGAAAGTGTGTGAGTGGATAGAGCTTCTGGTGGCAAATAATGATAATATATCTTCAAACCTATGTCACTATGTCTGATTATTTCACCCTTAGCCACTCTGTAATTCTGTTTTGCTATATTTCAATCTTTTAGATAATTGAACATAGTTTTGATATTTTGAGATTAAGTGGCTATGATAATGACTAATACATTATCAAACCAATGGAATGAAGCAGACAAAACATACACTAATCCCCTTTCCCAAATTCAAAACCTTGGCAAAGTTCTATTCTACATCACTCTGATGACAAATACAAGGTTAAAGGTTTATACTTGAAAGCCCCATCATACTGGTCAGTCACTAATGTATAAAGATCTCCTTTAAAACTCTTTTCAAACAGGCAATCTTAGCAGAGAACAATTGGTAGCCTATTGTGCATAAATAAGCAATATTCTGAGATGAACTAGCCTCTCGACTGTTTAATGTTTAAGAAGCCTTCTTCTCTTTGATTTATTATCATGGTTACAGCCCTAACCTAATTCATTGACCAATTTATAAGATTTCCAAAGATATGAGACCTTAATTGCACAGTGAGTTAACCAGTTGATGTCCTTGAACAAGCAATCAAGTAGGCAACGATTCAATGGGTTTTCCTTTGCTACCTTCAGCAGCTACATTATAAAGAAATTTATGATATAATAACTTGTGCAATATACGCAATGTTCTCAACACAGCCGTGTAGAGTAGTCAAACATAACTGTAATTGCCAGAGAGGATTTTAATCTACGCCAAGCAAATACTGATTAAGCACTGGCCAATAAAAACATAGATGCTACATAGGTAGTCTTAGACATTTGAAAAAATCTGCCTAGCATCAATGCATGTATGAAACCGAAATATAGAGAGAACCCTAGGCACTTGCCATTAAGTTGGTAAAAATTAATAACCGGGTAAATTAATATTATTGAAAGCAACCACAAGATTCTCTTCAAACCGCTATAAAAGTTACAAGCTTTAAAAATTATTGAAATCGTCTTCCATTAAAACCAACATAAATATATTCTCAAAAAGTGAACAAGTTTCAATTTCTGCTGGCGGTAATTTACTTCATTTCATGGGAACTCTGTCTCTCTCTCATAATCCCTTAGGCCATTTTGAATTTATTCTAGGCCATGTACAGTATTGGCGAATCAGTTGAATAAAGATACTCACATTATTTCCATCTTTTACTCTGAGTTCTTTTAATACTCTCCTTGTTCTTGGGCTAGCCATTGTAGCATTAAACAAGGAACCTTGTTTCCTCTAAAAAAAAAATCTCCCCCTCTTCTGGGTGACCTAAGTTAACACGAATGCCGGTGGTAAATTGTACGCATGCGCAATTCGATCAGCTGAATTTGACCTACGTGTTCCATACATTGGATTGCGTCATTGATATAAAGAAGTTCCACTGAATCAACCTCATACCTATGATAATGATAACGATAACGATAATGATAACGTCATTACATCAACAGGTTGCCACGACAATCAGAAATTTAGGTGCAGGCTTCAAAATGTGTATCCGTTTAGGAAACGTCTCTATGTTTAAACTCAGCTTTACATGTGCTTGTTTTTTCGTTACAAGACTCTCTTAGAGAAAGATAGGCAAAAGTCGAAATTGCCCAAGATGCAAAAAGTACTTTAAGAAAAGCACAGTTTCAAATTTTATCTCCATTTCTCAGCCTGACTTTAGCTTAAGAACAGCAGTTACATGCTTATTGCTTTGTTCTCGTTGTGTTTTGTGGTGAAAACAGTGGCAAAGAATTGAAATACGTTCCTCTCGGTCCTTTACATATTTCAAAGTCTTCCATCGCTTAAGAATGAGTTCAAGACTAGACTAGTCCCAAACAGCTTTTCAAGACAGAATGGTGCGGGGCAGCAAAATGTAGGGTATTTTTCTAAATACATTGAGTAAATGTGAAAAATCACTCTTCCTCTTCGCAAGAGGTGGGCACTCATCTCCGATTCCTTATGATTATAATAATAATTTCAATAATACGATTACACATTATAAATTAAGTTAAGACAAAAATATTTCCCTGGCTGAATGTGGTATGGTTGCACAGTCAGAAAGTGGCTAATCGATTGGTAGCATTGTTTGCTTAATCCCTAATGCGCGCTCTTTTTACAGCTGAGTGCAAATCAGGCAAGCAGTATGCACTATGAATTGGCCGAGGCCTCAAATACGAGACCTCCTCCACACAAAGTGAGTACTTTAGCACTAATCCATTGTGATAGTGTACTCTAAGCAAAGCTGTGATTTTATAGTTGAGTAATATTACATATTTACAAATACAGAATATTCAGTCGAGAAGTTCGGCTTACAATGATAGTCCAAGTTAAGTTGGTGACAAATCCAAGTCAAGACAAAAGTATTTCGACTCATAGCTAGAGTAATCTTGAGTTGGGAAAGAAAAACCTAAATTGGTTTAAATAGACTAGGAGAACTACTTATTGCCAGTCACATTGAAAGAATTGGAGGGATTTTAGGGATTCCTATTGTCAAGTTACTACATAGATGATTCAATAATACATTAAAAAGAATCTTTTTACAATCATATGGTTTCATCTTGCTTCTAGTCCTATATTATGTTCGAGCTCAATTTCATACGTGTAAGGATATTCTAGCAACTCAAGATAAACTGGAAAGATGGTCTTCATCGTGCTTCTTTGTCGTGTTCTTTTTCATTGCCATATTTCTTCCTTTCAATGTCATGCTTCTTCTTCAGCCTGTTTCTTCTATTCGGGGTGTTATTTCTCTTCATCGTACGTCTTCCTTTCCTCATGCATCCTCACTTCTTTGTATTTCTTGTATTCACTTGTCTGTTCGATTCTCGCCTTTCTTCTATTCACTGTTATTCTTCTTTTCTTCGTGCTGCTTCCTTTCATCGTGTATCATATATTTTTAATGCCTCTTTTTATCGTGTTTCTATTTGATCATGTTTCTTTCTTCTTCGTGCGTCTTCCTTCCGCCGTGTTTCTCTTAATCACTGTACATCTTCCTTTCCCCATACTCCTTACTTTTATCGCTATAGTTTTCCTTCTTTTCATCGCTATAGTTTTCTTTCTTTTTATCACTACAGTGTTCCTTCTTTTCATCATTTTTTATCTAATACTCAAAGAATTAGCAAAGTATAAAAAATTGTGTGAATAAACATTCCATGATGCATAAATAGATTATCACTTGTTATTAGCACTTAAGTCTTAACTCATTTTATTTGCAGTAGTTCTCTTACAAAGTGCAATTTCAGCGCAGTCAATATGCAGATGGTAAAAGTTTTTATCCTCAAATTGAACAAACTAATTTTAGTTCGTCAACTATTCTGAATGTTTTAAAGACGGCATCCTTTGTTTCCAGCATGAAGAGTACAGCATTTTCCTGAAATCTACCAATCAACCTAATGTCTTGTGCCTTTAATCACATTCTAGACTGCAATGCACTACTATGGCAGAGCTTTCAGCACAACCTGAGTGTTCAATTTAGTTCACTGTGCACCTTCAAGCTGTTATACTGCGAAGTTCTTACAGTTGCATCGATGAGGTCTGGGTCATACGTCGAATTACTGTTCTGGCAAAGTAATTTGATTTATATTCGGCATCGAGTCAACTCCGCAACGGCTTTGAATCAAATCTGCAGCATGATAGCTCGAATTGAATATGCAATTCCTACATCGCAAATTACGCTCGGATGTGGTGTTTGACCGCAAGACGCTCTCCGTTGGCGCAACTAAACTTGTCGAATTTGACAATTAACATAGACTACCTACCGTACTTAATTGAGTCGAAAGTTCTATAGCGGTGATGTCAAATATGATTGTCTAACTTGCCACGACCAAGGTCGTGTGTGTGATCAGGATAAATCTCCTCACAACCAATTTCGCCATGTTATATAATCGGCCTTGTAATACCAATTCAAGGACTGTAGCGAACAATTATGGTAGCAACAAACACCACAAGCAAGCAGTAAACCAGTAGCCTATTTTCTTGATCTCCCTTCCTAAGTTTTTGGGCAATTAAGGTTTAAAAGTTTCTTAACGGCTTCTAAATTCATAGTGGGTGACAGAAGATAATGACATTGAATATTGCCATTTGAGTTATAACTGCACATTACAGAAGAAATCTCATTAATCGAAATTATGTGTGCTAAAAATTCAACTTAGTAGATATGCAACTGACCAGTTTCTCAGGGTTAGACCAATACTGTCCTCAAGTCCCTTACATTATGGCCTTTGTATTCCGGTTTCCTACAAAAAATCAAATTGTTTGTGTGATGTGCATACGTCATCGACTTGCTGGGATTAACATGTGCTCTTCGGTCAATACTCACTATCAAGCTTTTGAACATAATTAACTATCTTCTGTTTCTCACACAAGCAAACAAACATATGGCAAGCGTAGCAAGGCGATCGGCAGTCTCGCCTGTGCTTGATGATTCAAGCGGAAACAGGGAAAGAGTTATTTGCTGTCATAGTATAGAATAATTTCTCCTAATTTCGGTCTGCTTTCTGATATTTGCCGAGGCGATATTATAACACCATCTTTAAATGTGTGTATTTAGTTTATTAAGGAGCGGACAGCAAACTGCTAACGAAACAACATCCACATTTATGCAGATATGTTCTAAGAGCATCTAGTCCTATTCCTTTAGGAACAAATTTGCACATCCAAATAAGGATCGTCATCAGCAAGATCTGCGCACATACGACAAAACGCATTTGACAGTTTGAAAGGAATTATTAACATCTTGGCCCTAATGTATGAGCTTGATCCTGCAACGTAAGCGCTTTCAAAAGGACACGCTTGATCAGTCCACGAGAAAGCAGGAAAACAGGCTTTTCAAACAGTCCACTATGGAGAGCTTTATTAGAAAAGCCCGCTTTTGATGAACAAAAATGCCTGCTACATGTGCACGGTAGCCCTAAGCGGATGGAAAATATGCGATCTCGCTAATTCACCACTGATGCCTCCTCTAAATATTTACAGAAACCCGCCACTGAATGGGAGCAAGTTAATAGTGCTTCTGGCAGGACAAATTCAAGTATATCATTGGCAGCTCTGCTTTGTCTAGAAGAAGCATTCTGGTTTCTTCTGGCAGGCAAATTTGATTACATCATTGTCAAGTCTGCTTTGTCAAGGAGAAGCATTCTATTTACCCTCAAAGCATAGATTGCGAAAGGACTGTTGCGCTAACTTCTTTCATATTTGATTATCTGATTTCTCTGTAAAGTGTATATATATATATATATATGTGTGTGTGTGTATATATATATATATATATATATATATATATATATATATATATATATATATATATATATATATATATATATATATATATATATATATATATATATACATATATACATATATATATTTACATATATATACATATATATACATATATATATATATACATATATATACATATATATACATATATATAAATATATATACATATATATACATAAATATATATACATATATATATACATATATATATAAATATATATACATATATATATACATATATATACATATATATACATATATATACATATATATACATATATATACATATATATACATATATATACATATATATACATATATATACATATATATACATATATATACATATATATACATATATATACATATATATACATATATATACATATATATACATATATACATACCTCTAATGCCTACTCAAATCACATACATTAATTTGCTCTGCATGTATAAGCGTAGGAGGTGGGGGGAGGGGTTTAAGGGCTACAGCCATCTCAGCTGGGCAGAAGTCTATTTCATTTGGGGAAATTTCTTCACGAAAACAACAGTTTTTCCCAAAATTACATGCAGCTTTACATACAGGACTAGACAACAATTCATTCCGGTAAAACTTTAGTAATTCGGGCAGATAGTTTGCAGCCCCCTAACTTTAAAACCCCCCCTAAGCCTCTATCTGTATAGCATATTATATAAGCAATTCTTGCAATTTTGGCATCACTACCTAGTCAACTGAACATGTTTCGATGCGTACAGGACATCATTACCTAAACATCTAACAAATCTAGTCGCCGGTGGTTAAATATTTAAAAGTATTAATGACTCTCTTTGCCAATTTCCCTAAGAAAGACAAACATTTGGATTCTGTAGAATTTCTGTAGAATTGAGTATCAATCTAAGATCCTTGTGAGCAATCTCTGAGATCCATGTGGAGAACTCTGAGATCCATGTGGAGAAGTGCCTCATGAAATATCTTGATACATGGGGTATACATTATATATATATATATATATATATATATATATATATATATATATATATATATATATATATATATATATATATATATATATATATATATATATATATATATATATATATATATATATATATCATATATCATATATCATGCTTTGGGATATGATCATGATATATATGGGGGTAAATTTGGCCTTGTCGAAGACTTCGTTTAACAGTAACATCGAAGACGAAAGGAAACAGCGGCACGTGCCCGTTTGTATTCAAATACGTACTGGCAGTGTCCAATTTGTGACAAGTGACACTCCTTGTCCCTAAGTCACACTTCGAATACTGACCTGTTTCCTTAGGCCTAGCCCTAGGTAAAGCTGCCTCGAATTATAAGAAGTAGCAATAGACTTCAGATTTTCGAACCTGCGTATGTGGAAATTTGGACCACGCTTGAATTGGAAGCTGTGAAATCTCGGTCACATTAAAGTTGGTCAAAAGCCCATCACATTTCCACGAGAAGGTAGATCTAAGTCACATGTACGCGAGTATAATGAAAAGCTTTATGCATCAATAGTTTCAAATTTCTTCATAGCAAGCAAATCAGTCAGGCTAACGGGGATGACTTTATAGCTTCTTTTTGGAGTCTGTACAGCAGCAATTACCGGACACATCGCCCACGTGGAGAGAAGAAAGCTGAGTGAAATAGAAAGATAACTTCTGACATAATCTCAAGAGTCTGAGGCCACCATCCAATTAAGAATGTGATTTAATCAGCGAGGTGAACAATGAGATGATGTTGAAATTACCATTTCCTTCTTATGTCTATTGAGATCAAGCGAGTTTTCGATTGCCTGAAAAATTTCGCATAATCGATTTACGAAGAAATCTGTCATTAGCGACTGTGAGCGATTTTGCGTTAATTTTATCAACATTAACTTGGAATAAGGCCATAATAGCCCATCTAACTACTAAAGACAATAGGCACCGTTCATTCGCTTGGAAATTTGCAATCGTTCCTGAATAAAATGCTGGTATGGACTTATCATTGTAAGTTGGCCATTCAATCGAGTGCAACGGGGGTTGATCAGGCCCTTTGAAACTTTGCTCATTTGCAAGAAACTGGCTACAGAATCTTCTCCGTTGACAAGAAGAGCAGCAGCTTAGGAGAGTCAAATCAATGAACCTCAATTCAATTCTATGCAGAATATCTGCAAAGTTGCATAGCAATAATTGAGCATAGCACAGGCAGAGCGTGAAACTGTAAACTGTAAGCTCTCTGACACAGATCGCGCAATGTGGGGCTTTTCAGGGCCTTGTTAACAACGCCAGAATATCCTGTATAGTACTTTATACTCTAGTTATCTAAGTAGCTTCTTCAAAATTCCGCATGTGGCCTATCATTTACACATAGTAGCATTACCTACGAGGCCCCGGATTAACAATAAACTTCGAGCCAATGTTCTGAGTCCTGCTGGTGTCGTGTTTTTTCGCGCACTTTCACTTTACAGGGATTAGTAAAGCATATTCCAATACAGTACAGTACAGTACAGTACAGTACAGTACAGTGCAGTATAGTACAGTACAGTACAGTACAGTACAGTACAGTACAGTACAGTACAGTACAGTACAGTACAGTACAGTATAGTACAGTACAGTACAGTACAGTACAGTATAGTACAGTACAGTACAGTACAGTATAGTACAGTACAGTACAGTGCAGTATAGTACAGTACAGTATAGTACAGTACAGTACAGTACAGTGCAGTATAGTACAGTACAGTACAGTACAGTACAGTACAGTACAGTACAGTACAGTACAGTACAGTACAGTATAGTACAGTACAGTACAGTACAGTGCAATACAGTACAGTGCAGTACACTGCAGTACAATACAGTACAGTGCAGTACACTGCAGTACAATACAGTACAGTACAGAATACAGTACAATACTGTACAGTACAGCAGAGTACAGTACTGTCTGTCCTGAGTACAGTATTCCTTATTCTCAAGACGCTTAACTGCCAGCATTGATTCTACGACCTCTTACTCATTTGTAGCTAGCTTGGAAAGTTTCTTAATGAATGATCTCCGCCACACATAATAAGGAGGTTTAGTTTGACAATGAGGTTAAGCCATGTAGCTATTAATTTCCATTGGCCTAATCCACCAATCATGTTATGAATAAGTTCTCAGCATGCACTCATATTGAAGTGCAATGTGTGTATGGTAGAACAAGGCGTGTCAGAGCATGATTTAATCATAGAAAATCATGAATTCTTTTCAGATTTCTCAATTTTTACTACCATCCATTCGTCCAAAAGAGGACTAATCAATCTCTGTTTCTGTGCTACGTCCGCTGGTGACTGCATAGAAACTAGAGTAGTGATTTTATCACCGTTAATTTACAATTATTATCAGGTCAAATGATTGCATGTAGTCAAAATTGTCTTGGAATTAGCTATTCTGGATGTATGGCGGTAAGGATAGCAAAAGAATCTTAAGAGACAGCTGCCACATTGACCTCGTCCGAGTTAACGAAAATCTACATGCAGTGAATTTCATGACAGTTCTTCCTCACAAACTGCAATAGAACACTTAAGAGGTACATAAATCTGAATTTTAAAGTAAAATATTTGACAATCGTCAAAGACAACGTTAAGACGTGCATGTCACCGTCAATTTTCCGATGATCTATAAATCTAGAGATGTCATAATGAGGCAGCAGATCTTTATCTGCCCAGTGAGCAAGCAATAGTAATGTTTAGCTCTTCGAAGTTTCGAACTTTGGCTTTAACGACCAAAAATTCTCAACAGACAGTTCTTTCAGTTCAGTTCATATGTTTGTTTCGGTTGTTAGAGAATTACTCTAATAAGCATGACTTCTTCATAAAATACAACACAATGATGAAATTACTATTTAGAGTCATGGGCACACCATGAGCAGTTTATGCATGAAAAGTCTGTTGGTACTACAGAACTTCACTACACCATAGGCAGTTTATAATGCAGTTAAATCTAAAGAATGATGACAATCGAGCAGGAGATCTAAATATAAATGCATTTATGCAGTTAAAGCTGTGAAGACATTCTTTGGGACAGTTCTAGTTTCGTGCACGTGTGTTGCTTGTTTCGGTGGCTTCACAAACCAGTGCCTATTTTACTGTGGCCTTAGCCACATTTTGTGGTGTTGGAAAACGAAAATGTGGCGGATCTAGTATGGAGCATTACGGGGGGGAGGGCATTTGGGTCAAATCATACATTGGCTCTAAAGAGCATGGTAAGATCGTGATTGTTTGCGGGCCTTTGCCCCCTGGCCTCCCCTGTAATTGCTACTATGAATATACGACTTTACAAAGTGCATCAACACTGCATTCACCTTGTTTAAGTAGTATCCTTTTTTTTCTATTCAAAAATGAATATTTACAATATGTCTTACATTAACTATAGCTATTCTAATTACTATACAAACACTACAGGTACGATACCATGGGGAGCAAGAAACAATGACTACCCCATGGCCAATACAAAAAGACATGCAACGTTAAACTAACATACAACTACATTACAACGATTAGAACTAATTGAAAATGCATTAGAATCTGTCCCACATCAAATGCCAGTATCCTTTTTCATAATGTAACATGCCGTTAAGGATACTGTTTGCGGCATCACACACTAACTACAAAATCTTTTGTACAGCGAAAGCAAAATGATAATAGAGTCCAAAGACCTTTTTCATATCAATCATCAGATACGCCTCAGACTTCTTAAAACCCCTGAAGCCAACGATAAAAATATATTCAAAATTGTGCTTTCGCTTCTAATAGCTTCAGGTACCACCTTCATACATACACGCGATGCATATTAGATCTTTAGAATTCCTCTACATATACAAATCTCTCTGGTGAATAGAAAATACTTTGTTTAAAGATGCATGAGAGTATATTGCTGGGGCGTGCCTAAGTAGGGGGTTGATGGGGTGTCACATCCCCCACTTTATGTAGAAGCCATCGGTACTTTTATGGCTTGTCGGTAAAAGCTGACACAACGCTAATAGTGCTTCGGTATTTCGGGAAAGACTTGAATTAAATCTGTCTATTTGCATAGATAGTATTGTTGGCCTTTTCTGTTTCTTAATACATATAACTGTTGCCAACTCTCCATTCTTCAATCAATCCTATAGGTAACTTTCTATTGTCACCCCCCCCCCCACTGAAACGCTCTTCGGCACGCCACTGGTACATTGATGCGTCGTGATACAAGTTTATTGCAAATGTTTTGGGGCAAAAGTAGGTCAGAATTAATCCAGGATGGCTTTATTTGTATCCACAAAACATAACAAGAACAGTTCAATATCTCGCTTTACAACTTTTGCTATTCATTAATTCATATCAGAGAGTAAACAATGATCTTCGTATTGACATGTTCACAAAGCCTTAGAACAAAATAGCCTTTTACATGCTGCTACATTAATAAGCACCACCTTCAGTAACCTCGCATTTTAAGGAATTGTATTCTAAACTATGAAAGGTCCAGCATTCTGGTATCATAACAAGGTTTAGAAGCCAAGAGGCTTCGGCGCTTCTTGTAGAATCACCGGATCATTTCTTAAATTTATGTCATAATATGCCAGTATGGTATAGGAAACCTGATGGAGATCATCACCTTAGCCAAATATATCCCTACCACACCTGGGTTGAAATCCAGTTATGCCTCGTGATACAGGCCATTTCAATTTTGCTGTGTCAAAACACAATTACCTAAATGTAATGGAAGGCCTTTAACACACAACATCGTGCAGACTCAATGCAATTTAGTACTTGACTCCCCTGACAACCTCTTTACAACCCATGGTAAGCCAACATCTATTTGAGGTTCATTTGCATATTACCCAAATGCACACAATGATTCCCAGACTTGTAGAACCAAAGCAGAAGTTAAGCCAGAATTCGATTTCAAGTAATCACTGTTTATTTCTTGTTGCTGCTAAGACTAGATAATTTGATGTAATGATAAGAAAACTTGAAGACTTGCAAGTTAACTAAAAGGATGCACTTAAATCTTAGGTTTATTTTGAGTTAATGAGCTAAAGACAGGCCTAGTTAGAATTTCTGTGTGTTCTTTTGTACGATAATTTCTTTAACTCAGACTAATGCCCATGGAACCTTGGTTGATATGCTCTGCCAGTTACTGACTTCAACTCTTTTGAATATAATATAAAAACTCGAGTTGCTCTATGAAAAACCCCTACCACCACAGTATCTCTTGAGATCTCACCATCAGAGTATACTAAAAAATTTATAATGAGAAAATCGTGTTAAAACATGAATTTTAGCAATTCTCTTTGGCACTATTTGAAGATTTCATTTGACAATGCAATCAGCATCGAACTTTCTTTATGTTGCCTGTCAAAATCACATGTCCATGCAAACATGATTCAACCATGCTATTACACGCCCTTTCCAGAGAGGTCATATTGTTTGCAAGCAAACAAAATGATGTCGTATTGCCCTTTTGTTTACGCATCATTCCATACAAGGCGTCGTTGTTGATACACATTTTTTAAAAGATTTTAATGAGAATATTAAGGCTTAACATAGATTAAATTTGAGAATAAGCTAAGAAGTAATGCAAAGCTCAAGCTGCATCAAAGCTTAGACGTTTCCTTACTTGAGATTTGTAGATAAAAAGGCTTCTAGATAAAGGTTTATGCTGGAAATGTCATTTTTATTGTACTGCTCTGCTCTGCTCTGCTTTGTCTTGTGCTGTCTTGTCCTGTTCTGTTCTAATTTTGCTTTGGTGATGAAGTAACACATCAACAAAGATTTGAAATGTTTTCCATAGATCTTCAGACTAAACCACACCGAATTTCGTCCAAGAGTACTGTAAGAATATTCTCAGGCTAAATATAAAAAATTAAAGAACATCATGCCTCGACGAAAAGTTGAGTATTCTTATAAAGACTCCTTTAAAGAATGTGTATAATTCGCCACTAGTCGTCGGATAGCGCTTCCTGTTGTTCAAATATACCTTGAAAAGCACTGTTCACGTGTACAAAAATAAACACATTCTCTATCTTTCACACAGACCAAGCAGAATAATCATCATAAATTCCTTGGAATCTCCCCTTCCAATACAGAATAGGTGTCCAGCACAAATATAGCTCATGTAACCAGTGGCGTGTCACATCCCCTCCACTTTTTGGGGTAGCCGCATGTAAGTTTTGGCGCGCCACTACTTGACTACACGTCTGTGCCGATGTACTGCAGAACAGAAAGGGCCATTATATGGCCTATAGCGCATTGCTCAGCACCTTGATTTGCTATCAGAGTGAGGCCGATTTCAGTTCCACAACAACACAGCTTCAGGGTTTGAGCATAGAATTTGTTTTCTTCACAAATAACAGCTAACGTTGCTGTCGCGCTTTCCAACTCTTTCAGGAAATTGACTTCAGTTGACACTCGTAGGATAGGGTAACAAAGTGCAAGGCTTGGGTGTCAATGTGCAGTAAACTGACTCTTACTTGCGTGCTTACTATAATGCTAGAACCCATTATAATTCCAGGTAATGCTTTTGATGATGTCCAGATAGCACACTTTTACTGATAATGAAACTCTCTTGAATTTGATATGTATGCATCGTTATTGAGAGCCCATTCCCACAAATATAATACTCGCAGCCAAAGAAAATGCGTAGCTGGACTTTTATCAGCACTTTTGACAGAGAGACACGACCTACCCAACATCACTGATTAGTGAGATCGTGGGCCATAGTTACATCGAATTTCAGCAAAAACTACCAGTTTGGTTTCTGAAGTCAATCCGTGTTGTGCTCAAGCAGGTTTTATCAGACTTAATATCCCAAACTTGTGAAATCATACAATTCCCACAAATACTAGCTGGCACGTGCGTCTTATATTGGATTTTGTATCAAATTGATATGGAAGAAAGTCCTTTTCTATAGGAACGATCAAGTAAAAGTCGATATTGTCCTGTGGGGAATCTCCTACTAGGTTTACATTGAGAAATTGAATCTCTATTAACTTCCCAGTGATCAAGTTCGACGTGCTCTGCCATTTCACCTGTCTAGAATTTCAACATATTTTACTTTCTGATTCCCTGCTAATTCCCCCGTCAAAATCATTGCGAAGGCATTTCTTTGAGATGGACGGAAATTTACTTAGCTAATTGATTCAGAATTTTCTCTAGTACGTTCATGCAGTTTAAAAGTTTAGCACGTGAATGAAACATTCATTAAACATTCATCAGGTGTTGCGTATTTAACGAGTTCACTTGCACGAGAAGCAACAGACGTGAGCACCAAGGCGCAGCAGAATCATCGACATAAAGCAGAATTAATACGGACAAGATGGCAGAGAAACTCATATCTAATATGTTTATAGTGTTCGTGCTTAGCATAGCCCTTCTGGTATCAACGAGCCAAGGATTCTCCTCGCAGACTAACCTTTGGAATGGTAAAAGGTCTGCTGGCATGGTAAGTTCTTTGCTTTTTCTATGTCAGCCTCTACTTCAGTGCTTTGCGATCAGTACAGTGAATCTGCAAGTAGTTTTATTTTTATCCGTAGCAAACTCCAAATGTAGTCTACTCTGGCCCGAACAGTAGACACAATATACCCGTAGTGTCACGCATTCACAAAAGAAAGACTGCGGCCTGCGTAACTCGCAAAAACTATTGCTACTGACACTGGCGCTTTCACGCAGAGTACGTTACCGCATAATAAAGAGTTGGAAGGAGACTGTCAGCCTTTAATAAAATGACACTGTCTGTTAGCAGCGCAAAATTTGTCTTAGTTTATTCTTCAATGTCTACTTTAACGAGGTTGTCACCGTGTTTCACAACTATTATTACGTAAGTTAGCAAGTGATAGCTATATCACCAGTGATGTTACAACGAAAAGGATTAATGTCAAGCAAAACCTGATGTGCATCAAATTTATGGCTACAATCCAAGCAATACTGCTGTTGAAAATTGTACAAGTTTCTATACGGGAGCGCCTTATAAGGAACGTACATATATAAAGGTAAAGGTTAGTTCCATATACGATTCCGTACGTTTGGGAGTGCCCGTTAGAGAGAACATTTGTCCTGAGCCGCCGGCATAGTGAGGTAGGGTGGCCAGTTCATTTCCTCGCCGCATTTAACTTCCCCAGTGTTGCCACCAGGTACCCATTTGCAGCTGGGTTGACAGTGAGCGAGCATCCCAACTATGACCCGAGGGTTCGGCTCGAACCATCGATGTTTCGCACCGAAGTCAAGCGCTCTAACCATTTGGCCACTCGCTCCAACCTGCATATAGAAGGCCAAAAGATCTAACGAACTTTCAATTTTGGCTATAATGATCAATATAAGCAATCGAGAATTAAGACTCCAAATTGGCATAAGTTGTCTGTAACCTTTATAACAGGAGCATAGCCGCCAAATTTTTGGGAACTCTGATAAGGTCTATTTTCTCCCAAACTAGTGGACCAATCATTATGCAAAATGGGCCTACTGATAATAAGTGAGGTCAGAATCCTGCATAATGATTGGTCAATTAAGCTGGGAGAAAATAGACCTGACAGAGCTCTCATTTGGCGGCTATGCTTGTGACAAGTGGCTCATATGTGGATTTGCGTTGAAATTTGCAGTGTCCATAATGCCTGAGGGTCTCAGAAATCCAGTACTGAAATTTCGTGACTTTTTGGGCAGTCAAACACTGCTTTGTTATAAATCACTTCTTTAAAAACACAACGCGTATGCTATGGTAAGAATACAACTGGTTTTCTTCAAATTCAATCTTGATGCTAAATGTTCAGTTGAAATTTGGGGACCATTAATGAGCATTTAATACTAAAATGTGGACTAGAAGGTGTCAAAAATAGGAACATTTAGAACTAGGCTATATATAAAGTTTTTTATAGAGAAGCGTATATATTTGAAATCTCTGTTGTCTGGTTTTATGAAAACAACCTTCCCTATTAAAGTCTTGAAATTGTACCATAAGTTTCATAGGACTCATGTCACAGACCTTGTTTTGCTAGCTCTTTAGACTTGAATCATCGTTAAATGAGATTTTTCACAACCTATACTTGTGATAAAATACAAATCATGTATCTCGAGAAAGATAGAGACTTTCGCAAGTCGTATCAATACTTTTCAGTCAACTATAACTTCAGCTTTAACTTGAAATCATTATTGCAATCCACTATTTTTATTTTCATAACCGATTGAAGGATATCCTGCGAAGTGGCAACCACCAGGCGTTTTGCTTTAAATCCACGCAAAATGTTACACGCGAAATGTAGACTTTCGCACGTATCAACGAGCGAAGCAAAAACACCTCAAAGCAAAATGCATTGTATAAAGACACGCCAACTTGCCAGTCAGAACTGAAAAATTTGGCAGTTAGCGTTCATAGTAAACATATGCTCGTAAAACTGGGCATCGGTATCCCTACAAATCTGTAAATTGGCCTTTCAATTATCCAGAATTTAACCGTGGACATCACTTCAAGCCAAAAGTTAGCTTCTCTGAGCTTCGAATTCTTGACATACACAGGCTAAAATTAACGCCAGTGCTGAAAAGCCCATACAAGGCGAGAACACAGCATCATCAAAAGTGTAGCAACGAACCGCTATACTATAGACAATGGACTTCCAAAAGTTTGTTGAATGTTGTAAGGGATGATCTCCAATCCAGTTTGATTTAACACGTAAGTCATATCGTTAAACCGACGTGCCAATTTTTTTAGGTGAGAATATTTTTTGCAAGATTCTCTGACCTGTGAGCTCTCGAAAAGTTAAATCTCCTTCTCATAGGAATAATCCATTGTCATACTGTGACTTTAGCCATGCTAAAAACGATTATCTAGATCTACCTGCATGGTTTAATCAGCAAATATCAATTCCTTTTCATTATATCTAAGATTGGTACACCTTTTATAATGAAAGGCAGGATACACTGACTAGTTGATCAAACAGCAGAGAGCTGATAAAGCCGTTTCGTATAGCCAAATGCATTAAATTTTTCTAGAGAAATTAAGTCTGCTTACATAAAATATTCATTCATTCATTCATTGATATAGAGCTGCATTTGACTGAATTGTAACTTCTTGTGAGGAAGACGTGCCCTATAGGCCTGAAGTAATTATGGGGAGGGAACAAATTTGCATAAAAGACCAGAAACTTCTGTCTTTGCAGTGCAATTTCGTCTCAGAAAATTGGCATTAACATATGAGAGAGGAAGAAACTTCTGGTATTGTCGTAGATAGGAGTAATACGAGATAAAAAGCATTGCATGTTATGACTGCGCTAAAAAGGTTGAATGCTACACACGACAAAAATATTGCCAAGTTATCTCTAAGGATCATAAAGGTCGTTTTCCACTTAAGCAAAATCTTCAATGAATTCGTCAGCGATTGGGATGTAATTTTTTGTTCCTGAGCATAGGCAAATTCGCTTGCGAAATGTCACTGCTCAGAGGAGTTTAACACCTCAGTGAATTCACCATGAAGAGAACCAATGGCAGAGAAGCTGTTATCGTCTTTTGTTTTAGTTAACACATTTGCCACGCTTGGCAAATTCGCCGACGAATTCGTTGAAGACTTTGGTGAAGAATTCGGTTAGGAATTCGCTGACGAATTTGTCGAAGAATTCGTTGAAGGATTCAGTGAAGAATTTGATGAAGAATTCGGTGAAGAATTTGATGAAGGATTTGGTGAAGAATTTGATGAAGAATTCGGTTAAGAATTTGATGAAGAATTCGGTGAAGAATTTGATGAAGAATTCGGTGAAGAATTTGATGAAGAATTCGGTTTTAGAAGAAGACTTCTCTCAAGTAGAAAGCGGTCTTACTGACTAAAACATGATCCCCATATCATGAGTTGTGACAAGGGAATAAAGCTAGCCTACTTTTATTTCTCGCAAAAGCATCATTCTAGAGCTTAGTGAAAGAAGTATAACAACATAGGAGAATGGATTCGACTGTATGAAAGCGTAAGGCGAATCAAAGATATAATAGTAATAATAAATAATATTTATATAGGTTAACTTCTTTAGAATACAAATTCTGTTATTAACCAAGGACCTGTGCAACGAATTAAACGATCTACTGAAGTTAATCAGGGAGAGGTCTTCAAAAGTTTCTAGCACAGTTTAACTGCCTTTGGTTAGAAATAATGAGTGACTCTTTTGAAATCTCTAATTTGCCTTTAATCAGATGGGTCTCGGTTTAGGCTCCAGCAGATGCTTGCTACGCGTAGGAATAATATGAGGAATGAAGAATGCTTGAAACGTGACTCATTAGAAACAGGGCTAACAGGTGAAAACTTTGGTTAAATCCTCAATCTAGAAGGAAATGCTACCAATTTAATCCCAAATTAAGTATGCAGTATTCCTCCGCAGAGACATCAGTTTGCTTTATGACCGACTCCTATGCAACCACATTATAACTGAAGTCCGGTAGCACTTACTCATAGCTCACTTTGATTCAGTGAGATAAAACACTCGCTTATATTGTGCATTCACAATCTTGTCCACAAATCAAAAATTGATCGAAAATGGACTTTCTTTAGTAACAACGTTTTCATAAGCAACTGAAATCTCAGCATAGCCGCCAAATGTTTGAGAACCATATCAAATCTATTTTCTCCCAACTTATTTGACCAATCATCATGCAGGATTCTGACCACACATGCTAAGGCTAGGCCTATTCTGCATGATGATTGGCTAATTAGGTTCGGAGAAAATAGTCCTGACAGGGCTCTCAAACATTTGGCGGCTATACTGGCACCTTCAGTTCTGTCCAGGTACTTTGCCTTATGACCACAGGCAACTTCAACAAGTTGTAACAAATTTAATTTAATTAACAAGGAATATGCTTCAAACTTTTTCTATATCTTGTTCTTTTGTAAGAACCATACTTGCTTCCTATATCGTTCAGTCTTGTAGCAGTTTGATTACTAAATCCTCTTCCAATGGTATTCCAGTTTTTGAAAGCTGTTTACTTCGATTGCAGGAGCAAAGATCAGAAGCCCACAGGAAAGAAGTATGCGGAATGTGCTACCGCTATTGCAAAGTACACAGAAAGCGAGACTTCGGTGGCCTACGCCTTCACAGGGAGTCAAACTATGAGGATGAGGATGGCAATGAAAGAGATCTTCGGGGAGTCTAGAAGCAGTGAGAGGATTATGTTGAATACATATGAGTCAAAAGGGGCAGTTAGAATATAATGTAGAGAGACCTCAAATTAAATTTGGAATAGCTTAAATGTATACTCAATATAGCATTGGCTTAATAAAGACCACATGTTAATTATTCTGCAATCTGTTGTGTCATTTCCTGCTGTTTTAAAGAGGTGATTCTACCACTTTTATGTGTAGGCAGTATCTCATGGGAGGGGCATTAGGGAATCCTTTGGGGGAAATGTTTGAAAGGAGCTGTTCTATGGAGGAGACTGCGCCTAAATGACCACAGAAGACATGCTATCATATTTTGGTATTCTACTCCACCAGCGATAGCATCAGCCTTTGAAATTCTTACTGTTGAGTTACTGGTAGCGTAGAGGACAGAACTCATTTCAAACTAATATTATGCCAGAAAGGCCAGCACGGTAGCATGTGGAAATGAACATTGGAAAATTAAGACGAATCGCAGGCCTGTTTAAACGCTAGATGTCCATACTATAGTCCAGAAGAAACTTTGCTGCCATATTCATAATATATAGACTTACAGGTAAGTGAAGAATCAGTCATTAATACAAAAGATTTCTATCTGAAGCCAAACATGTCTGTCGTCAGTAACATTCCCAGATGTTTCTTAGCAAGCTGAAAGATATTTCTGTTTTTAACGATATTGCACCACCCTTCTTCGATGAATTTGTTCGTAGACAAGGTTGTAATCACTCCAGTCTATTGCATGTTTTTTAAACTTGCCTTGAAAAGTTATAGCTTAGCCAATTTTCCAATCTGTACAGCTTGTGAAAGAGAGATCCTGAAATCAGGTTCATTGTGTTGCACTTGTAAAGGCTCCTTCCCACAGACGTAACTGACACTTCATATTAGATCAAATAACTTTCATCAGATTCGATGTTCGCAAAAGCTTGATAATTTTAGACTGAAATGTTTTTAAGATTCCTTACTTTAAAAGTGGACTTTCCAAATTGCTTGAGAATGCACATGCAGCATCAGGCACGGCGCTACACAGAAAAAGTGGCGGGGGGGGGGCTACAAACAATAAATTGCTTGATAACGCTAGAAAAATCACTGGCTGGCAGAAAGTAGGAGCGGAACCCCCAGCCCCCCCCCTTAAGTGCTTGAGTATGCAGTTTCCAAGACATTCGACTGTGCTACCCTTTGAAAATAAAGTGACACATGCTTATTGTATTAGAAACCACATTAGAATTAAATTGATACAAGAATGTAGATAGCTGACTGCCTATGAAAATTCTCATCTAAGGCTAGGTATGTTCTATCAATGTTCTAACTTATTTTGGCGAATTGAACCTCAGTTTTCTTATAAAGTGCGGCCTTATAGCAAAATGAGTGTAAAAATAGTTGCATTAAAGTGCATCCTTACTGCAGATCTAGGTAAAGCAATAAGAATCAATCAATGCCATCAAATGTATGCGATCATTTCATACATGTTTCTTTAGTGTAAAGAGCCACTTAATAAGGAATCTATATGCAAAAGGCTAAAGACTTCAAGGAACTTGTACCACTAAACCCAAAATCACTAAAGAACTTTTCAATTTTATGGATCTCATCACTACAGAAACTAAAAGTTGAGGTAGCCATTTTCTTTGACTGCAGTGAAATTCGCTTGAACAGTAGCCTACGTAACTGTGTTTCATGGAGAGGTTTACATTGAAACTTGCCAAATCCACAGTATCCTGTTCTAACTCTTAATATATACTACATGTAGAAACTGTTTATAACAAAGCTTCACAGCAAACATCACAAAATAAGTTTCTTTCCTGCTCTTGTACTATTTTCAGAGCACTAAGTTTGCACTTTAACTTAAGGAACCATTTAAAAACTTTTAGCTATGCAATTGTTAAAAGAGGCCCCAGAACAAGGAGCGTTAAGAACTATGCCTTGAGCCAGGTTCTTCATGAAATATATTTTCATGAAACAGGTAATATCTTGCAAAGTACTTGGACACACCTTGAACGCCCTGAGTCGCTTGTGTGTCTAGGTTTGAAGGCAAATCAATCGCCATCTTTCCACATTCTCTATTATAGCTCCCCGATTTTGAAGAGTTCTGCCTTTCAGGCTATCTCACCTTTAATGGTTGAAACAAACCCTTACGGAATACAATTGGCATAAGCTCTTCATCGGTTCTTGTCTGTGGATACTGGTGAATGGCCCACTCCAAGTACACTGCAAACTCACTCCAGTCCACCTGTCAGTAACAAACTAACCAATCAGGATTCACATCAAAATAGATAGTAAAGTCATTTTATTTTACAATATTATATCTTTCTTTCATTTGTCAAAGATTCATATGCCCTATGAGATTCTGTCAAATCATACAAAGTATGTCCGCAATAATGCCCCCAGGCCCTCGTTTTCGAGATAAAATATCTGTGAAGATTGGGAGGCTAGGGGCACTGTTGATCAGTAAAATCTTCTTTATAACAAATATAGGTAGCTACTAAACAATCTTCAAAGTAAAATTAATTCTCGTATATACTATACCAGAGCTCTTTGTAAAATAATCTACAAAAAACATGGCCCGAAACCTCCTGCTTAATGAAAATTTTGGCAATAGATTCATTGGGAGCACTCTCCAGGCCATTCGTCAAGATTTCATAAGCAATTTTTTTCTACAACTTCCAAAATGGCTACAATACAGGGATGCAGCTAGAACATTTCGGGTTATGGATCTAATCAACAAACAGGGTACAAAAGGATTTTTTGGGTATGATATGGCATGGAATATTTTTTCTAAACTGATGAAATACTTGGTTGCTTTTAATAACAATCATCAGAAGACCTGCAGTTTTAGTGATGCAAAAAATGCAATAGCCAGTTTTCACAATTTCCAAGAAAAATGGAACTTATGTACTTTTGGGGAAGAAGGCAGAGACCTTGACCCCCATGGCTCCCCCCTGTAGTTGTACCTCAGTTTGAACACTATATCCCAATGATCAGAGGAAGGAACGTACGCAGTTCCTAGATGACAAACAGCAAAATTGCCAAATAAATAACTAGCTAAATATATGATAAACAGAACAATATGTTTATAAATAAGGACAAAGTATAAAAAATTAATAAAACATGTAATAGATACGTGATTAGATTAAGTAATAAACAGGTTCAAAATACACCATACCAGGAATTATACTAACAAGCAGATTATTAAGTAACATATTCAATAGATAAATATTTACTTATACAAATAGCTAATATGATAAATGTGTAAAGATTTTTGTATAAATAAACAGATTATGTAATAATGGAATAGATAGATGAATAAATGAATTGATAAACAGCTAAAATTATCAATATGCAAGGACTTAATAGTTTAACAAAGGACTAAAAAAATAAACATCCAAGTAGTTATAGCAATTAATGGATGTAAGAATGAATAGATGATTAAATGAATTGATAAATAGCTAAGAATTCTAAACATACAAGGAACTATATAAGCAATCAAATAATTAAGCAAGGAAACAACTTGATGAATTCATCAATTTAGGAATAGCTAAAACTGATCAAAATACATGTAATTATACGAGCAAGTATAGTATTAAATACACGAATAAAATGAATCAATAAATAAGATAACAAATAGCTTGAAAGATAAGGGTACAATAAATAGATAAATAGATAAATAGATGAAACGAACGGAGAAAGTTCCAACAACCGTATGCAACCTTTGCCTACTTGTAATGCAAATCACCTTCTTATCATGTCACCAATATACCATCATGAAATGGCAAATATTGTAAGAATAACGGTAAGAATAACGGAGCAACATTCAAGGAAGAGCGTAAAACCTGATTTCATTCTGAGAAGACACCTTACCTCGTTGTAGATCTGGTCTCAAAGCTGTCCAACTGTCACATCGCTCAATGGTCTGTCCATGCTGGATAGTTCAAAATTGTTCAGTCCTTTCATCAAAGGCTCTGGTTCTTTGACAATCGATGTCCCCTCCTCGATTTATCTAGAAACACCTTGGAGAGTCCAATTATCACAAATTGCCATTTGCTCTATCATAATCATAATCATCATCATAATAATCATCATAATCATCATCATAATCATCATCATTGTCGTCGTCATCATCATCATCATCATCATCAACATCATCATTATCATGATCATGATCATCATCATTATCATCATCATCACTCTGTCATGGCATCACCATGGTGACCATTGCACTACTTGTAGCACTTTTCGCATAATGCTTAATCACAGGCTAATCTTTTACAGTTTTTGCATTCAGGTATTACAACTGTGCGCAGTATGATTTCTGCTGCTGTAGCAAGCAACATGGTGCACCCTAAAACTGCTATATCACTGTGTGGCCATGAAAATATCAGTAAAACCCATTAGTTTATATTAATTTTGTGTAGATAAAAATCTTGATAAACCTTTTTTCTTTCCTTCTTTCTTTCCTTCCTTCCTTCCTTCTGTCATTCAATCCTTGTTCACTTACTTGCTTCCTTCCCTTTTTCTTTCTTTATTTCCTCCTTCCTTCCTTGCTTCCTTCCCTCTTTCTTTCTTTATTTCCTCCTTCCTTCCTTGCTTCTTTCCGTCTTTCTTTCTTTATTTCCTCCTTCCTTCCTTGCTTCCTTCCGTCTTTCTTTCTTTATTTCCTCCTTCCTTCCTTGCTTCCTTCCCTCTTTCTTTCTTTATTTCCTCCTTCCTTCCTTGCTTCCTTCCCTCTTTCTTTCTTTATTTCCTCCTTCCTTCCTTGCTTCTTTCCGTCTTTCTTTCCTTCTTTTTCCAATTCCTTTTTTCCCTTGTTTCCCTTCTTTCTTCTTTCTTTATTTCCTTCCTTTCTTCTTTCCTTATTTCCTCTTTCCTTCCTTCCTTCTTCATGTCTTTCTTTGCATCCTTCTTTGCTTCCTTCTTCCTCTTTCTTTCTTCTTTCTTTCTTCTTTCTTTCTTCTTTCTTTCTATATCTACTTCTAATAAATCAGTTGCATTACAGGTGTACACCTTTCAATGTCCAGGTAGCTTGTAATCAGCTACTTTTGTTGCAAATTTGTTATGTCTTAAGTCTGAACGTGTCAAGCTTAGTTAAATCCTTTCCTCTTCGAAACAACATATAAGATGCAGACCAGATGGAGATTGTAGATAGACTTCTCAGAACGTGGTTCGAATGCTGGTCAATTATGTTAAGTTTTTTGATTATGCATTTTAATGAACTTCGTTGAAAGTAAAGAGAAATAATCCTAAAATGCCTGCAGAAAGGTTCATGAATTTAATTTTATTTGTTTTTAAGTCGTAGCGTCATGGTCAAATCGTGATACTTCGTATCTTTCCGTGTTACGCTACCAGTAAGATTAGTTTCGTAACCAATCCTAAGTTTAAGAATATGTGAACACTAATTATGAATGTCTGAAAGCGGTAGTGGTGGATTGTCGTGCCTTTTTAACGGGGCATCGGCGGAACTTTTGCTAACTGTTGTAAAATAGACTTGCCGAGTATACATATTTTAGCTCATAGAGCCTGTTCCGTCATATGCCAAAATGCCAGCTAATCTTCTCCAGGGGGACCATTTGCCTCCCCTCACTCCCCCTAACATCGACTACTGTTTAAAAGTAGATAGTTATATTCCTAATTTTAGTAGTGCTCATGGAATGTCACTGATAGAACTGGCATCTAATGATGGTATGCACTTACAGCCTGGCTTTCACATCGTCGTAAGTGTTGGGGACACGTCCCAGTCATTGCATCGGTGATGTTACAGGGACGCTAACGATCTATGGGAACGTTTCTTGGCTATATCGCCGACGTCCCAGTAGGGCCGTCAATGTCCTAGTAGAGTTGAAAAAGGTTAAAATGAGTTCTGATTTTCTGAAGTCTTCCGATGCATCACCAACAGGTCCACGATGAATGGAACGCGTCCTCGTTGATTACGACGATATGCAAACCAGGCTTAATAAGTGATCCATTCATACTTCAATATTGCAAAAAATCACAGGGGGCCTGTATTTCATCAGTACATTCTATGAATAAAATTTGTCATGGAAATCACCGAAACCATATTTAGCCAACCAATCCCAGTTGTATTTTGAACAATGCAGCTAAATTTGACTTAAGCGTGGGATGTCTCGCATTTCACCATCTGTCCACCCACCCCAGTGTGTTCCGGCGCAACCTATCCACATGTTTTGGCTGCGTTTTTGCCGGCTATTAGACTTCTTGCTCTTATCACTATGACTTTGATTTTTGTCAACTTTATATACTAAACAGAAATTACAGCTAGTGTTTTGTCAACTGGTTCAAGTTACCAATCCAATGTATACTAGGTACACTATTGTCTGAATGGCAGACAAGCATACGAGAGAAGCGTTCGCCTTGACCAGTGCCTTAGCTTAGCAACGAATTGACATTTATTAGTTTGAAGTACCAATGGATGGCAACTTCCTCTACTGACTTACTTTCTTACTTAAAATCAGTGACAAAAAGCTAAAAATACTGGTTTGATAAAGTCCCATTCTCCCCTTCGAAGAAATGTTGATAGCGTTGATGGAATTAAACCTTGTATTCATTACTTCTATGTAAATTGAGCTAATCAGCAAGGCTTCTAGGGCCCGGATCCTAAATACTGCAGACCATTAACGATCTTTAGCGACCGTTGGTGAAAGTACCTAAACGTTGACGATTGCTAGTCGTCGTTATCGATCGGTAGCGATCGTTGGCGATCATTGCCCATCGTTAACGATCTTTGGCGACCGTCGGTGGCCCTACGATTGTAAAAGAAGTTTACCACCAAACTAAGTAGCACAACACAGTTGTTTTGCCGAACTAGGATAATTTTGCATTAAATCTTCTGAAATAATACGCGAAATTGATACTCACAGACATAACAGTAAGATAGAAACAGATACCTATGCCTTTCATATAAGCATTTTTGTCTAAAGCAGAAATGAGGTCGTTACGTAAAACAGTGTATCTTATTTTAAGATCTTGTAATCGTCCTGTGTTCATTTATTTCTCCACTTGAATATCCAGTTAATGCTTCTTAACCAGATCTTGGTAAAGTGTCGTCGTAAGTGTTATACCGATTAACCGTATTCCGTTTCGAAGAACCTGATAGACCGTATGTAGCCCCCCTATCTGCTTGAATTTGGTACCGATTCGAAGAGGACAAACCTCGTCTTCCTGATCGCGGCAGATCACGCTTTCCCGATCGTGGTAGGTTGATCTCACGCTTTCCCGACCGTGGTAGTTCATTTTCGCGTTTTCCTGATCGGGGTAGTTCGAATTCACGTTTTCCCGATCGTGGCAGTTCGATCTCACGTCGTCCCGATCTCGGTAGCTCCACTTCACGCTGGTTAAATCGTGAGATTTCGAAACCACGCTTCCCAGATCTTGGCATTGCTCCTTCTCGCTTTCCTGACCTGGGAAGATCCATTCCTCGCTTTCCATGCCCTGCTGAATCAAATTCACGTTTGCCAGACCTTGGAAGTTCGAATTCACGCCTTCCTGACCTTGGGAGTTCGAATCCACGTTTCCCCGACCTCGGCAGCTCCAGTTCTCTCTTCCCTGCTCGTGGCAATCCCAGCCCTCGTTTTCCTGACCTGGGTAGTCCCATTACACGATTCGTGTGTCCAGTCATTTCGAACTCGCGCTTTTCCAACCCAGATACTTCAGATTCTCGCTTTCCTGATCTTGGCAGTTCCCATTCGCGCTTCTTGTAGCCCGATATCGATAGTAAGTTGCGTTTATCTGCATTTTCATTTCTACTTGCACTTTTTTCCGCAGCTTCAGCTCTTTTTGAATCATACATGTTTTCCACATCTTCGAAAATGTTTGTGGAAACATCATTCTCTTCGCTGATTAGCGAGTTGAATTCGTTGAAGTTCCCCACCAGGTATTCGAGAGCATTGCGGCACACGTGTTGATCTAATTCCGAAGTAGCACCGCAGTATTTCTCCAACTGTTTCACTAACTCCAGCAATAATTTGCTTGTTGATTTCTCTTGATGCGTCTTCACTCGGGCACTCAGGTACGGCAATTCGCTCTGAAAATCACCATCATCTGTTGATGCAACACGTTGAGAGAACAGAAACGCCATGAAAATGATCGTGTTTCGAAGATTTGAAAAGCCCATCTTCTCTTTGAGCTACTCTTGATTAACTTCGATTGTGTTCTTGTGGAAAGTTATGATCAAAGCCCTATCTCGTTGGCTACAGCTCCCGGAGAAGACAGTCCTAGTAGATAAACTTTCGCGTAGAATATAATATTTGGTACTTCAATGTCTCGTATTGCTTGAGTCCTGCTCTCGGGTAGTACCAGTTGATATTGACACTCTCGTCCAACTTCACTGTTGCTTTAAAACCAATTGCACAAAGGCCTCTTTATAGCGTCAGATTACGTCTGGATCAGCTTTAAAGAACAATTATATACTTGTATTACTAATCAGTGACATTTAATTATTCATAGATCGAAGTACAACAACATCTGCTGGGTAATGCACTGCGAAATTACGCCATATTTTGGAGCTCTGGACGACTTATTTAGAAAAATCTCACACAAAATCCAGCGCATACGATTGTCACGTCATTGACTTCGCTCGACGGGTGTTCTCATACGGTAAATAAAAATGTCTTGCCACTTTCCGTAGCATCTTTTCAAAGTCAGACCCATTGTTCCTCCTGCAAATCATCATCTTAATTGATTCAAGTAAATGAATGGATTTCATCTCTTCCTTGCCGATTCCGTTACCATGAGCAGGAGGACAAACACCATTCAGTCATTAAAAGACGTTTAATTGCTTGACTGAATTACCCCATATTGTCTTCTTTCAGCAGGAGTTGCTCTTTCCATTACGTCTTCTCTCGTTGATCTCATTACTAGCATCTGTTTGCTTTCCACTACCAACTACACGTTTTTTTGGTTATACGAAAGCTTCTTTTCACTCAGCACTGAAACCTTGTTAGCTTTCTCATGACTTCAGTACTAAACTTTTCAAGATGCCCTAGCTTCTTTAGCAAGAATATACGAATTTATGTAGCACTGCAGTGATACACAGACGGACGGGCCCTACACATACAAAACACTGAAATTAATGTATTATTACAGAAATCTATGAATTCAGTACTGAACCTTGCTAACGTTTGAGCAGTGGAGTACTGTCTTCTTAAAAATCACTTTACTACAAAAAGACGTGTACCAGAATAAAAATGTCGAAAAAGGGCTGGGAAATTCAAGTAGCTTGTAATCGGAAATGCATATATATTTTGGTGTATTCTGATTAACCATAGGTGTATTCTTGATCTTTGATCACTACAGGCGACATGACTTCCTCGGAACCCAAATAGAATGGTCTCCAGAAGAGACAATGCCTTCAAAATAGTGAACTTCAAAAACATTTCAGATATTGAGGAACTGTATTACAGCAAAAACCATGCAAATTTATCTCTAATGTTAAGATATAATTTGTCTGTTAGTTGTTAGCACTCACCTCTAGTGGTCTATACTTCATAATTAGTACATATCTTCATAAATTGTTTACCATAAGCTAGAAAGGCATCATGAATGACTTTTTAAGTAAACGCAAGTGATAGAAAGAGAATGATAAATTAACTTGCTAATGGGAGGCCAAATGCGCTTAGCAGAAAATAAGGAGAAACAGTAATGGCTGACGTTGACGAGGAAAGAGTCTTGTGGAACAGAATACACGAGTTTTGGTATCCACCTCTTCTCCTCTTGTACAAGAGATGAATTGTGTCAGCTAAAGTAGACTTCCGTACCACCCTCATTAGACGTAAATGGAAAGTGGATTGATCGTATACACATGAAAACATGCATGATAGGAACAATGAGGCTCCATTCGTCAGGAAGTTAAGAACATTGCTATGAAGTCTGTGCATACTACATTACGCATCATTTGAAAAAGATTCTCTTAGAATTAGTTTTTAAGTTAGCTAGTTAATTATTTAGATGATTAGTTAGTTAGTTAATTAGTTAGTTCACTATTTAGATAGATAGTTCGCTAGTTAGTTAGCTAGCTAGTTAGTTAGTTAGTTGATTAGTTAGTTAGTTAGTTAGTTAGCAATTTAGTTAGTTAGTTATTTAGTTAGTTAGTTTGTTAGTTAATTAGTCAGTTAGTTAGTTAGTTAGTCAGGCTAATATGCAATTTATATAATAGTTATTTCTCACATATATTTGAAAACAAAACATGCATAATGGTCAGAGCCTGCTCTGTAGGTGCGTTTTGTTAGTGCGTATGATAATCAGGAACTTTTCTACATTGTAATAGCTGGGAGAAAAACGGTCAGCTCTCGACTTCCCTTGATGCAGACCTTTGATGCAGTGACATTTTAGCTTAGCATATTATGCTCTGTAGAAGTTCTCCAAGGTCAGTCGTGGAGTTGGTAGTGAGATTGATAAAATCCGCATTATTTAGTGTATCTAACTAATTTCTGCATGCCTTAATGCAAATGACAAACTTCAACACTTGTCCCAACATTTGCTGTCACTTTGGAAGAAACTAACTAAACTGCCTGAATATCATGCTGGGTCATCCAACAGTGCCTTAATTTTCTCAGTTTTACTTGAATTGTTAGGTGAATAGATGGAATGAGAGCGAAAGGAGCAGAGAGAATGAAATAAATGCATAGTTTAACTGATGGAACGGGCAAAATGTACAACTGTTACTTTCAATAGAATTTCAGACCACAGAAGGAAGCGGAGATTCTTGGTCGCTAACATCATAAGATAGGCACCTGGATAGATCGGCAGGATGAAAGGTTGGATGAAATATTGAATCAACTAACAGGGGCTTTCTATTCCAGTAACTTTTTCTTGGATCTCAGGCAAAGTGCTGGCGAAAGTAATAAAATGCCAATGCAATAGGAAAGACATTGAAATAAGCTTTTCAACAGTGTCCAAAAACGCTTATTATTGGCTGCAGTGCCAGTGCTTCTGAGGAAATTGATCGAACATATGCCCCCCAGCTTTCTTCAGGGTCGACTTTTCTTGCAAGGTATTCTTCTTGCAGTTTCTTTCTTGCTGTCCAACCATTGCAGTTTTTCGTCCTTAGTTGCATATATTAATGTACGCCAGATTGAAAGGCGTGGTCACAAGAGGGCATTGTCAACCAACCTCCCTTTAGTTTGTGTTTCGTGGTACCGTCCTCCTGATCGGCAGTGGTCATTGTAGGACTTTGGACCCCGAATTTAACTGTATGATGCAGTAAAGTTTACATCGTTATTGCGCAGAGAACATTTTCTCATCCTCTTTAACTATGCCTGTTGAATATTAAAGATCGTTATCAATGTAAGATGATACTACTTAACGTCAAAACAGTCCGTTATGATCGATAGGAAATTATATATGGGTATTTTCTGGCTCAGAAAACAAATGATTAGATCAGTGAATTCAGCATCGATCATAATGAATGGAACACAAACGATTCGCGTAAGTATGTATAAACATGCATATAGATATTTCTTATAATTGGTTTTTTCCAATGCAATTATGCAGGTGAGAAGGAAATTCTAAAAGCTGGGTCTCATCACCTGACGTGCAATTGAATAACACTCTGCAAAGCCCTCGGTAATGAACTCTCTCTTCTACGAAACATCTTTCAAATCTACGAATGTCTAATTTCGTTCAGACAATCGGTGTAACTGCTACACATGGAATGAGCAGGCACACCGAGAGAGGACAACGGCTAGATCACTTCTGACCCCGAACCTGAGAGGAGCCCCAAACAGCGATAGAAATAATTCTTCAGGGTCCCCCGTTTTTCTATTTGCCCCGTGCCCCATGAGAGTTATCAGAAGCCTGGGAATGATCATTAGTGCTAAAAGGTAGTTGCACTGGAAAGCAATCCATACCCTTAGGCAGTGTCTCCCACCGTGCTGAGGGTTTACGGTAGCATTGTAAGTCCGTTTCACTTACTTGAATGGATTACGTTTCTCACTATAATGTACCACCGAGGCCCATGCTTACATGTATACCAATTAACTACGTAATTAGCGATCTATTATTACCAAAACATTCAATACTTTTAGAAAGCATTTTAATTTTTTATGCCAGCATTATCCCCTTTTCATAGGGAAATTACTACCAATTGCAGGCCAGTGTGTTCAGGAAAAAGTCAGCTCATTATATATATACGAGAAATTACTTCGTTGTAATTCTTGCATCAAGTTCCAACAACATCTTTGGATACAGAAAGAGCAGGATTATTAATTTACCTATCAGAGGACAGCTATTATCGTGTTTTCTCATTATAACCAATTCAGGCTCTTCTTTATCATGAAGATCAGCACATTGGTGTGAAGATAATCGTCTTAATGTTCCCTAACACTTCATAGTATTCCTTCCTTATTTAATTAAAAATGAATTTAACACTCTCAATATCTTTCTTTATGACATTAGATTGCCCGTACATGAATCGAATCGCATTAAACACCTCCATCTTATCAATAATGTAACATTTTTTATCAAAATTATTTTCTTTCTCTTCCCCGCAAAGAGCATTTACAATCTATTCTCATCAGAATTGGATAAATGAACTTGAGCGATTGGCAGACACGGATGAAAATCAGATAGAGGTTGAGTGATTTTGCTTGTCTGGATTAACGTGAAGCTAAATAGTTCGCGGATGAGAGGCTCGTTGCGAATGTCTTTGATGTCAGACTCTGTGAGAATATGCTACCACATGGAGCAGTAATTTCAAGATATGAGTACAGCTATTGTCCAAAACATATAGGCTCACTGTGTATTTCAATAATTAACATAAAGCTCGTTTAAACTTATGGGTGACAGATTAATTAATGCTAGCTCCTTGTCCTAACAATACAGGATTATTTATAAGCTCAATAGATTTTACGAGCACATCACATTGAGAATTACAAATCCTTTATCAAACTTCCTTATTCCCCAGATAATTTGATATTATTGTGCTTGCATATGTGAGTGCATTTTTAAGAATATTAAACAAATTCGCTGAGCTCAAGAGAATTGAGAATGAAAGTGGGGGATAGTTAGATAATTATGGCCTATCTGCTGTCCAAAATTACTTAATGAACATTTTAGTGCCCAACGATGAAGTAGTGGAGTGCCACATGGGCATGGAGAGGCATGTCACACAGTTTTCTCCAGGATCAGCTTTGTAATACGCTCAAATTAGAGGAGGTTCTAGCTATGTTTAGTTCTTTGCTTTGTCTTACAATCGCTATTTGGTTCATTTAGTCCAAATTTTATTGAAAAACAGAATAAACTTTATCAGAGCAAGAAGTTAATCAGTCTACTTTACAAATTGCTTGAATGCAAAGAAGACTAGCAGTCATAATTCTAACTCTAGCTGAAGTTTAAAGAAATTCTGCTGGCAATCGGTTATGGCCATGATAAAATGTTATCTAGAGAAATCATAGGGAAAAGCAAATTACAGACAATTCGAAGCAATCAGTTAAATCCCTTATTGGTCACCAAATGTATCTTTATTGTGCTAAACAAGAATGTATTCACACATTGTGGCTGAAAAAATGGTTATTATAGAGAAACATTTTAAACACTTATTTCCATATAGGATGCAGCTTGTTTTAGTAATAGTTTGTAATTGTATGGAAAGAGCGCATAACAGAGTGTTTTTCACTTATTTTTTGTGAATAGCCATCCTTAGAACTTGCGAGCTACCAAATCCTCTCTATTCTCAGTTGTGGTCTTAGAACTAGCACTACGGCTCATAATTTTGTTCTAACCAAACAGCGAAAGTGCAATTGATCCAATGGAGAAGACATCCTATAGCAAACACAAATTTCGATGGTTGACGTTGTTTTTCCCACAAGCAAATCGATTCAATGAATGCGGATTTCCATTCAGGAGAAATTGCACAGTACACTCCTTCGCTGGACTAGAACGTTCCTTCTTTGCTTCTCAGAAAGGTTTGTTTGTAACAAAGAACCAACAATTTTCCTTAGTGATAATTTCTCCTGTTGTGGGCACGACGAGCAAAGATGAAACTGCAAACTGGTTGCGACAAATGATACATTATGCGATTAAAACATGCCCTCAGAGGTATTCAAAATATCCTCGAGTTTTCAAAAGCTGTAAGGCCGTGGAAACTTCATTAGACTTTTGATCTGTTATTCATCTGATTCCTAACAAATTGTTGCTACTGTGTGCAGAGTAAATCAGCGACAGAGAAACTTCATTAAAGACCAATCCCAAACTGAAAATTAATTCTTTTCCCTGTTGCCTTCACTTGAAAATGAGGCTACATGGCGCGAAATGTCACAACAAACGGCCTAGAAATTACAGCTTTCTTCACTTTGTAAAACTGCTTACTTTGCCTACGTACTGATGTCAGTTTTGTAATGGAAATTGAGGCGACTCAAGCATTAGACTTAGATTCTGAAAGTGGTGATGAGGATCCGGTGTGTTCTCAAAGAAGAAAGGTACAGGGGCATTTATGCAGAAATCATTTCCTTCCTATATCGTTTTTTCTGAAAATAGTGTTTAAGCAATTACTTTCACAAACACAAATTGAGTCATGATCATATTTGAACATGAAATGGAATGAAATTGACGGTAAATCCTTGTCTTTTACACTATTATCTTAAAATATATGGTTTGTGCTAGTCGCACACCATGGATCGCAGCAGATTGTGTAGACTTACTCATGCATGGCGCTTGACAAGCGCTAGCAACAATTTTTGAAGCTGGTTGAAACTCATTATTGTAGACTGGAAACCCGTAATCTCGAAGCATAAGTTAATACTTTGATAGATCAAGGTCCATATTAGCGAGAACGATTTTCGCAATGTGAACGTAAATCATTAAAAATGCATGTTTAAATTAGTTAGTTCACTGTAAACATAGCTGTCACTATCATCAATCATCAACATCATCTTCCAGACTGTAGGGTTTGGCAAGCCCATACTGGAGGTACTTCATCCCAATTGATACTGTACATCCAAAAATTGGGCGTGGCAGATTGTTGAAAGGCGTGATAGAGTGTGGTGTGATTGTTTGATTTGAGTAGCTTCTAAAAAGTGTAATCATAATAATGAAATTAAAATTGTTCTGAAATGCATGGTGTTCTATGTAGAATTTTTCAGAATGAGAAAAATAGAGAATATAACCACACAGGGTTTACTTTGTAACACAAGAAGTCAAGTGCACACCCACCTGAGACCAAATGCATGTTTGCACACCTGACCATTTACTCCTGCACACTCAAGGTTTTATCAAAGAAGGCTGTACTCTGAAGTCTGGATCATCTGTACAAGTCATCAATAAATAAAGATTATTATCATCATTTTGATCATCATCAACATGAAGTACATTACAACCATCATTATCATCATCATCATCATCATCATCATCTTCATTGTCATCATCATTGTCATCATCATCATCATCATCATCATCATCATCATCATCATCATCATCATCATCATCATCATCATCATCATCATCATCATCATCATCATCATCATCATCATCATCATCATCATCATTGTAGCCTGCGTAGTATGGCCTTTTAGACGAGATCTCAAGTGTGCTAAAGCAAAAGGTCAGGTGTGCAAGTGTGCTTTTCGTCTCAGATGCGCTCTTTAAGTGTGTACTTGACGTTACGGCTTACGTGTAAAACCAGTTTATTTATTATGTGTTGTTTCTCACCTTGAAACTTTGGTATCCAAAGAGTAGTCACATCAGAGCAATTTTTACACCATCATTATCTTTATGATAGCTGGAATGCCAATTCTGGGTTTGCATTATCATCTGACATAAGAATCTTCAGTGTACTCTTGCCAAACTCTGCAGTCTGGACCACCCTGTCATCCTCAAAGTTATTGGAATATGCCAATGGTCCACCTATTGGATGCTTTGGAATATGTACTGTGTTTATTTTTTAAAGATTGACTAGAATTTATGTGAAGGGATATATTTCTTTTGTGATTCCTGTAGGTGTTCCTCCCCCCCCCCCCAATCTTTATCATAGTATTAAAGAAAACATTAGGAAAAATTTTTACATCTGATTTAGTACTTTCTGAATTGCATACAGTACTACATTCAAATCTGATGGAGCCATTTAAATCTACCTAGAAATAATTGTCATATGATTATTTATTTGTGATACCCTGTTAGCAGCAACTGTTGTTTTGGTATCATTAATTGCTTAATATGTAAGATATTATCAAAAATGAAATTGTTGCATTCTGCAAACCATAGTTGTTAATTGAAACAAATTCTGATTTGAACAGTTCTTCATAGGACATTTGAAGTTTTTTGTAAAGTTAATAGGGGTTGTTTGGTTTAAAGTAATTTTTAGAATATTAGGAGATGCCTTGGGCTGGGCCCAGTTGGCCCAAAGGTAAATACAGCTTATTTTGCATTGAGATTTGTTTTATCTTCTTTTAGGTTGGAAATCTAAGAGTAAAATGCTACAAAAATATTGCTGAGAAAGTATATCCTGTCTTTGAAGGTATCTGACTTAGTCCTGTGCCATTGTTGACAGTGTGGTGCACAATTTTAGATGTAGTAAGGTCATGAGCATATGTCTAGAAAAAGCTTTTTGCATGCTACTTTTTGCATGAGTTGAGTGTACAACTTATAGGAATATAGATAGTCCAGAGGCAACTTTTGATGATTTTCTTACAGTGTCATCATAAATTCTGGCTATCTATTATCTAGTTCAAATCACATTTCTGAATATGTTGGTGCATTTAGCTGAAGCATAAACAGTGCCTTAGTTCAGTGAATGACTCATTGGATTCTAAGGGCTGACTGACCTTGCATTTCCACCACTATTTTATCTCACCTTGATGGTTAAATGGAGTAGCATGGGATTCCTGGTCATGATACTTTTGTGTTTCCATAGGTGCAATTAATCAATGATATACTTTCTTAAATCCAGATATTTCAATTGAATATCTTCATCAATGCTGATAAAGAATCATTGAATATTGAAAAATCTATAGTTAAGAAACCTTGATGTATTCTATTATTTATATTTATATCCTGTGCAGGTGCATATATATACTGAAGTACCTACAGGACCCTATAGTAAGGGGCAAGGTGGCAACCATGGATCATCTCATTATTGCATAATGCCATAACCAGATAAAGTAGATTCTTTGGTGGAGCTTATAGAATTTTAAAGTTTAATATCCATTTGGCACTTCTCATTTGTATAAACAAATAATTAGATGCATAGACAAATTAGCCAGCTGAAATACAGATTATTATGATTCAGTCATATATGAATATAAATCAAACAAAAGTTAAGCTGCCCTCTGGCCATTGCCAACATGAATGTTATTTCAGCTGGTATATCAGTATGTCTGTGTTGATCTACCAGCAGCTTCAGGACTAATGATGATTAATAACATAGGAGCTAATCAATTGGTTTCTTCATTCTGTAGGTCAAAACATTGTTGGAAGGCATGACAAAGCTGAGATATTCATTCCTGCCAAGGTTAGTATCTCTATCATTACCTATTAGCTTTGATGTACATGCAGTAATTTTATATCAGCATATAGAAATCATGAAGTATAGCACAGTTTATTTGGGACTCTGAGTGTCAAAGTTGAGGAGTTGGGCTCATCTATTGTGAGGATTCAAGCATTGCCTGACACAATAGACAGAGTGTGGCTTGAAGACTTATTGCAGGGCTATTCAATTAGGTGTTCCCTCAAGCCACATTTCAAAATGAAGAATTTAAGCTCAGCTGCACATTTGCAGTGATCAGTAACTTCATGTCAAAAAGATATCTCATTCTAAAACAATGGCTACATTTTGCTGTTCAACCTCATGACATTGAAGAGTCAAAATGCAGAATAAAAACTTCAAAGAGATATTACTCTTCTGGACTGGTTGGAGGTGGCATCCAGGCCACCTTGTGAATAGACCTGACTTATTGTGATCATCATCATCACTACCGTCATCATCAGATCAACCTCGTTTTGACTCCCATGACACGATCTCTCCATTGTTCCCTGTTCCCATGGCTGCAGTGAGGTTTTCCTTTGGAACATTTGACTCATTCGACAGCTGAGTGGACATACCACGGTCTCAATGGTATGCCTCTTGGTCTCTTTCCAGCAGAGGGCTCCAAAGCTGTAGTTCAGCTATAGTCCAGCTGTTCAGCTACTTCTTCTTTGCGTTGCCAATAATACCCGCTGAATCTTGTTCTTAATCCTTGCACAGTAAAGTACACTTTGAATGGAGCAAGGACTATTCCGATACTGGAAAACTCTGCCAGATATAGTTGGAAATAGTTCAAGTAGACGTAACGGATTTGATTTGTGAAAGGCAGACCTGGGTATATATAATGGAAGGAAATAAGAGATACTGTAAGAACAATTCTTATTAGAGACCAGAAGATTTTGAGATAGGGCAATGTGAATTATTCCTTTATAGGATATTGCAAAAGTTAAAATTTCACTGTTTAAGTCCCTACATCATTACCCTAACGCATTCAGTCGATATCGCTGAAAGGACTAGTCAATGGCGTGCCAGAAGATTCTTGAATAGGGTGGTGTAGCAATCGAAGTTTATTGACAGATTTTAAAAGGCGCCGACAAGGCACTGTAAGTACCGATATGCTATGAGTGCAATACGAACTTTTATCCAAGGGTCGTAGGATTACTGACTTTCCTTCGAAATGTGAAGGCTTGACACCCGTACACCCCCTACTTCGGAGCGGCTCTGAGTCAGGTATCCTGCTTCGGAATCGTATCAGATTGAATTCGGCCCGTGTACACCATCAGTAATAGGCAGAAGCCTTCCTAGAATGCGTTCCTATAATAGATATTTTTAATATGTACTTTTTCTTTTCAATATACTCATATTTACTCTGTAGATTTTTCGTTCTTTTAACTTGCACCAGATCCCCCGAATCCTATTACCATTTATTTTTGGTAAGTATTAAGACGGCGAAATTGCATTGCATTAATCTGTAAGTTCTTCGATACAGAAAGCATATAGCCCGTTTTCCCAACCTCTATTGATATACTATTGACTACATCTGTTTGATCTTCCAGCTTCATTCAGTCACTAACTCCATTCACGTAATCCTTCCTTGACGGCTCATATTTTGCCAGTCTATTTTCTTCTACATTCATTATTCATTCAGCCAGTCAGTCATGTATTTAATCATTGAGTCAGTAATTTACTCATCCACTCTGTCATTGATAGATTTCCGTTCATTAATTGATTCATTGGTTCATTCATTCATTCATTCATTCATTCATTCATTCATTCATTCATTCATTCATTCATCATTCACTCATTCATTCATTCATTCATTCATTCATTCATTCATTCATTCGGTTTAGCAATCAATTACCCAGTCAATTAAGCCTTCGACAATTTTGTTTTGTATTTCATCAATCGTTTGAACGTTTCCTCATGTCCTCAATCTTTTTGTATACCACAAGTGCAACCAATAAAATAACTAAATAAATAGAGCTTTCCTGTGACTGCCATAGCTGCATAGGACTTTATGTCATCCAATTCCTTCTACGACAAATCGTTTGGAAATAGCTTATTCCACTTTGCGCATTCATGGATTGTTTCCTCAATAGTCATTGCCAAATTTACTCATTCATTCGTTTATTGCCAAAATATAGTACATCAGTACGTTTTCGCTGTTATAGAGCAAACCCAAATAAGCAGCTAATTATCTTTTGCACTTTGCAATATTTGATGCCTCTAATATGTAAAATATTTTATGGAACAATGAAAACAATTTAATGTAGCGTGTTATGTGGCGTCTGTGTAACGCTCCTTGCACGTTTCATAATTCCATAACGTAGCATTGGTTCTATGAATCTGTAGCGTATATAGAACAAAACACTGATAATTTGACAGTAAAGAAGGTGTGCCATTATAATCAGGGTATTATAAATCTAAGTAAATGCACGATTCTGGGCCTCGTTTGATGTAAACCGAAGCAAATCTTAAACAATAACACTGAAATTTTTAAAGCTCAAAAATCTAGTTAGTAAAGTTCTTTATTTGTGGACCTGTTGTGACCAGATTTTAATACTAAATGTTCCTTAGTAGTTCCTTAATCTTAACTACATATTTAGTTCTATGGACTTTGTAAATATCAAGACAGAGCATTATGGATATTATTATTGTCAACGTAAATCCTTTAATGAAATACTGCCATATGGATTATTCACAATGAATTTGACTGCATTGAATGGAGCTAGGCTCCTAATTCTTTATAGTTTGCAGTTGTAGCAATACCAAAGGTTTGAAAATCCCATAGAGATTTACAAATTCCATAGAGACTCCAACTTTAGTGCTACTATTTCCTTGCTTTGGTTGGCCTTCTACATGTAGGTTTCTTATAAAGCGACCCCTGTTTGTTAAAAATACTTAATTCAATGCATGAATTTTGCATGCAGAGACCAGTTGCAAACTGCTAAACCATTCAGGCTTCAGTAAGTAGTTGTCTTAGAATACACCGTGCCTATGGCATACTCTCGTTGCCTTTTGATGTTTGTTTACTACCGAAGATCCTTCTAGTCTGAGACAGAACAGGGGCAGAGCTACTGGGGGTGTGGGAGTACGATATCCTTTCCAATATCTCCAGACTGCGAGGAATGTCATTCAAATATTCGGTCCCACATTATATGTATGTTGATTATATCGCATTAGAAGGAATTTATTCACTGTTTTAAGCAGAAGCCTATTAAAGATCTCTTACATTAATTTTCGTTCAGTTCATGCATCAGTTTTAAATTTCGCAAAATATTTTGGAGATTTTTTAGATAAAACGTTTTGGTCCCCCCCTTCTCCAGATGCTTGAAGTATTGACACACCTCTGTCTCTATAGCCATAAATTTTATGGTATTTCTTTTTGTATATTTGCTTATATTTAGCATTTTTATGTTCAAACTGTATCTTAATTGATGCATTTTTGGAATTGTTAAGCTGTACAGATATAGTACAGAACAATTACATGAATGGTGTGTTATCAAAGTTCTGGAAATGAGATTTCATCAAAAATATAATTATAATGCAGTTTTAGACGTCACTAAATAATAGATAATATTAAGTGATATGATACCATATATATTATTTCACATCATATCATAGCTTGATCGGAACTTCAAAGATATTTTGCATAAGCATTAAGATGTTTACCCTATGCAATTATATCTTGTTGAAAATTATGTAAACATCCTCGCCAGCTGATATGTAATGCTTTTCGAAGTGCTTCACGCGAAGTTAATTACTTTCGCGAGTTGGCGTCGCCTCTCGACAGATAAAATATGTCGTATGGCTTTTAGTATTGATAATTACACATATGGTGACTTTTTGCAGTTTAGATAAAGGAACTAAACATTACTGCGTGTGAATGAAACTCACTTAAAGTTCTTTGAATTAGCGAGATAGGGGAAGAGCTTTTCAAGAGATCTGTCTTTTATTCTCAGTTATTAGCTCGGTTGCCAAGCCTGCCAAAAGCAATTATCATAGCAGGAGGCTAAGGCCTCGAATTTGAGCCGCTTACTTAAGACTACTCACACAAACACACACACACACATGTATATATATACATACATACATACATACATACATATATATATATATATATATATATATATATATATATATATATATATATATATATATATATATATATATATATATATATATATATATATATATATATATATATATATATATATATATATATATATATATATATATATATACCATCAGTAGCTAGCGAGAACCAGGATTTCTCCTTTTTCGGTGCAGACAGAAAGGTTGATATAATGCTCAGAAAAACCAGGAGAAAATTAAAATTTGCCACCACCTGGGATCGAACCATATATAGACAGATATATATCTTGCTTAGATTAGATCATATAGCTGATCAAAGTGCTCAACATAAGGAGCCTCTATATATATATATATATATATATATATATATATATATATATATATATATATATATATGTATATATATATATATATATATATATATATATAGCAGTTTTAATAGGAAATGTCTGAATCGTTATTACGCCAAATCAGGAATTATGCAGTTATCATATGTAGATCTCTTTATCATCTATTAATTGGCTTTGGTATATCATAGAGGCTACAATTTCTGACATGAAGCATTAAAGACGATTATCAGAAGAGCTTATCTGAATTCGAGGAACTGAGATTACGATAAATTAGGCGCGGTTGGTTTGTCGACAGGTCCCATGTAAGCAAAGGCATAACTGTTAAAGAGTTTTTAGAAGAATGTACACAGACACACACAGACACACACAGACCCACAGACACACACAGACACACAGACACACACACACACAGACACACACAGACACACACACACACACACACACACACACACACACATACAGACACACACACACACACACACACACACACACACACACACACACACACACACACACACACACACACACACACACACACACACACACACACACACACACACATACACACACACACACACACACACACAGACACAGACACACACACACACACACACACACAGACACACACACAGAAACCACCAATATGTTATTAGCTCTACCCTGTGACTTGTTTTACTTCAATGAAATACACAGTTGTGCTATTAGCTAGTTTGTAATAGATTACCATATAGGTTTAAATCGTCAAAGAGATTTATGTGGCCATATACACTATTCCGAATCTTGTTTCGACGTACTTTTCCAAAATATCCAGAATATAAACCTTTCAAGTTAGTAGTTGACTAGTCTCGTGTTTTAAGAAATTTTTCTGATCGTTTTTTTAATGTGATTTATATAGATAAAATTGCCCAAGCGATAATTAGGTCTATTAATTACACTTGTACAATGAACTCATTGTAGGCTGCTTTTTTGTCAATTATTCTATGCATTTCTACCTGCAGTGTCATTCACTGACCTGCAATGATAGTACGCCGTGAAAAACTGCTAATTTGCGATCAGATGATACCATACCTTTTGGGCTATCATATTTGTTTATACTTCAAAGTTATGTGCTCGTTAGCATGTCCATCTCTATCTTACGTTATGCATACATATGGTCTTCTTAGTGTTCTCATTCTTGTCTGTTTCTACAGCCATTGTCAAAAAAACACGCTTGCATTGAAGTCACAAGTGGCCAGCATTTTGTTTTTGATTATGGATCGAAGAACAAAACGAGGCGGGGCAAGGTATGATTGTTATCACTGCTGATACGTTTATCTAGACTAACAGCTTAGGAGCCACATATGCATCGCTCGCTCTATTTTGAGAAGGGAGCTGTAAGGTGCTTGGTTGCAAACGGCCTGCGTATGTTCTGATGGGCTCCTTGGATGCTATTGGTCTGTAGAGTTGCACCGCAGAATTTGCCTGTAACTGTCTTGATAGTTTGTGCTTCAACTCTGATTCAATTAGTTGGAGCGAAATTTGTAATTTAGTAGCTAAGTAGGTTTTCAATCTATATAACCCATTGTTAACATGGTATTTTACAGTGAAAATTATTCGATTCTTGCACGCATAGAGCAAGGGCAAGGCAAATAAGTATTAGGAAAGTAAAATATTGTTTTGAAACTTCACTCCATGCAATAGTAATGTCTACAAATGCAGATCTCACAATAAAGTAATTTGTATCTGACTGGCTTTATAATGAAGTAGCATATTACACGTTCATACAAACAAAAGAATTGAGAACCAGGATGTAGATAGTTTAATAACTTTGGGTCTTACCATGGTTCATTTCTCATACAAAATAAGTAATAAGTCGTTCGCATAATTATAGTAGACAATTTAGAAATGATACAGTTGTCGATTTCCTGGACAGCAAAAAGCCAGACAATGCTGGAGATGGTGCGAGAGTGGAGAGAGTTGTTGAGGCATGTAATGAGGAGGACACTCTTTGGGCACGTAATGAGGAGAGAGGGACTGGAAATTCTGCTAGTGACGGGAATGGTGGAAGTGACAGGAATGGGGGAAGGATCCAGAGGGAGAGGGAGACCAAGAGGGATATATCTGATTGGATTTGTGAAGCTTGCACAGGGTAATATGAAAGGTGACTATTTCATTAGAGCCAAGAAATAGAGAGAGGGAAAGTGGAAATGCATGATTACCCACGGTGTGGAGGATATGGCACCGCGGCAGGTAGGTAAAGGTGAGCTGATGATTGTCGATGCCAAGTGTATTGCACATTTGGAGAAGCGAGTTTAACAATGAACCAAACACCTATCAGTTTGTGAATGGTTTCGAACAGGGTACTCAATGGTAGCGAAGTGGAGATGCAGACCACTGGTAACTTGCTGGCATGTCACTATCGATACCCATCGAAGCATGATTCGAACAGTGCACACCATGACAATTTATCATGATTATAAAGTCATTCCTGTATTACGTACATCTAGGAGAATTCCAGCACCTGTGTACTCTTAGGTTCTAATCACCTTATATCTTCTAAAAGCATATCAATTTTTGTTGATGAAATCAAGGAACCATACATTTAGCTACTATACGCTTACACCCAGAGATGCAAGCTTCCCATTTTGGTTTACAGAAGTCTACGAAATCGCTGCCCAACAATCGATACACGTTGTCCACATGTTCTTATAATTCTATCAGAATTTCAATGTCATGCCGACTTCTCTTGCGGACTTTTATTGTGTGTCCGAGACATACGGACAGCTGTGTCCATGAAGCCGAGGACAGCTGTGTTATGTTTTTGCAGATATTTCAATGCTAAACGCATGTTATATTTCATTCCTTATAATCTTGTAGATATTACAAGAAGTGAGCTGTTGTTTTGACTAGTTAGTAACATATACATCAGCACCCGCCTAGTGCTGAGATGTTTTGTTGCAGATGGAGTACATCCAAAAAGACTTAAGCATAGTGCTGTGATTGGCTTTTGTGGGCCTCATTCTTATGTTCTCAATTGCGGAAGTTGCTTAGTAAGACATTTGGCAGGCCGTCAGTGCTAGCGTTAATTTATCTTTGCTTTTATTTACAATTGATATGATGTATACAGGTACCTTCAGCTACTCTTTTAAGTAAGTAAAAAATTAGGTGAGTAACGAAGTAAGAAGGTATGTAATTAAAGTAAGTAAGTTAGTGAGCTTCATATATATAATTTATTTACAATTAGCATTTCTATACAATAAAATAAACCAACCGGTTTCGAACCTCGAGAAAAGACTGATTATCAGAGGTCAGAACAAATTTTACGGCATACCCAAAAACAGCACATTTTATTCAGATCAAAGCTAATGTTTATGGATGGAGTTCGGATAGGTTAAAAGTTTAAGAATGTTTTACAGATTTTAACTGTTCCAGTAGACACAATTGCCTGCATTTTGTTAGTGTGCCTCGAAGCTTCTTTCTTTTCAAATCAAATTAAGTAAGTAGGTGAATATGCAAGTAACGGGAGGTGTATTGTCCTTCTTCCAACGTATGCAAGTTATTCATTATGTACGTCTTATAATCTGACATGCATTCGTCTTGTTTTTTCTCTGTGAAATCAACATTTCCTCGCCGACATTTCTATATACCTTATTGAAATTCCACAATATCTATTGAGCCAATAACTACAGTAACATCTGCTTAATTATGCTAGCTACAAGCACTTTGATTTGTATTTTGGATGTTTTCAATTTACTTTTAACTCTGGCCTTGATATTTTACATTTCGCGTACCACAAAAATTTCAGACCCAAGTTTTGAATAGGGCTACATTAGATTACCTCGACTTCCTATAGACTTTTTCGGGTGTTTATTAATGCTTCAGGTATTGGGGGGAGGAGTTAAAAAATTTTTAACAGAATTTTCCCAAAACATTTTAATTAGAAATCTATTTCAATTCAATGGAAATTTAATTGTGTGAGAGTTGTTAAAGGTTTCTGCTCGACAAGTCTATTTATGTGATATCGACGTGATAAAGCAATACTGCTGATCACACAACTATCTAGTCATCTACATATGACTAATTCATATATATCACCATTGTTTTTATCTGTCCTTAAGTTTATGTCCAGCTTTGAATAAGTTCCTCCAATGCGAATATATTCAATGTAAATGTATGGTGTCTCCGAATAACTGCCGAGTTTGCACGCTGTTTAGAAAAATTGGGAAGGGGGGGGGATGAGAACCCACACCTCCATTAGCTACGCCTCTGGCTCTTTTTAACAAACAAGCTATTTCATTTTCAGATGGTTCTCCGACCAAACGTCAGATATGAGTTGACCAATAAGACCAGGCTGATTTTTGCGGATGTTGAAACTGAATATTTCTTTGAGGAAGAATCAACGGTAAGTTTTCATTGACTTATGAAACGCACCTCAGCAGAGGACTACTCCGCAAGTAGTATCAAAATGTCACTTAAACAGGGATATTGTGAAGGTATGTTACTGCGTCAAGGCCTAATCTTTGATAGCAAGCGTAGACTGACTATTTCACATAAGCAATGCGCAGTTTGTAGAAATGCGCCACCAGATCATGCGCTAGAATGATATGAGTTCATAAGTTGTTACTCCTTGAAAGCAAGTTTTTTTAATGTTTATACCATGTAAGGGCCATATTGTAAATGCGTGCCATGACAAAGTGAAAATTTTAATTTACTTATTATATTATTTGTTTGTTTGTAGCTGTGTATTATTCGTTTATTTTTTGTTGTATATTTATTGTTTGTTTATTTGTTGTTTCTTTCTCGCTTTTTTGTTGTTTAATTCTTACTTGTTTGAGGAAACTATTACTACACGCAGATGATGTTATAATCCTACAGAGTCCTAACGGAATAGGTAAATTCTTTCAGTTAGGTCTATCCCTGCAGTGTTGTGCTCAACAGAAAAGCGTGGTTAGAATCCTGATTGTTAACCGTTCTGATCATGATAATTATTATTGTCTGTATTGTTGTCGTGAATATTTTATCCAGTGTCAATACCAGCACCACTATCGTCATCAATAAATTAACGATACTCAGTCAGTCAATCCATCAATCAAGCAATCATTTGATATCAATCAAGGGCCTGTCAAACCATTTTGGCTCCATATTTGGGAGCCATGGTCCTCCCAGCCCCCCTCTGGATCCGCTACTGGCTATGGCCGTGGGGGTAATCATTGCCCTTTTCTCCCCATGGTATCTTTCCTGTCTTGTCATGTAGTAATTATAAAGTATTGTAGGATAGAATGTTATTGCAATGAAGTATATGAACAGAAAAAAATACTTGATATTAGTCAATCCATCATCATTACCATGAATTATTCCAACGTTAGATTATTATGCAAAATATCTGTTTAGGTTGGAAACTTAAGACATAGAAGTAAGTGACATCAATTCCAGATCCGTAAAAGGCAAATGAAGTCTCATCACAAGCGACCTATGCCCAATCAGTAAATCAATCAATCAATCAGTCAGTCAATCACTCCGTCAATCAGTTAATTAGTATTTATCATTATCAGGTGATTAAAGCCATAATAATGATCATGAATGAGTGATTGAATAAATGAACGAATGAATGAATGAAGCAATCTATCAATTAATCAATTAATCAATCAATCAATCAATCAGTCAATGAATCAATCAATCAACTGATCACAATCAGTCATCATCAGCATCATTATTATGTCCATTCCATCACAATTGAGTGCCATTCTCTTTTCGTGGTAGGACTCTGATTCTACTGACTCCATGTCGCAACCTTTGCATGAATCAGTACTGTTGATTGCGGAGGACAGTCAACATGAGGATATTTCGCGAAGGAGCGATGCCGTCGCCGAGCAACTCAGCAAAAAGATAGAGAAGCCAGATGAGGGAGAAGCCTTCAGGAAATGCATGGAAAATTGTAAGGAGGAAAAGGTAACTGACAGTGAGCTCTTTGTTGTTACTCCAAGCAGCCTTGTGAATTTCTTTGGCAGTAGATTATTTGAATGCAATGAAACCATGGCATTTATTGACATTTAGAACCATGTATTAGTATCTGACAAATGTTTGAAGATGTTTGGCATTCATCCTTCTTGGTCAAGTGAATGCCAGAGGTCAAATGAATGTCAGGAGTCAAATGAATGCGAGAGGTCAATTTAATGCGAGAGGTCAATTTAATGCCAGAGGTCAATTTAATGCCAGAGGTCAAATGGTAGTAGGTATTAGGAATTTGTATCTTGACTATTAAGTTGAGTTTTGTTTATTTTGGTAATTTTGATAAGATTTATCGTCCTGTTTCTTTTATTCTTAGGATGGAAGTGACAACATTCAAAAGAGAACGAATGGTAAACTATTAATGTTTGATGTTTGTATTTCAAGAGGCAGTTAATTGTATTAGTAAATTAATGAATAAGTAAATAAATAAATGAGTGATTAATAAATAAATAAGTGATTGAATTAATTAATGATTGAATGGATAAAGCAATCAGTTAATGGCTATATATTTAAAGCAATCAGTAGGCCAGTTAGCAAAATAGGTAAGTTTAAGCTATCCTGAGTCCTCACCTTCCTAGGACCCTTTACTACTAGCGCGAAAAGTCCTATAGAACTTGTCAATCTCGACTATTTTTGTCACTGCTGGCAATCGCTATTAGGAAACTTGTAGAACTAAAATTCGGTCAAAGATGTCCAAAAATAATGAACTTTTAGAAATAGGTCTTATGCTAGGCTCCTTATGAAAAAACATATAGACCGATGCTACTTTTGAGGCAATTGGGCGTTAGTTTACAATCTAGAAATAATGAGATTATACCAGTTACTTTATCAGTATCGAGCAAGAAGGAGGCCCAAGTGACCAAACAACTGTACAGGAGCAGAGTTCAGTTAGATAGGCCATGTTGGTTAATATTTTCTATAAAAATACATCATTTTATGATCGATGATGGTATCTTGCCATTCCCCCCTAGAAGTTATACTCCCCCCTATGGATGACTTGGCCTGTGTAGGACATGTAGCGCTCATCACTCCCAGATTTATCGACAGATTGCTTAATTGTACGTAACAATCAATACGCTAATCACCCTCTCAATTATTCAGTCCCCCTCTCAATTACTCTGACCCCCATGTAACATGTCAATTATTTAATGGTAATTTTTCTTCTCCTCTCTAGACGGATCTGATGGAGATGTTCTTGCCGCTGATTCGGACAAAGATAACGAAGAAGAGAGCATCATTTCAGAGACACCGCACGACTTGAATCCAGTTACTGTTGTCGGACAAACTCCAGGTAAGATGCTCAACTTCCCATTTTCATTGTAGTAATAAAGCGGATGGTTTTGAACTGTCACAACATCAATGCATTAAGCCCCGGTAAAACTTTTAAGCTATTTCATGGCAAACGTAGTGAGATACATATTTCTATGTTTTTCTATTTTGTACAGAAATATTTCTAGCAGTGAATATTTCGCGTTGAAGCTAGCATAGCTGCCAAATGTTTGTTTCAATGAGAGCTCTGATCAGGTCTATTTTCTCCCAACATGATTGACCAATCATTATGCAGGATCCTGACCACATGTGTGTTTCGCAGCTAACTTTAGGCCCTTTTCGCATCATGGTTGGTCAATTAGGTTATGAAAAAATGTATATACCTGATCAGAGCTCTCAGCCATACATAAATTTGAAAACTGCTAGTTACGTGCTTGACGAGAGATGACACTGGTAAGGTAGAAAAGCATGTGATGAAAATTAATGATAGAAGGGAGATGGGAGAATTCGTTAACTTTCCAAAGAAAATAGAGACTTTGATCCCTCTTCAACCCCCTATTATTGCATGTTGTTTCTGTATCTCATTTTGTTTTATTAGGATTAGGCTTTAATTAGAAACGAGGCTTGATATGTTTGATTTTACAATGATGTACGGGCAATTGTAGGCTAGAAGTAGAATAGAGGCTATTACATAAGCTCATCTTCAGAATGGCGTGAATCATTGCCTCCGACAAGCGGCAAATAGCCTTCGATATTTGCTGAGTGTTTAACGTGCAAAGGTGTTGAACAGAAAATATTCATCATTCATTTTTCTACTAAAATATTCATTAGGAGGTTGTTTTTATTACATTTTGTATACCTTAATTCAGTAGTCATCTAAATACCTATTAGATTTAAAATGTTTTTTATTCACATTGAAAATAAAATGCCTTCATCATGTATTTATTATCTTTTGCTAATCTGTGCATCTTGCCCCGCCTAGGTAACTTACTAAAGCGGCTTTGTGAGGCTTCTCTTAACAACACTGGTAACAGTGCATCGTTATCTGTGAACAACAGCTTGCAAGACTTGTCAGGTAATAGTTTTAGACTTGATAGTACCCAAGAGGCAAGCAAAGCTTCATTTCAAGAGTCATCCACTGGCAATAAATTAGACTGTGATAATCTCAGAGCAACAGCTGATGATCAAGATCTTGCCCAGTCTCATGCGACAGAAAGCAATACTTCGGGGCTTTTGATTCACGAATCCGATGGTGCGGATTCTGATGGATCAGATATTCCTGATTGTCATCGTTCAGTAGCCAAGAGCGGTCGTCCAGATCTCCGCACAGAAAGTAGCAAAATAGACTATGACAGTTCTTATAAAAGGCTGAACAGCCCTGCTCTGGCATCAAATAAACTGAAAGGAGAGGATCCACATCCTGGGTCATCTGGACTGGCAATTACAGAATCGGATAATGAAGAGACTGACGTATCTGATAACGAGTGCAACAAACTTGAGATCGGCAAGAGTGGGTTCTTTTCGCCCGATATGCTTCAAAAAATGTATAGTGCGAAGCCTGACTTACTGAGTGAGACTGATAAATCAGATGCAGAGGGTTTGTTTTCTCCTGGTGTTGCCGGGAGGACAAAGTCGGATGCGACTTGTATTGGTGATAAAATTGACGGAAAAGAATCTGATTCACAGGACTATATGCTGGTAGCAACGCAAGCATATGGTATTGAGGATAGCGAAAGTAGTGATACAGATTTTGAAGGATCTTTGGGGTTTGAATATACAGGAAGCAAAGGAGAATTGAAGGTTGAAAAACCAACAGATGGGGCTGCCCAGAGTAGAGACCTGTCCTCGATAGACTACTCGGTTCAAGAATGTGACACTTTGCAGTTAAGTGAGGCTTACCCAAGTGGATTCAATGAGCCTCCAACATTGTCAGGTCAAGAAGGTGCAACACTGCCAGTTGATTCTTCAGGCATTAGAGAAAGTAGCGAGAAGTCCTTATCGGTTGATGGAGAGCAAGGAGCGGAAACTCTTCAGTTGACTGGAGATCTTCAGAATGAGGATGACTTAGAAAGGAACAAGAGGAAAGATGAACTCAGGAGGAATAGCTTACTTAGGGATGACCGTTTGGACACTAGGAGTAATCGAGTAGCGTATGAAATGGAGCGTGATGTTCAGGAATGTGCTACAATTCCCTTGCATGATATTGAACAAGAAGCCAAGACTATTCCGTTGCAAGATTCTGATTTTGACAAATATACTGATGAAAGTATTCACAAGCGAGGTGCTCCTTTAAGAAAAATAGAGCAAAAGGATAAGATTGTCAAGTTGGAAGATCGTGATGTTGGGGTTAATGGAAAAGGGGGCGAAGGGATTGATTTTATAGATATGAACGAACAGGAAGGCATGACTATTGTTGTAGAAGAGCACAGTGTTGAAGGTGATAAGAGGAGGGAAGAAGAAACTGGGCCTATAAATAGGATAGAGCAGGAAGCCAAGACTATTGCTTTAGAAGATTTTAGTGTTGAAGTTGACAAGAAGAAGGATGAAAAAGCTCGCCCTATAAATAGGATAGAACAGGAATGCATGACTATTGCTTTAGAGTCTTATAGTGTTGATGTAGATGCTGATAGGAAGCTGGAAGAGGGAACTGTGTCTCAGGGTATTTTGCAACAAGAATGTAAAACTATTGATGTACACGAGACTAATAATAATTCTAAGGAATCATCGAAAGAAAGCTCCTATCCCTTGGAAAAAAATTGTAAACAGCCTGATTTTGAGTCGAGCTTTAGAAAACGTGGAGATTCCGGTGTGGAAATGGATGAGAAAGTTGTCAAAGCGGGACAGACAGCAGCTTTGTCAAAATACGATAAACAATCCAACCTTGAGAAGATAGTGGACAGCGTAGCAGCATCCACTGCAAGAAAGGTAAGATACCAAATATCAGTTAATGAAATTGCATGGTGTTTACTTGCGCTAGAATACATATTGAACGTACAATTTCAAACTAGTGACATTTTAATGTCATGTATTATCTTTGTATTCAATCGGCTGTTATTTTGGGTAGCACCAATCCTATTGTGGTCTATTTTTCTGACCCAGTCTAGGGTTGAGACTGGAGACAGTGTGTTGTTAATTTTGCCTGTTGGTGTTTATCAAAGCATAGTATAGCAGAGTAGTTATTATTTCAGGTAGTTGCTTTTTGATTCGTTGATATCTCCAAGATATTGAGTGAATCTGTGAATCAATCGATCAAGCCAATACTGAATCATCCAATGAATCATTGAATTAGCTTGCAATCTGTCAATTATTCGAATGATTGATAACTCATTTAACCAGTCATTCAATCGTTTAATTGATAAGTCAGTCATTTCTTTGATCGAACAATCGCTTGATCAATCACTTACTCATTTGATAAATCTATGAATTAGTTTATCAATCAACCAATTAATCAATCAATGAACCAATCGATCGATCAGTCAATCAATAGATCAATCAATCAATCAATCAATCAATCAGTCAATCATCTGATTATTCAATTTCTCAATCAACAAATCAATTCAATAGATATCAAATCGTATCATAAATGTATTGATCAATTCACTAGTCTCAATTCAGTGTAATTAAAGATTGGTAGTCGTCTTTTAATGGACGTCTTGCAAATCATATTCTTGCGATCAGGCTGATTTGAACTTGATCACTGTTTCTCTTTCCTCTGCAAATGACGTAGGCCTGTGAGGAATTGGGAGGTTCTGAGAAGGGTAGCCCGACTGGCACGACGACGCTACCTGGCGCATCATTTTTGCAGCTCCCATCATGGACTAAGGAACGCAATATTGGTGCAGAGACATACAAGATTACTTCTCCTAAGGATCTGTTAGAAGGTTCTTTCTTATTTTCCTTCTATTGTTTTCGTCGTTGCGAATAGCAGTTACTTATTGTTGTAGAGACAGGCTCAATTGGTCAGCAGTCGTAGTTAGTGCCAGGCCCCGCGCATTATATAGCATTAGGTAGTATCCTGTGGAGACAAAAGATCGGAGGACTGATTGAAAGATGATGTATTCACTCTCATAGAGATATCTTTACTTATGTAGCCAGTTTTGCATATATTTCGAGGTTGGTTGCTTTTCTTTGCTTTCCACCTTACAAACTACTCAATACTAATAGTGCACACCTATTTATTCCAGTCAATTAGTGTAGCAGAGATATTCAGACATATGTCTTTGTTTTGTTACCAGTCTATTTTTAGATCTGTTTTTATTGTGATTCACTCTAAAGTGCCGCACCAGAAATTGCCATGTGATTGGCTGAATGCATATTTATATAGGTACCAGGTAGGTGAAGCTTTGATGGCATAAATATGAATAAAACATTAACTGTACCTCTATCTATACGATTACACGTCAGATGATCTACTATTTACAATTCTATTTTACGTTAAAATGATTCATCACACGATCCCCTTGCCCAATTTGAAGGAAAATTAATAAAATTTGACGCACTGATAATCATGGACAGATAAGGGTGGTACGATTCTTTGTTAAAATATATTCTGTTAAAAAGTATGATTCAGCTCTTGGGTTTAGACCTTTGGGCCTTAGAGTTTGTAATGTCCTAATCCTCTCCAGTTTCCAAACGTCGTCTGAGTTCTTCGTTGTCGCAGTCCGCCTTTCTTAATTGTTCCATAATTATGAATTGGCATCTTGAGTAAAATCATGAGATGGGTTGTTAAAATGTTGACATGCTAGTATGGTATTTGTTTTCATGGAATCTTTACGGTGGTTATTGATGCGTATATCTAGTTTTGTTTCTGACTTTTCTATGTATATATATATATATATATATATATATATATATATATATATATATATATATATATATATATATATATATATATATATATATATATATATATATATATATATATATATATATATATATATATATATATTTATATATATGATATTCATGCTATTTGTAGAATATTCAGATAGAATTGGTATGAAAATAAACGAACCAATTTTAAGAGCCTTGTTCTTACTTACTTAGTGCCCCCTCTTAATTTCTTATCTACTTACTTAGCTACACTCATAATTACTTAATCTACTTACTTTTCTATTCGCTTTGTTATTATCTTTTTTATTTACCTGTGTATCATCAATTCCATGCTTATTTTCTTTCTTACTTATTTGTTTACCTTCTTAACCCCTTGCCTACTCACTATACGTCTCCTTCTCTCTCTTCAAGCAATGATGTCTTCAACGTAGAACTCGGGGGAGAACTCCCACAGCGTGCTCACCGGTAATAAATAGAGTAATAGCCCATAAATATAGCCATATAGAAAAAACATTCCTACTATTTGTCATGAGGCTCAAAGCTGCCTGTGCAGCAGGAAAACGTTCACCACTATTGCTTCACCACTATTTCTTCCTATCCGCTCTATATGAAGATTTTTTCTCACTTTAGAGGCTACTCAAGCTTATGTTATGGAAGACTCAAGTTGCAAGACTGATTCTGAAGAAGGCAAGGACTATTCAAGCTTCATTTGGTCATAATTTCATATATCTATTTAAGTTCTCTGATCAACCTTAGAATGTCCTTAGTCCATTGGAATTTAGTCGAAAGTGTGACTTTTGTTAAAGTTTCTACTTGCAAATGATGTTGATAGTTGTGAAAGTATCGATCAATTTTCCCGCCATCAAGACCTTTCCCCTGGTGAGACATCATACTCAGCCATGCTACTCTTGTCGTGTTTGGTTATCTTGTGTTTATCCTATATCTTATTTTGAGAGAAAGCATATTTTGGCAGCTTAAGTCATTTGATATTGTAAGGAAACTGTCTAACCCATATGTATGAAAGCAAATTCTATTCCTCTTGAGAGAAGGTTAGCAATATGACACAGAAGATATCTTTCACCCTGGGTCGTTATATTCTTTGGGACACATGTCATTTGTAGCAGGGAAGACATCTCGTCATTGTTCTCAGGATATGTGACTTAAGTTTTGAAAAGACATTTTCCTCTTTTTGTAAGTTGTCAAAGAAACCCAGTCAGACACTGAAGTTGAAGCTTCGCAGCTACAAGGTCTTTATGACCAGCCTACCTTGCCGTATGATTACCAAATGGAAACGGATTCTGAACATAGAGAGAGCAATCAAGGTACATTACAGTTAAACTTTTTGTAGTTATCTGTATGCCCACATTTGTAGCATAATTAGGCGGTCATAGAAAGTAGAAATCCGCATATAAGAACCTTCATGTCTTAGCCTAAAGCTCAAGCAGACCTCGGGAGTCATGAGGCGAAGCTCGGAGAAGAACGTTTAGAGACCACGGTCAAACATCCCATTGTTCTTTGAAATTGTTGGAGGGTGCGACAGCTCCTCCTCATTCACCCTATTGTCCTCCACTGTTTCTGAGTTGCTAGCACAAGGATGGTATGTAGTACTATTTTTCGCTTTTCGTGTTTTTTAGCGTATGATGCAGAAAACTGTGCCACGCAAGCATACGTTGTCCATGACTCAGATACATTAATGCAGTCCAATGAAGAGGCAGCAGATGATAGAGACGATCCTAACTCCGGTAGTATTTTGAAATAATAAATGATATTTCCTCAAATGTAGAAGAAAAATTGGTAGCTTTTTATATGAACTGTTACTCAGTAGAATTTTGAAGCCTGCATTAAACAAGCAATCTTACTCCCACCAATTTGATCTCTTAAATAAATATATAAATATGAATGTGTATCAAATAGATAAATAAATATTGATATGTATATGTATATATATATTTGTTTATTTATTTTATATTTTTATACATGTATCTTTCATCTCGTGTCTGGCTCATCTGAAAGCTGGCTTTCAAAGTACTCTCATATATTCACTTGTAATATAACTTCTATGAATATCAATAAAAGTATAATTTAGGGTTTAAAGGTCAACTTAAAGGGTATAGAATTGAGAATCAGGGAAACACTATGTTTTCAGCCTCCTTTGTTTTTGATCAAATTTAGAATTAATTAGCTAAAATGTTGTCAAGCTATCTATAAGATTCAATTTTGCAATTTTGCTCAGTAGGAGATTTGACTGGTTTTGTTAACAAGTGTTCAGAAGTATCGAGAATTACGAGTCTTCGAAAATATGGTGCACGAGCTGCTTATTTTGTCGGTGAAACAAAGACTGAATTAATTTGAGCTCGATAGAATTCTAATTCCTCAGTTACTGCCGTCTGTTTAGTCTCATCAAGCTTTGGCAATATCATCACAAGCAGTCTAAGATACATATAAGTAGATGGATGTATATTGTGGTTAGGTTTTATAGTCAATTGTTTTGTAAATCGTAGCGGATGTTCACTGTGACAGTCCTATGTTGCCGAACTTAATGAGATAAAGAGCATCATTAGTTGTTCTATTGACTAGCAGTGAGGTCTTAATCGCTGATTAGTTCATTTTATTCTTTAAGGGTGCATTTGGCAATATGTGACGTGGTGATTAGGACGCCTAGTTACCCTGCAAATTGATATGTTATAAAACCGTCGTGATAAAACGCTAGCAGGCAGTCTTTGCATCTGTCTTTGGTGATTTTGATTAACAAAGCACCGTCTTAGCATTTACGGTTTTATTATTTGCTTCACACCCTATCCTATCTATCTTAAGTTAATGTGGCCCAGCATATCCATATCTCTTTGTGTTCAGTGCCTTGTCTAAATTCCACATACCATCTCGCAGGCCTTATGAATGACCGGTCTCTCGTAATTGAGCATCCACATAGAGAACAGTCTTCCGACACGAAAATAGCCTTTCAACTCTAGATTTGTCTTCTGACAAGAGAGTAGGGTTCCTACACAGAATAGTCTTTCGACTCTAGATTTTTTTCTGACACTAGAATAGGGTTCCTACACGATAATAATTTGTCGGTTCTAGATTTGTCTTGCGACACGAGAATAAGTTTCCGACACGAGAATAGTCTTCCGACACGAAAATAGGCTTGCAACACGAAAATAGTCTTCCGACACGAAAATAGTCTTCCGACACGAAAATAGGCTTGCAACACGAGAATAGTCTTCCGACACGAAAATAGTCTTCCGACACGAAAATAGGCTTGCAACACGAGAATAGACTTCCGACACGAAAATAGGCTTGCGACACGAGAATAGTCTTCCGACACGAAAATAGTCTTCCGACACAAGAATAGTCTTCCGACACGAGAATAGTCTTCCAACACGAGAATAGTCTTTCGACACGAGAATAGTCTTCCGACACGAGAATAGTCTTCCGACACGAGAATAGTCTTTCGACACGAAAATAGTCTTCCGACACGAGAATAGTCTCCCGATCTTGGCTTGGTTTTCTTATAGGAGAACAATCTTCATGAAAATTAGAATGCTGTCCTGAACACTCATCAGTTCACTCTCTGTTTTTTGTAGTTAACGAAGATCCTGCTACTCAGGCGTATGGACTGATAAAGGGGACCTCAGACCCATCATACCCTGACGATGAAACGGATGGTCAGTATCGATTTTCTAGTCACATCTCGTGCACACCATTTAGAATGTAATACCTATCAGGTTAGACATAATGTTGGTTAGCCCTCGAGTCCCTTCGGACATCAAAGGCCTTGCTTAGACTCCCAATTATTGATTTTCGGCCCACATTGAGCCGCATTGTGCATTGAACTTTTGACGTTTTTCTTATGCTTCACTGCTACTAAGTGTGGCTCTTGACTGGAAATGACTTCCCCAATTAGAACACCCTGAATAATTATGACATACGGAACATTTCTCACTCTTCCCTTTTAAAAGAACCCTGTTTTATTGCTTTGGCATTGGTAAAAAGACCCACCCAAATATTGTTATGACCCTCTTGTCTTAGGTACCTTAGAATAACTGTCTTGAACTTTCTTCAATATAATATCTACGTGTCCTATGGTTTCCTTCTTCTATTCCGGGATCGCGAATATATATATACAGGCCAGCACCGATAAGCCACGGTCTTTGGGGTCCAAATTATATAACCGCAGCTTAGGTGGTCCGCGGCATAAGTGCAAATTACAAGGAATACAACTACTGTAGCTATGTTGACGTACAGTATGGACGTCGCCATCTTGGAATGTCAGAATCACGCATGTGCGCTGATTCATCATTTCGTCTAGCTCATCTACAAAATTTCATAGTTTATCTTCATCTTTAATCCAGCCTCTCATGGTAGATTCAAGCACTCCCAGGTCTTTACATTGCCTCAAGAAAGTTTCTTGTAAAGGAAGAATGCTTGCAGAAAGTTTCAGATCATTTGTATTTGTATTTGGCTCGTCTCTTACAGACATGGGTGCAACTCAAGCATATGGGGTCCTTTCCAAGTATGAATCTGCAGAAAACATGATTATGAAGTCTGATGATGATTCAGGTATTGCTATTGATTGATTGATTGATTGATTGATTGATTGATTGATTGATTGATTAATTGGCTGGTTGTTCGATTGATTGATTGCATAACATTTTAGCCATCAGCTCAGTTACGCATTCTTTCATTTATTACTAGTTCATTCCTTCATTCGCTTATTCAATTATCCTTGCTTTACTCATTTCATCATGCTATTTACCAAGTGGTTTTGTACCTCTGCCGATTCATTCATTGAATAAATATCATTCTTTTAGAAGATGAAGAGTGCGAAACTCAAGTATATGGTGTGATCGATAGTCAAGTTCTTGGGAACAAAGGTATTCCACGAGTTGAATTAAACGATTTGGATAAATATGTGCATATATATATATATATATATATATATATATATATATATATATATATATATATATATATATATATATATATATATATATATATATATATATATATATATATATATATATATATATATATATATATATATATATATATATATATATGTAACAGAAGACAATTAAAGGAAAGACATGGTATCTGTGACTCTGAGTTTCATGCTAGAGCATTCATCAGACAGACTCTATTCATATATATATATATATATATATATATATATATATATATATATATATATATATATATATAGATATATATATATATATATATATATATATATATATATATAGATATATATATATATATATATATATATATATATATATATATATATATATATATATATATATATATATATATATATATATATATATATATATATATATATATATATGTATGTATGTGTGTGTGTGTGTGTGTGTGTGTGTGTGTGCGTGTGTGTGCGTTATTTTCTAGATTTATAAGCTGTGGTGCTGTTTTTTAGAATCAGATAATGACGTTGCCACACAGGCTTATGGTGTGCAACAGACGACTGAGAGCAATTCAGTCCCAAGAGTTAGCGGTAGGTTAATATAGTATGTTAATAATCTGTAATATTCTCTTTCTCGATTGAATGAGCTGTTGAATTACTGCAGCTGCTGAAGTATAGTACGATAAGATAGCATATGACTGAATTAGCTTGATGCCAGCAGAATGGAAGAAGTGGTAGAAGGCAATCTGTGACAGCCATTGTTTATGAATTCTTTGTGGCAATTATAAAGGTATAGGTCCCTAGGGGTATAGGTGAGTATTATGACAATATTTTACTGCTTTATTTAAAGTTTATTTTGAAAGTTTTTTCTGCTCTATTGGAAGTTTTTCTCGGTATACTATCTTTACGGTAGTCTTGTTTTGTAGAGAATGAATCGAAAGCTACATCTGAGGAAACTGATCAAGCTGTATTTCACAAACCGTCTTCGCTGCCGGGACAAAAACCAAATTCTGTGAAGCAAAACTCGAAGCACAAATATTCTACAAGGAAAGCTGGCGCAAAGAAAGAGCAGGAAATAAGCATCAATAAGGAAGAGGCCAATACTTCACGTGCTACTAAAAACAAGGGAAGAGCGCGGTCACTCCGAAATGCAAGAGTGGCAAAGGAAGACTTTGAAGAAGGTAACAGCAATCAGCACTCTCAAACTTTGCCTATTAGTGAGGGAGATACCAGGCAAAAATCGGAGATAGGTAGAAGAAAAGTACAGTCGAGGAAGAATAGTGGCAGAAGACAGCATAAAAGGGTGGATTTCTCAGATGATGCAGTGTCTGTTGATACCGGTGAAATCAAGGTAAAATGTGCGAATATTTCTTGGAAGGAATTGATATTTGAGGAGATGGTTAGAAAAAGATGTAGGCAGTAACAGGAGAAATAAGACAAAAAGTTTGACAGGAGTTGGTATTGCAAATTTTATTGTACGCCAGGGAGTACGTTTTTCTTTGACAAAGTAGGTAATAAGTAGATTTCATTTGCAAATAGTCCAGTGGGATGATTTTTGTCATTTTGAAGACGAAGATGGCTTCTTCCAGAAGTTTCATGGATTAAGACGGTAAATTTATTGTTTTGCTTCAGACAGAGTTAGTCTTGGAGGATTTTAATGTTGAAATATGGATAAAAAAGTTACTTTCATAATCTTTTTGCAGCAAATTGAGACTAAGCTTGAACAATTTTGTAATGGGAACAGTTCAGTACTGCAAAACAAAGAAAAGGTTGATGAGGATAATAGGAAAAGCAGCGAGAATACGACGAAGCTTGAGACTGGACAGAGGAAAGGCAAGAGAAGGAAAACAGCAGATAAATCAAATATTACGAAAACTTGGTCTTTTAGGAATAGAAGTGATGCTAAGGACGATGATGATGAAAGGTCTAGTGAAACAAGAGGGAAGGTGGATGATGAAATGGAGGCACGGACAAGTGATAGTGAGGTCGAAAGCCAACAAAACGCAACCACTGTTAGTAGCTCTTTACATAGAGGAGGAAAAAGAAAAATCGGTCGTTTTAACAAGCTGGTATCTGTTAGAGACAGCCCAAGTGGGTCCAGAAGAACTGTGAAAGCAGTTGATGAGGGAAAAGATGACAGCTCTGATAAACAATTGGAATCAGGCAGTGGACGAAGTATGGAAACCCGGAAAAATGTATCAACTGATGAGGGGCAGCCAAAGACTGATCGAGGGAGACCATCACAGGTAGGCTAATGTAGAGGTTTTCTGTGATAGATTGTTTAATGGTTATATAGATTACATCCTCTACGCCGACCTCATTGTAATTAGCAGGCCAGCCGAGAGCCTTTGTGGGACCGTGGCAAATGAAGAAAGGGAACCCATGATGATGTCATTGTGAGATTTAGAGTTATTGCAATCTGCCAAAAAATCATTTCATAACTTTTAGGGGCCTTCGAAGTTTCGGGGCGTGTAATCTGGCCCCTCTCAACTTTCTTAGTAGAAAGTAAAACGCATTCACAAAGTTGTGTGGTAGAATACACCATGCACTAGAAATGAGAACTTGGAACTTTTCCTGAAATACGGCTTTCGCGGGCGACTCCTAACTAAATGCTCCTCGCAGTCTTTGGGGGGGGGGGTGGAATTCGGTACCTTTACCTTCGATTATGTTTTATTTAATTCAATTTAATTCAATCTTCAATACAATGGCACCACTATTATGAACGAATTAAAACTTTACCTTTGTTGACTTTTTTCATTTGATGTCGATTGAATACTAGGCCAATAGACTTGCATCGACTCGAGGTGGCCGAGCTTCCAACGATAATTCAGCTGCGGATGCTAGGGCGAAGGAAGAAGGAAGTGGAACTGTGAAAGTAATGTTTACCGGATTGACAAATAAAAATTTGGAGAAGGTACTGTTTTCTTTACTTTTTTGAAAGCACCGTTTTATGTGTCTTGTAAACATAAATAAAACTCTTCGAGTTCTTGCCTCATTATGAAGAGAATAGTGTCGAAGGGTATTGGCTAAATGCTATGGGTCAAAAGTTACGTATCGAGAGTAATTTGTCAAAGGCGAAGTGTCAAAGGCGATGTATCAAAACCTCCGTTTGGTAGATGGTAGATAACTTGTTGAAAAGTCAAGATTTTGGAAAGGAAGAGAACGATAGAACAGATGAATGGAGTCAGCTCGAATCTACCAAAAGCAATTTTTATGCATATTTGAAAATTTTACACAAATTAGAAATAAAATGTAATTAAGTGTTCTTTTACTCAGAATATCTTGCCAGCACCTTGGCTGAATACAAGCCTACCCCACTGTATTATCTGTTGACGCTGTCCTGGTTGTATTGGCCTACCGTTACAGCAATGCTCTTTTGTCTTCTGCAGTCATTTATGGACCTTGGAGCCGAAATAGCTGACTCTGTTTACGATGCAACTCACTTGGTCACAGATAAGGTACAGTTTTGAATAAGCCTACCAATTCACTACTAAACTATCAGAGCTCTCTTAGTTAATGCTAGGGGCGCCGCAGCAATTGTAGTACAAGGTGGGAACACAGGAAGGAAACGACATTAAAGACCTCATGTGAGCGTGCTAAAGAAGTGGGCGCTCTTAACCTAATTCTGGGGAAATTTTGCTGTCGTCCCTTATCATGACACAAATGTTATAATTGATTCTGTCATAGAGGAGCATTTCTGACCTCCTTTTGCACCCGTAGGAAATGCAATAGGGGTACTTGCCCTCCGTCCGGTCTCCTCTCCTTGCCTCCCTTCTCAAGTCCCTTCTTGCCTCTTTCATGCAACGCACTTTTACATGTGAAAGACTTCATGAGAGTTTCCTATCTTTTTTGTTCATTTTTGTCGTTAATTCGTTCGCACTCTATCCTGCCTTTACTTCCTTTGCGCGTGCCACACTTCGCTCCAAGCTCATGTATGGAATATCTTGTTAGGAAGAGTTCCTGGAATAACGTCATACTAGGGGTATCATTTCGAGCTACCTGGTACTGGTACTAAATTTCTTTGCTTTACTCAGTTAAGTGATCCCACGCCTTACGTCACCCCTATTGCTGATCCCACACCCATGTTACTCCTACTACTTTTAGAAAGCGTCTAACTTTTTCATTGTATATCTTACCTCTGTCATGCGAGAAATTTCACTGGTTTTGTACGACTCAATCACCTTTTGATTCCAGTGATGAAAATGGTTCTGCATGTATTTCCAGCCCAACTTAATTTGGACAGATCCACTTTTGATCTTGCAGGTTCGTCGAACAGTCAAATTTCTCTGTTGTTTGTCGCGTGGTGTTCATATTGTTGACCCCTCTTGGCTTGATGAGTGTCAGAAAGCAAAATGTCTAACAGGTTAGGTTTTTTCTTTACGTTTTGCTCTCGTGTTTAGGCCCTAAGAGTACACGAAATACTTCTTTTTGCTCAAAGCACTTGTGTTCTACAAATACTATATTTTGCAAGTCCAGTTTCGCTTTGTGCCAAATGAAATTTTTGTTTACCTGCATGCATGTATACATGGAAGTATGTTTAGCGCTAAAGTTGCTGATTTACTACGTCCATTTATAAGATTCACCGATTTTGCTAATGAGGCTCTGGTACAACTCCTATTGTATGGTGATAATGATCTTCCTAACGACATTAGCAGGACGATACTTCAATTGGCTTTGCGCTTTATTCACGAATTTATGAAACAGGACGTTTTGGCTAGAACTTATGGAATTCAGTGTCATATGTGGTTGCCACCTATTCTTGAAAAATATCTGAAGTAGTGTTGTGTAGATAAGTAAATGTGTGTCTTAATATATGTGTTGGTCATGGGGTAGTCATTGTTGTTTTGCTCCCCATGGTATTGTCCCAGTAGTGTTTGTATATCTATCCGAGTAGTTTAGTAAATTTTTATTCTGTATGTAATTGTTGTATACCAATAGAGAAAAATTATGTGTATGATATGTGATAAATGAGTGATATAATATATGATATATTAAAAATTATCTACATATATAATATTATATTTTTATATATACATATGATATGATATGAAATGATATGATATGATATGATATGATATGATATGATATGATATGATATGATATGATATGATATGATATGATATGATATGATATGATATGATATGATGATATGATATATGATATGATATGATATGATATGATATGATATGATATGATATGATATGATATGATATGATATGATATGATATGATATGATATGATATGATATGATATGATATGATATGATATGATATGATATGATGTTACGATATGATATGATCTGATATGATATGATCTGATATGATATGATCTGATATGATATGATATGATATGATATGATATGATGTTACGATATGATATGATCTGATATGATATGATCTGATATGATATGATCTGATATGATATATGATATATGATATATGATATATGATATATGATATATGATATATGATATATGATATATGATATATGATATATGATATGATATGATATGATATGATATGATATGATATGATATGATTTGATATGATTTGATACGATATGCTATGATATGATATGATACGATGTGATACGATGTGATACGATGTGATATGATATATGATTTGTTATGATGTGGTGTGATATGACGTTGCCACTCCGTTTTTCCACAAAATAGGGGCCGATTCTTACACCATACAGGACAAAAGTACGGAAAAACAATACAGTTTCAATTTGAGACGGTAATTCTTGTTTTGATTGGGTAGACTATAGTTGAGGTCTGATTGTATGTAAATATATATATATATATATATATATATATATATATATATATATATATATATATATATATATATATATATATATATATATTTATATATATTTAAGTATTTAATATATGTACATATTCAGTATTTATATATATATATATAATATATATATATATATATATATATATATATATATATATATATATATATATATATATATATATATATATATATATATATATATATATATATGTATATTCAATATATTTATTAATTATATATATGATTATGTATTTATGTGTGTGTATGTGTATGTGTGTGTGGGTGTATGTGTATTTTATCGTTGCTTCCAATACATCTGCACTGCTAGCGATCGCCAATGCCTGCAATATGCCGGACAGCTGTTCACTGAAAGCTCTTTTTGATGCTCATTTAGCGCTTTTGTGCATTTCATCTTCACGTGATATCAAAGACATGTGCCTTAGATCATGTACCTTACTGCTTCCCTTAGAACTTGTGCTCCACTATTTTTACAAGACCAAATTGTTATGAATATTTAGGTTGTCTTTTCCACAAAATGCTTTTAGATTTTTTATGTACTTGCGGTGTAGTCTTTATATGGGGATTTCTGTTTACAGATGGCGACTTTAACTGCTGTAAACTTGCCTTCAAGTTTTTTATGCCTTATCGCTTTAATATTGTTTAAGCTCCCGGGGGAGAGTTAATTTTCTGTCTTGTCTTCTGTTGCCTCGTACATCTGTTTTCTCACCTATTAGCATAAAGCTTCAAATGCATCATCTATCTTACGCCCATGCATGTTGTTCGTTTGTGAGTTTTCCGCTCAATCATCATGTAAACAACATTTTTATCCGGTCAGCTCCCGCCCAAGCTGCACAGATTCTATTCTCACCGTCCTTCAAATCAGAGAAAAGCTGGCTGTAATCACTGGCTTTTAATGGAGTTACGAACACAATCATTAATTTGTTCCCTCACTTTCCACGTTTATACATTAATTATTCACGTCAGCTCTGCAAAACAGCAGCTCTTTTGTCGCCAAAGCGACACAATCCCATCTTGCAATTTTGATCTCTGTTGTCGACTCACAATCAAAGAATGCTCAATTGTATGTCAAAATTGAGTATTCTTTGATCTTACTTCCAATGCAATTGCTTTTCTGTTTGATCTACATGCAGCCTAACTCAATAAAGCATTCATGCTACTAGAGGCCTTACAACAATACCAAAAACGTTCGAATCCCCTGAAAAACCCCCTCAATAAGCCTCCATGCTAGAATAATTTTGATAAGCCCCCCTAGAATTCTTTAATACGCCTCCTGGAATAGGCCCAAATCACAGACGATAGTGAACTCTCTATTATTAACCGATGCTTATGTTTAGCCTGTTCTCTTTGTATTGTAGAGAGCGATTTGTGAAGATAAGCTTTTTGTGTAGCATGGATTACAAAATATTACAATAAATATATTCAATTGTAGCCAATCACCACGAATTATCTGCAAACTTAGCATGCACATAGCATGCACCTTCCTTTACAGGACCCTTAAGATAACAACATAATTATTGTGCTGGAAGGCTATCCTGTACAAATATTCATTTTATCATTGTTTTTGTTGTTCTTATATTTGCTCGAATTGACAGTTGGTTTTGAAACAAATTTGAACATCAATGCTCATAGAAAAACAGAGAAGTGCCATCAGCTTCTTCAAACATTGAGCTGTCAATTTTCTCTTGTTAAATTTGTTAATCTATCTGTTAGCTGTCTTGGTATGTTCGGTTGTTCTGCTGATTCTTTTATTGATATGTGCAAAGATTTGTTGCAAAGGTAGAGCTATTAACATATTGGTGGTTTCTCTCTCTCTCTCTCTTTCTGTGTGTGTGTGTGTGTGTGTGTGTGTGTGTGTGTGTGTGTGTGTGTGTGTATGTGTGTGTGTATGTGTGTGTGTATGTGTGTGCGTGTGTTTGTTTGTTTGTTTGTTTGTTTTGGAGTGCGTCTGTTTGACCATAGGGAGGGGGAGTAGGAAATAGTAGGATGACGGAAGCAAATGATCATGGGTTTTTGAATTCATCTTTTCACAGCATTCTATGGGACTTGAATTTAAAACTTGTTTACGAGAGGGTGAAGCAAGTGATGAAATAATTCTTGAGGGGATCTAACCAACGATTACAGTTGATCTCAAGAGGGAGGGTTACCTAAACCATAGTATGTGAACGGTCGCTTTTATGAAGGACTTGTGATTGTGCCTTGAGGGTTTATAGAAGGCATTTCGGTTGTGTTTAGATTGGTTGAGTTTCGAAGGAGCACTTGATAAGCACTATAAGATCATTAAATTTTTCTACAGATCTATTGAAAAAGCAAGAGATGCAAAAATGTTAGATGGTTATAGCGTTTACGTCACCAAAAGCGTCAAACCAGACCAAACTCAGATGAAAGGTAAGAAAGATATGGACATCTTTGCAAACATGTTCCTGTTGCTATCTATAGCTCCTCTATTTATTGATCCTCTCTTTCGAGTATTGGAAACAGTGAGGTAAAACAAAGATCGTTCAAATTGTCAGTTTGTTGTAAGAACATGTCGTAGCCTCGTACCTAGCTCTGTTCATGCATACGAGTGCGTGTGTAATAGTTTTATTGGGCACAGTGTCCTAGTTGTTGCCTTGCTAAACAGACATTGGACAGCTCTTGCTTATTCAATCATTTTTTGTTCTCGTTTTCAGATATAATTCAGTGCTGTGGGGGAAAGGTAAGTGTCATACTCTATTTACTACCTTGATGTTGTTAAGTTGCCTCAAATTTGTTTCATTTTGTTTGCACATTTGAAGAGTAAAAATTTCATATCCTCCAATACCAGCCTGTCCTATTAGCTTTGAAAAATAGCCCAGTCACATGAGTAGTTGCTGATGTCTGCATTTTTTCTGAAACGAAAATTCAGCAGAGAATTTCTTGGCTCAAATATGTGTTTTCTAAACAACCTGAAACAAAGTTTTTGTTACTATACTGGTGGCTTCTATCGAGCTAGTTAATATTGGTTAGGCCTGGTTCACACTTGTGGTAATTCGTGTAAGAATCAGGGGCAAAGGGGACATGATTTTTCAAACAAAGCTCAATTCTATTTGACGGCGATGTCGGGGATAGCTTATGAGGCAAGTTCACACTTAACTATATGCACTTATAGAAAGCAGGATAGTCATAAACCCCACTGATTCTTGCGACTAATGTGAGCCAGGCTTATAGAGTAGGCCATAATACCTTCCAAACTACTGTTTAACTATTTAGAACCTCCCCCCCCCCCCCATAGTTCGAAGGATATGGCGTGTCGTCTTTGAGTTATTGGCTGGGTTCTCAGGAACCTGGTAAACTTGGAAAACCAGGAAAAAAGTCAGGGAATTCAATTTGAGATCAGCGAAAACCTGAAACACCTGAAAGACTCGTGTAAATTTTTCTGATCAGGGAGTTTTCTCAAACTCCTATTGGTTTTGTTCCTTTTCTGTCCCTTCATTTGTCAAATCATATCCTTGGTCCGTCGAGAGCTTATTGGAAAAATGCAAAAAAGTCGATGGATTTTTAAAGATTTAGTTCGGAAAACCTGGAAAGTCATTGTATTTTTTTTAATATCCTGACAACCTTGTGTATGTCAGACATTTGGTTAAAGAAAACGATATATGGTTAACTTACGCTTAACAATTTCTTTGAGAACAGTTTGCTTAGTGCTTTAGAGGAAATTTGTAGTCCTTATCAACTTTCTTCTTCCTTTGAAGGTATTATTTCGGAATTATTTGCTCAGTTGGTTAGGCCTGGGCATAATTGGATGAAAGTCAGTTCAGTGTTTGTTACATCTTCTCTCGCTCATTTTTAGGCGCTAAAGAGGCTCCCAAAAACAGCTGATAGTTATACATTAGTTGTAAGTTGCGACGAGGACAAGTCGGAGATAAAAAGTGCTGCAGAGCTTGGCCTTGAGGTCCATACGGCAGAAATATTGTTAACCGGAATACTAAGACAGAAACTTGACTTAACTCAGTATCCTTTTCAATCAGAGCGCATTGCTATTGTTTTTACATGGTTGGATACATTGCTTTATATAAGAAATGATAGACAGTAAGCCTTCTAACTTTATTATTTAGCCTCATATTCAAGCTTCATGTAGAGTTTAAAGTTTAAGTTTTGGCTCTGCATAGTGTCCAGGTTCAGGTAAAATTCGAGCAAGCAGCTCCATCAACAGGACCTGTGTGATACAGTATTGTCCAATTTTATATGCTATAATATGCCATAATACAGTAGAAATTCATCCAGTCAGCAATGCAAATAATAAACGAGCTTGCCAATTTGTGAAATCTTGCTTAAGTGGAGATATGATAGGCCAGTTTAAATACTAATTCACTGTGTCGTCACATCGAAGAATTACTCGAAGCAACACGAGGATGATTCTTTTGAAAATTATTAGAACGGAATATGGGAGAAAGAGTTTTTGTTCTAGTGGCGTAGAAATTTTGATGTGCATCTATTGGAAACTCGCAGCTCGAATAAGCAAGATTTTCTGGATTTTCGAGATGTATATGTTAAGTGATGTTCCTTTACTGTTTTCATGTTATTTTCTGCTTTCTTTAATACATTTATTTATTTAATATGTCTTTTAATTTAATAGACACACTTTCATAACCGCCTTGTTAATTAGAGTGTTTTATCCAGTTGAAGTGTTGGTTAAAAATAAACAAATAAAGAAGTGTATAATACTTATCAAGCAACAGTAGATCAATGCAGTTTCCGATTATCAGATTACTTTTTATATTTTATGTTAAAGCCTCTTAACTCATTAATCCAGATATCGTTTGCAGTTTGATCATGGACAACCAAATAGCAGAGGGAAACGAAGTTACAGTAAATCAGAGCCCGAATCGACCAAAAGATCAAGTATTTCAAAGCGACAAAAAAGATGATTTTAATGTAGCTAGCAGTTTATTTACTGGAAATTTGCTGTTAAGATTAGTAGAGAGAAAGAGAGAGGCGACATAAATGGTTTGGTTAATGGTTTTATAATGATGGTGTACTGTGGTTTTATTGGCACTTGTTTAGGTATATGTTCGGTTTTCTGTTGCGTACAGTCAAATTTATTCAGTTTGAATTTGCTAGTAGTAAGAAGCCTTTCAAATATTTGAGCCTTATTGAGCTATCGCAGTTACGGTACATTATGTCAAGGAGCAGTTCTGCGCATTTGTAGTGTAACACAAGAACCTATCTCAGATCAAAGACGCTTGCAGCTCGGGGCAATGGGAGCGATGGCAACCCCTGTTCTAAAGCCTGGTGTGTGTGTGTGTGTGTGTGTGTGTGTGTGTGTGTGTGTGTGTGTGTGTGTGTGTGTGTGTGTGTGTGTGTGTGTGTGTGTGTGTGTGTGTGTGTGTGTGTGTGTGTGTGTGTGTGTGTGTGTGTGTTAAATTGTTTCACATCGATTTTATTTCTAGTTTACAAATATATAGTTTACAAATATACATATATATATACACGTAAACTAATCTAAATCGACAACTAAGTAATCATAAATAAAGAAAAAAATATTTTTTGAATTTTACTTGCAGTCTAAATGAAAAGATACTAATTTCTATATATACATTTACATATGCTGCATTTACAGTTAGGGCCCTCACACATGGTCGTTGAAGTCAATGGAAAAACGTTCACAGTAGGTCGCCAGAGTTGCTTGGGTCGCTGGGGTCGCTGGGGTCGCTGGGATCGCTGGGGTCGCTGGGGTCGCTGGGATCATAGTCATTTGTTCTCACAAGCTTCACACTGGGTCTTCTGAGACGTTTAGGTCGCTGGGATAGAACATGAATCTGTCCCAGCGACCCAGTCGGTCGTTGAACAATATTTGGACGTTTACGTATGGTCTGTTGGTTCGCTGGTCCCGAAAGCCAGCGACTCCAGCGACGCCAGGAGACGTACCGTTTTCTGTAGCGTTATCGATTACCATCGCGAAATTTTGGGGAATTCTTCCAATGTTTCACAAGTAATCTAGGTAATCCAGCAGCCAGCGTGTATTTTCCTCGAAGTACTTTAAATTTGATTCTATATTTTACTCTTAGGATTCTTTGATAATTTATATGGGCAGCAATTAGTGTCATGGTTGTTTTCAGCGTAACGTGATCTTAATTTAGTTTCTATTTCCTTCGATTTCCTAATGCCTGGAAAGTATGAAATTTGGCCACGAAAGTCATGCCATACATGATATGACACTACCATCATATCTTTTGTACCATGTAATACACATGTTGCCCCCTTGCCCCTTTCCTTTGCTGCTTTCTCTAATCGAGATGTCACAAGAAGAAAATTTGAAACTATTGGGTATTTGTATTCAGCTTAGGGAAGAATTTCTAATCTCGTGGTTGGCTGCTTAATTTCGGACATCTCTTCCCCTAATGTACTTGAATTTTTCACAAAGTAGGCAATGCATTCAGCTAGGCTTTATTGTGTCTAAGAGGACAGGGAGGATGCGGTGGAGATTTATAAATCTTTAAGAGGAGCTCTAGATGCAACTTTGTAAAAGGGTTTGGCTTTGTTTTAGCTACTCCCATAGCCTAAAGGCTTGAAATATGATTTAGCTTAGTATGACGAAACTATGCAGTATAATCAACAAGTATTTACAGTTATCTACGCCTCTTTTTTATTGGAGTTCTAAGTCCAAGTATTCCGTCACAAGGGCTATCAGAAAACAGGATTTGTTGAAAGCAATAGTGCACAACATGCAGGGGTGCTGGGAATAAGAGAAATAAAAGCTCATGTGCCACATACACCAGTATTTTTGAAAGCAACACGTTTTTGAAAACAACTGGAAACTTTGAAACGTAGGATCGATGCTGAGTGTCTTCAATTTTGTAGGGGCTGTGCCTAGCAAAATGAACATCGCTTTTGGCAAGGGAACCCTCGCCCCCTAAGCCCATTGGTAAATAATCCGTAGAATTGATGTTATTAAATTTACCGTTTAGATTATAGGCACTTTGGGGCCTACAGAAAGTACATCATTGGTGTTTTGAATTTGTGCAGCATGTAAACACAGAATATTTCATAGAAAATACAAAACCTCAGAGGACATTGCTCCAAGTTCTGGAAGGCTGTAACAGTGATATACTGTTTCCGATGACAGGGAATGTCTATAATGCCAAGTAACCAAGATGAGTGTTATTCAGACACCAAATAACAATGGTCTTTTCATTGCCATTGACAATTAAGATCCTAATGCAGCCATTTTGCTATAGATCATTTCCGTAACTATGGGGACCCTCATATTTCATGATGTTTACCTGAAGTATTTACCACAAGAGAGATTGATAGTGGTAAACAATGGTGGACTGACATTTGTACGCATTTACGTCAATTCTTGAGTTGACTGCTGACGGTTCCCAACAGTCTTTGGCCAAATATTTCTGTAGCGGCCATGTTTAATAACGTTTGGCCCTCTTGATAGTCATGGGCAATATAATTCCGATTTTTCGCTCAAACAAAGTGCGAAATTCGCGAAGTAGGACTACCGATTCAGCAAATGAGGCAGGCGGGCTCGATACATTTCCAAGCGATCATGAAGTTCGTGTGCCCGTGGACTACCCATCAAAACAACGAAGACCTCTGTCGATATCATTGAAGTCGATTGGATCTTTCCGTATTCGGAAAAGTAAAGGTAATGATCGAATTAGGAAGACAACAAGTTTGCAGTCTGCTGTTTCTGTTCGGCTGGACCCGGAGACCGAGAAACTGAGAAAAGATTTTGACCAATATAAGTTAGAGAGGGAAAGTGACATTGAAATGCTCACCAAGCAATGCGAAGTGACTATGAATGAGAACAGAAGGTTGAGAGGAGAGCTCAAGATGTTGCAGACAACATGCACAAAACTGAAGCAAGAAAGGGACCGGGCATTGATGGCTGAGAAAGACGCTTTAGATCGATCATCAGCAATTGAAGCGGGTAGGTGTAATACCTTGCGCTTGCCACTTTGTTGTTCAAGATCTATTTAAATGCAAGTGTCAGATGTAAAATGGTATGCTAAGAATAAAAGTGAAATTTATGGGAATATGAATGAAAATAAACACGATGGAGTTTGTGGTGGAACTCAACAAGCTTATAGGTGTCATCTTTTTGTGCATTTAACACGACAACACAAAATGAAAGTAGGCATGGGGGTATAATTTTCTGGAGCATGATGTTGCAAATGGTTTCAGCCAAAGTTTTTAAGAGGAAAATGTAGAACTGCGCATTTTTCATGGCTACTATATTGAGGAATAGCCCTTGAGTCTTATGACCATTAGCACTGAAAGTATACATTTTGGAAATAACAGTGTATTTACATCACTCTACTTGAGCTAGAATCTCTCTTGATAGATATACACTGTGATCTACACAGACGTCTCTCTAGAACTGCAAACAGAATTTTTAGAGGTGCTATAGAACATCACATTAGAAAACCCTGGTTTCAACCATTACATATCTGCAATATTATACCTAGAAACATGAATAGGCTGATCAATATATAGCTAGACCATCTCTTGATTTTGTCCATAGAGTATATCTTTTGTTAGCACCTGTCCATGGATCATATCTTGGCACCTGCTCTATATGCCCCCTCTTTGGAAGTAATCTTTCAGTTACAAACATCTACAGCCTTCTCAAATCTCCTGAATGTAATATTTAGACCTGTCAATAAATTACCAAAATCTCAGAGGTAGTGCACAATATTAGGATCATTGTTTCATGTCATGTTTACTTACTTATATAGGGTACAATTCAACTATCAAATTATGACTGCTTAGCAACTGGCCCTGTTCAAAACAAGTGTAAAAAAGAAATAATTTATGTATATAAATATATTGAAATTCAGTTTTTGTTGAGTGAAAATTTTTCCTTTTGTCTCTGAAGCAAAACCATTTTCTGCTGTTTTTATTGGGATGCTGTGACTCTTCGTCCAATTCTAATAATAACAGCACACTGCACTTATGGTAATTTATATGTGAAAAGTTGTTTGGTTTAAGTGATTATATAGAAAATCAATACCCTATGATAATCAAAATTGTTATTTAAATGGACAGTTGTTTCAGTTTTTGATGAAATTCTTGGATGAAGTAGTGAGCATATAGCTAAAGTATTTTTGACTTTGCATTCATTTTTAGATAAAGACAAGATTCAAAGACAATTCAAGTTGTTTAGAGACACAAAAGCAAATGAGCTTCAGACATTATTGAAAGAGAAACATCAGCTTGAGACCCGCTTGACAAAGTATATAAATGTGCATGGAACTGAATCTGACAGTAATCCTCATGGGCCAGAAATACTAGGTGAAGGTGGAGAGATCATTCCTCAATTCAATGATGTTAGCAACATTATTGGGGCATTTGATGGTGAATCAACTGCAGACATTAGCAATCATCTTGTTTTCAAAGGAGTAGAGCATAGTCATTTTGGAAGTGAAAATCAAGAGCCGTACACAAACATCAAGAAAGGTTTGAGAAGTTTGTGATCATGAAAGGATGCCACTGCGTGTTTTTGGAGATGATGATGATGATGATGATGATGATGATGATGATGATGATGATGATGAAGATGATGATGATCATGATCATGATGATGATGATGATCATGATCATGATGATGATGATATGATGATGATGATGATGATGGTGATGATGATGATGATGACGACGATGATGACGATGATGATGAAGATGATGATGATAATGATGATGATGATGATGATGATGATGATGATGATGATGATGATAATTATGGTGATAATTATGGTGATGATGATGATGATGACGATGATGATGACTATGATAATAATGCCAATTATGATTTAGATGATCTTCAATGTTGATAGTGATCCTTCATCATTAGTGCACTTGAGTACCAAATAACCAACCCCCCAATTGTAAGTTTTTGAAATTTATCCAACCCCCCATTTATTAAGTGCAAGGTTTGTATCAGTGAAAATGTGTTCCGTCTCAGAGACTGTTTTTATTTACTTAGAGACCAACCAGTCAGTTATTTAACAATCACTTGGGATGTAACTAAAATTTTTTACATAGTTTTTTATTGACACTTCTTGATTTTTCTAAGTCTTCCTGAGTTGTTCCTAGAAGTTTCCATGTCTTCTACTTTTTGTGCTCCCCATTTCTTCTAACCATCCAATTATTAATTTCAGAGCAGCTTCCAACCCCTAGTTTATTCCCACCCCTTCCCCTATTAGTTGGTAATCAAGAGTATGTGAATATATCTATGTAAATACATTACAGGTGTCTCTGCATTTACAGGTGATTGGGATATAGTCGTGCAGAATCTTGTCAAGTCTCTTAATGCGAGCATCTTGGATATTCCTGTTAATAACATATACAGAGTTTACATCAGTGCAACAACAGACATGGAGGAAGCTGTTTATTCATTGTTGAAGGTACTCTTTCTCAGTCGAACTCAGTCAATCATTTAGCTGGTCAGTTAGATAGTCAGTCAATTAGTCGATCAGTTGATCAGTTGGGCAGTCAGTCAATCAGTCGGTCATTTAATCAGTTGGTCAGTTAGCCAGCCTGTCATTTAGTCACTGAGACACTTAGTCATTTAGTTTCAGAATTATCTGCTTTCCCTCTTTCTTCAATGTCCATGGCGTTTTGCTATTTTCTGCACTGTTTTGACTTCGTTTGAATTATGCTTTGATTTGGTTTGGAAGTAAGCCTAGAATTCGCTGTTTAACTGACAACAACGAACTATAGGGGCCTTAGTTAAGATGTTTCAATTGAATCTTGTCTTTTGGCCATTAGTACTCTTATGAATTTACTTTTTATGTATCACATTGTCTAAATTTCATCACCACATCTTTTTTCAGGAACATTGTCCACCTTTAATTCACCAGTGCGAGTTCGAAGGAAGATTTCTTCACATTTCCTTTGTTTCCAGTGAGGAGTGGAACAGAGCATCAGAGAAGGTAAATAAACAGTTTGTCTCCAACCAACTGAAATCTAGTTTGTTTAACAATCAGCGAAATTGCTATGATTTCTACACCCTCTCCACTTTCTGCATAAAGTGCGAGTATTCTTTGCTTTTTGGTACCTTGTTCAATCGTGCCGATAGATTTCGTTTGTTGCACCCCTATTTTAATGTCCTCTGGCATGCCTCTGGGTTTGAATCTTGTTTTTCGTTCCTTCCCTAAGAGTTAGAGAAGGCTGTTTGGTCATGACCTTTCACACTCTGTCCAATACGTTCTCTCTATATAGAGGAAGGATGAAATTATCCTGAAAATGCAAAAAAATTAGTGCATATTTCCATATCGATTTCAATATTACAAAGAATTTAGGCACCATTCATTGTTCGTTGAATTTTTGACTGGAAGAATTTGATTGACTAATCATTCTTTTGTTGGCCAGTTCATTTTGACTTATAGAATCCGATACAACAAGGTTTCGATAATTTTTGCATTG